>JAOUQZ010000019.1:17447332-17461987 GCA_028564935.1 Neosilurus hyrtlii
CCCGAGCTGGGAATCGAACCCAGGACCTTCTTGCTGTGAGGCGGACGTGCTAACCACTGCGCCACCGTGCCGCCCTGGGTTATATATACTATGATAAATATTCACCTCAGGCTTTTTCTGCCACATGCACCTCACATTCAGTGCATGATTGGTAATTATGTTAGAGCGGCATCTGCCAAGGAGTGGCAGAAAAAAAACAGTTCTTGAAGTTTATGTGTTGGAAGCAAGAAAAATGAGCAAGCGTAAGGATCTGAGTGACTTTCACCACATTCAATGGGTCTATAAATCTCCAAAATAGCAGGTACTGTGGTACCCAGTGGTGAATACCTACCAAAGATGCTCCAAGGAAGGACAACCAGTGAACTGGCAAGAGTGTTCTGGGAGCCCAAGGCCCATTGATGCGCATAGGGAAAAAAGGCTAGTATCTCTGGTCTGAACAGCTGAAACTGTTTATGCTGGCTGTGATAGAAAGGTGTTAGAACACAGTGCATTGCAGGTTGCTGTGTATGGGGTTGTCTAGCTGCAGACCAGAGAGCTGGTCTTAATGTTTTGGATTATCAGTGTATTTAAAAATGAGTGTGTGCACACTTGTTATAAAGTCATTCTCCTGTACACATGTGTACTTTGAACAAACAACTCAAGCTTTGATTTGTGTCTCTTGAAAACATTATTTCAAAGGCCCAGCCTGTGTCTGTATGTTCACTGATTAATTGTAATTGCAAAGAATTTCAGAGATTTTGTACAAAGGAGTAACAAACTAAGGTGACATGGTGGTGCAGTGTTTAAAGCTTTTGTCGGTTGACTGTGACTTTTATTGTTTTTCTAATGCATACATGGGTTTCTCTGGGTCATCCAGTTTTCTCCCACACTCAAAAGAAATGCTCATTAAGTCAACTGGATACTCCAAATTGTCTATAAGTACCTGTAATGGATTCCCTATATACATCGATCAGCCATCACTTTTAAACCACTAAGAGGACCGTGAATACTGTCAATACAATGCCATGTGTCATGGGAAAGGTAGCAAGTAAATAGCCTGATTTAGAAGTCAATGTGTTGGAAACCAGAAAAATGTGCAAACAAATGGATGTGTGACTTTGATGACTGGGTCGGGGTATTTCCAAAACCAGAGGTAGTGTGGTATGCTTCTCATAAGCAATGGTTAGTAACTACTAAAAACTGTATAAGGAAAGAAAAGCAGTAATCCAATAACATTGGCACCAAGGTTTCATCGATGTGCATGGGGAGTGTAGGCTAGCCCATGTGGTCTGATCTCACAGAAGAGCACAAATTGTTGGAAAAGTAAATGCTATAATAAAGATTTCAAAACACAGTGCATTGGAGATTGCTGCATATGACACTGCATAGCCATAGACCATTCAGAGCGCACATACTTGATCCCTGTCCACCACTAAAAGTGCCTAGAATGGGCATATATGCATCAAAATTGGACTATGGAACGATAGATGGTGACCTGATGTGATTACATTTTCTTTTACATCATACAGACAACTGTGTGTATTTGCAACACTTTTGCGGGTATGATGTGGCAACATTATGGACTTTGCAAAGGAGGAATGCCACCAAAACAGTGCTCTGGTGGGAAACCTTGGGTCCTAGAATTTATGTGGATGTTACTTGGATGTTGACAATTACTACCTACTTAAACTTTATTGCAGACCAAGTACACCCCTTTATGGTAACGGTGTTCTCTAATGACACGGAGCCTCTTACAGACAGATAATATATCCTGCTACACTTGGTTACTAAATTCCCTATCTGTAGGATAGGGAATTTAGCCATGCAGGTCCAACCTTGCAACTTAGGAATTAAAGCATTAGCAGTGAAGAGTTTGTTGCCAGATACCACAGCACATCATCAGAGGTTTTGTGGAATCTTGTTGGGTTGGTGTTCTTCTGACAACACAAGTAAGATCTACACAATAATTGTAGGTGGATTAATGTTGTGGTGTAGAAATGAGTTACAAATGTCACATTATGACAGATTTGTTTCAGTTTTTTTATTTTTATTTAATGTAAAAATAATTATTATTTAAACTCTCAGTTTACAGCTACTTTTAAAAGAAAACAGCAACTTTTTATTGTAGTCTCTTCAGTGGACCCCATTGTTTGTAAAGCTCAGGTTTGTGTCTGGGGTTTCCTTGGTGGTAATATAACTAGGCTTGTCTTCTATATTTCATGTACTTATCAGGAGCACTTTTATCGAGGTGCCATCTCCAGTTTTGCCGGAGCTCCTGGCACACAGATTCAATGGGCAGGCCCATAATAATAGGTATTTCCTGATTATTTTAACCACATTGTGGTTAAATTCATTGTTTCTGTGTTTGTAATGCCTTTGGGAATATTTAATTAAGATTTCTCAGTCACAGTGCAGTATCACTAATGGGAGAAACTGATGTAACTGTAGGTAACTGAGAAATCATATTCCATCTAAATTTCCTTCTCATACATGTGCTGTCATGCCATATAAATATATAGACTTAATTTTTTTTGTGCATTCTCATTTTTATTCTTAAATTAAACATTATGTGGTGAATGTAGTGTCCCTGCATGATTTCACTTTTTTTGTGTTCAGTATTTAGCAACAGGGTCTTGACTGTGGATTGCAGACTACAGAGGAACAAGGAATTTTTAATAATTTAAAATAAGATAATATGATCTAGCCAGGAATGGTAACATAATCACATCAATAAATGTTTACAACTTTGTTTAAATTGACTAGATTTCTGTTTAGTCATCAATATAACAATATCCATATCAAATTTAATATCCAAAATCTTTCTAGGAATTAAAAAAATTGGACACATCCAGCTTTTATGTACTTTGACCATCATAGCCGTTATATTGTTACAAACTATGGTGAGGGCCGACTTTTAAAATTGTTTACTAACAAACTTTGAAAGTATTTTCAGAAAAACATATAGTTCATATAGTTATAAAGGGTGGCCCATATAGCAATTGCCACCTGTGAAACATAGTATGCTAAATACATTAAATTAAAAACTATGCAGTACATTTGTAGATTGCTTGGTCGGTTGCATACATCCAATCAGACCTTACATTTACATTACGGCATTTGGCAGACACCCTTATCGAGGGTGACTTACATTAATGATTTTTTATACAACTGAGCAATCGAGGGTTAAGGGCCTTGCAGGGACCCAACAGTGGTTTAACCGCCAACCTTTGGATCAGTAATCCAGAGCCTTAACCACAGAGCCACCCCTGCCTCTACTGTCAACCTACACCTACAAAATACCACACCTGACTCTAACCATTGGTTACTTCCTGGTTTGACAAGACATTTCACTATGCTCACTGGTTTACAGTGTAGTTTTACACAGTAGTTTTTTTCCTAAAACTAAGGAAGCATATGGTGAGTAGTAGAATAAGAGTAACATAAAAACAAAAGGACATTTCTGGCAAAAGCTTCAAGAACAGGCCTCCAAAATCTAGTACTGTCCTTGGAAAACAGGGACATCTGATCACTCAGTCCCTCAGTCATAGTAATGGAGGGGTGCTGATTTGGGCTTGTTTTGCAGCCATGGGACCACGGCAACTGTAGTCGACCTGAACTCCAACTGCAACTGAGAGGTGGGCATCTAACTGGTGGCATGGACAACCAGCTAAAGCCTTCACTGTACTTGGGGTGGACATCACTAACACTGTTCACCGAAGTCTCGCACATCAGGGAGAACATGCTACATACAGAAATTCCTGAGCCCAGGAGGTCCTTTGCTGTGAGGTGGACATGCTCACCACTGCACCATCTGTGTGTGTGTGTATATATTTATACGCACACAAACACACACACACACATACACATATGTATGTACAATAAGTTACAGGATGGGGTGGCACAGTGGTAGAAGCATGCTGCTAAAGCAACACTCAAGTGATACAAGGGAAAGCATTTAAATGTGTTGGAATGGCTTAGTCAAAGCCCAGACCTCAATCCAATTGAGAAACTGTGGTCAGACATGAAGATTGCCTGAACCATCCAACATGAAGGAGATGGAGCAGTTTTGCCTTGAGGAATGGGCGAAATCCCAGTGGAAAGAAATGGCAAGCTCATTGAGACTTATGCAAAGCACCTTGCAAGTGTAATTGCCACAAAAGGTGGCTCTACAAAGTACCGATTTTAGGGGGGTGAATAGGTATGCATGCTGAAGTTTTCTGTTATTTTGTCCTATTTGTTGTTTGCTTCAGAAAAAAACAAACAAAAACAAACAAACAAAAAAAAAACACTTCTTCAAAGTTGTAGGCAAATTATCCTGTAAATTAAATGATGCAAACCTTCAAACAATCCATTTTAATTCCAGGTAGTGAGGCAACAAAACATGAAAAATGCCAAGGGGGGTGAATACTTTTGCAAGGCACTACATGCTACTGAATGCAGTGGTAAATGCTTACCAGAGGTGATCAAAAAAGGACAACCAAGGAATTGGCAATAGTATTATGGTGCCCAGGGTTCCTTGATGCACGTAGGGGGTTAGCATGTCTGTTTTCACAGAAGAGCTGCTGTAGCATTAATTGCTGAAACTCTTAATGCTGGCTGTAATTGAAATGTGTCAGAGCACAAAATATATTGCAGCGTGATGCATAGGGAGCTGCCCTGCTGTCAGCCAGTCAGAAGGTGGTAATTTTATGGCTGATCAGTGTATATATTTATTATAAACTCTACACAGGCAATGGTACAATCTCATTGTTTGCTATCTTGGTATAATAGGCATTATTATTCATTCGAGATTTTTTCAGGTAAGGCACAGTGGCATAGTGATTAGTAAGTCTGCCTCACAGCAAGGTCCTGGGTTTGTGTCCCGGGCTCAGGTATTTCTGTGTGGAGTTTCAATATTCTCCCTGTGCTTGCTTGGGTTTTCTCTGGATACTCCACTTTCCTTACACAGTCCGAAGACATGCATGACCGCCATGGGATAATTGAATTATTGCACTGCTACCATCAGAAGTTGAATGACTGCTGACTGGCATGTGGAACATAGTGACATGACATTTCAATAAATAATATAATAATTATAGAATTCAGCTTTTGTATGATAGAGAATTTGGTCTCAGAGGGTGTTGTCTGCCTTGGCCTTTGTCCTCAACCGATTAATTCTCCATAGTTTGCCTCTTTCAATAATTATCACATTTTATGCTGTAGTGTAGATGAACAATTATTCCCCTCAGTGGATACCACTGAATAACTCCTTAATGTTTTGTCTTGGGGAATATTCAGTGATATCTACCTCGGCTTCAGAAAATAATTGTTATAACTATACTATTTTATAAAAAAATATATATATATTATCTTGTCACACTAGCTAATGTTATCTTACTGTTTCAACCACATTAAAAAAACACTTTTGAAGACTAAACACGTCTTCTTCACAATTCATATTGTGCAATGCAATCTACAGACAGACCCTCATTGTAATCCTTTCATAAATGTGCATTACAGTTATGATGTACTGTTCACTGTGTATCTAGAACGTAGAAACATTTATGTGCATAACTGTATCACTAGTGCTAATGTCAGTGTTGTCCTTCCGCAGGTTGTCATTTCTCCCAAACCGAAGCTACAGTGACAATGGCAAACAAATCCTTTCTAGTGAACAAGAATCTCAGGATTCTGCAGGCATTTTATAACAAAATACAAACCTACAGATGGCAAAAATCTGTTATATCAAACCAGTGTCAGCATGTAAATGGAAGACATTACTTCTTCAAATAATCAGCAGAAGCTCCAGTGCTCTGACACTCATGGATTTTTACATTTTGTGACAACTCTGGAGCTGAATGACTACAATGAACCTTGTAAGAGAGGATGTAACAGACTTTGCTCAGGTCATGGTAAAGGGTAAGCCAAGCACAACAGCACACAAGAGATGAGTAGCTGTGAATATGAATGAACCAAATTACATGAAGGAGAATAAAGACAATACTGGGTGATCTAAAGAAAAATATTTGACCAAATGTCATTTTAAATTTGCTACATGCAGCACTGACCCCTTTATTTCTCATTCAGGATTCAACTGTTGTAATCATTTCCCAAGTGTATTTCTCATGGTCCAATATTAAGATGAACCATTTTGCTTGCTCTGAGATAATTCAAGTAAATGTACACAATTTTCCTCATATACCAAACTTAACAGTTTTTAGTGTCTAAAGACTGATTTTCTGTTTTGTACCAGACCTACAAGGATTTTACAATTACGAGCCACTGACCTAACATCATATTTTAGTGTGTCATTTTATGTATATGGTACGAATGCTAAAAAAAGTAAATGCATTGTATACTAAACTTAAAAATCAATGAGCCTCTTCTAGTAACATGAGGCTAATTTCAAACTTATCTTGTTTCAGTTTATTAAAAAACAACAATAAAATGATCATGTAGTCTGTATACCAAGCATGATGATTCTCTTCAATCCTGGTTAGCATCAGTGGTTGAGAAAAATATAACAACTAAAACACTTTACTCTTAACACCAGTGAATTTGTGACACTAAAAATTTCCTAAGCCCACTGGCATAAGAGGAACAGTGTGTACATAAATTGTAGATGGACTCTTTTTTTTTTCATCAACATGCTGAATATCAACCTTTGATAGATCTGCTTTTCTCATTACATACTATATTTATTTGTATGTACAGTTTTGGCTTCAAAAGTAAGGAGCAAAGACCTTTGTCACTATGTGACTTCTTACTATACCATCTTGTATTCTCTCATATGATCATGTGTTGAAATATGCTTTAGATTGTACATTTGAAACAGAATTGTAGAAGCTTTATTGTTAAAAAAAAATGAAAGTGAAAAAAAGTGCTCAGTATTATTTGTGAAAAAAATTATTTGCAAAACAGTTGATAGAAAAAAGACAAAAAACAAACAAAAAGAAAAACACCACAAACACACACAATTAATTTTGCTATTTTATTATCTGGACAATTTGATAGAAAAAAGACAAAAAACAAACAAAAAGAAAAACACCACAAACAAACACAATTAATTTTGCTATTTTATTATCTGGACAATGTGAATGTTTGCGAAGTGGCTTAAAGAAAATTTCTGGTTTATTAAAATGCTTCCTGATGTCCCAACAAAACATAAAGGGACTAAATTATACCATTGTGCTTGAGTCAGTTACACATTAAGAAAAAGGGTGATTGCATGAAGTATAAAAATACAAGTACATTGACATCAACTTTCTAATGATCATCTATTTTTTAATTTAATAGCAAGACACAAAGTTAGATATTTATTTAGCTTTTGAGAACAAAATACACAGCTGTAATGGGTGTACTTTTAAGGTGCTCAGCTCAAAAGCATGTGTAATAGATCCAATGTATAGAATACAGTGCATGTGAATATGCATTTTATTCTTTATATAAGAGTACATACATTTTATAAACCTGAGAAAAAGCTGAAAAAAGCCAAAACAAAAAAAAAGAAAAGCGCTTGAAAACATAGTACAAATGTAAATACAAACATCATCTATGAAAAATAAATGTCTTGGTAATTAATGGCATAAATATAGTAGCTGCACATAAAAACTTGACCTAAAAGAAAAATACATTTTGGTATGTGAATTACAGCACATCTTTAACAGTGGAATTCAGAACAGCATCCTGACTGGCTTTTCTGGATAGCTCATTCTGTGGGAAGAAAACATTGCAACATTAAAACTGCACATGAAGAGGGGAAAAAATAACCGAAATGACAAAACACATTCTATCAAAGCAAGAATCAGCTTAAATATTGGGAAAAAAAGAAATAATTAAATAAACAATAAATAAAAAGATGTTTAAAATATCAAAATGTTCACATCAATACACTTATTTAAGAAAACAACAGGAAAATGAAAGTCAATGCTTTCTGGTCTGACTGAGAAACACAAAAGGGTAGGGGGGGGGGGCACAATAGGGCTGACCCAGTATGTATGCAAATTACTGCTCATGTTCTGTACTCCATATCTGGTTCATATCCAATCCACTGTATCAGAGCCAAGACAATAAAATCAACTCACTAATTACTTACAGCTTGCACTGAATACTTACATCAAGCTTTCACATTCACTTGGAAACTTAGACACATTTTCCTGCTTGTTTGCTATTCTGGCTTATCCCTAACTACTTTCTTGATTGGTTTAGACTTTTTAAAAACCACTTCAATTAAAACTTCGTCACAAACAACCCAACATTTTTTCCCCCATATGCATTTAGTGGAACTATAACAGGAGGGACTGATCTACGTTTAGAAGAGGTGGATATGAAAGCAATGCAGTTGTGTTCACATATAAAATATGTGTTGAACGTCTGTAATGGTGGAAAATTGGTCCAGTCTGCAAGTCAAATCAGATCCTGTTCATGTGAAAGGGACATGAGCGTTGCACCAAAAAAAATAATTAAATAAATGAATGAATGAATGAATAAATAAATAAATAAATTTAGGAGGGGGGGGAAAAAAAAAAAAAAAAAAAAAAAAAAAAAAAAAAAAAAAAAAAAAAACACTTGTATGACATGTCTGTGAGACTCATGTGACGTACATACCATACCTCTGTTACATGACGCATGAACACACAGCTGTAAAAATGTTCTACAATACACATTTAAGGAGGTCCCTTGAGTTTAAGGTATGGCAATATAACGACATACTACCATTGTAAGAAGAACCCGTGCGACTCTTAGTGCAAATTATGTCTATTGTAAAACAGACATGGACTGTAGTACACAGAACAAAGCAAGGAAATAGACAGTGATGGGGTAGGGGCAAACATGTTCAAAACTCCACAGAGAGTTTATAATATAAATTCCATCACACAACAGGTGACTTTCGCAACACACACCCACAACTGTCCTAGGAATTTGCCTAATTCTCTTTTGTGGACTTGTTATTCTAACGGTTGTGCAAAGGGTTTTATGATTTCATGCAAATTATGAACTGTTTAAAAAACACCCACATTGCCCAACACAAAAGATGATTTACTGCACATAATGTTAAAATATCAGTTCTGCACCATAAAATTTCTTGAATATCTATCGATCACTTTCTATTTTATTTACACAAACAAAATAAACACACACTGTTTGGGGTCATCCAGAAAATTTCACATTTTCCATGAAAACACAAACTACCATCCATCACGTGACTTGCAAAATGAATATTAATAGTCAAGACATCCACAAGTTCACAAATAATTTTTATTTCAAATAAAAAATAATTTACTTCAAACTTTGCTTTTGTCGAAAATGGTCCATTTGCAGCTATTACACCCTTGCAGACTTTGGGATCCTAGTTGTCAATATGTTGTGGTAAGACGAAGAAATTTCTCCACGTACTTCCTGACACACCTCCCACAAGCTGAATGGCTTGATGGACACTTTTTCCATACTATACAGTCAAGCTGCTTCCACAACAGCTCGATCGGGTTGAGAGCTGGTGACTGCACTGGCCACTACATTATTGACAGAATACCAGCTAACTGCTTCTTCTTGAAATAGTTCTTGCATAGTTTGGGTCAATGTGCTTTTGTAGAAGGAACAGGCTCCAATCAAGCACCGTCCAGCAAGGTGTTGCATGATGGACTGATAGCCTTCCTTGTACAAAATCCCTATTTTCCCCCCTGTACAACTCTCCCATTTTACCAGTCTATGATATGCGGGTTGCAGTGGTAAAGACACATCTGTTTGTCCTTGTATTGCCGGCTATTGTTACCATGGTTTTAAAAAATTGTGCACAAGAGAGGGTGAGAGGGTAAGAGGATGTATGTGTGTGCACGCGCAAGATAGATTTACTGTTTACCACACACAAAGTCTTTTTTTCCCCATGATGGGGCATTTAAATCTGAATTTTCGAAGCATGTATTGAGTAGGAAAAGAAGTTACAGATGAAATCTGGCTTTAGGGCATGTATCATCCTTGCATAAACATCCCTCATCCCTGTTGATTTCCTTCACTTAAGTCTGAGAGGCTGAGCTTGCCTCAGAAATTTTAAAAGTGACCCCAAACTTTTGAAAGGTGGTGTGTGTATATACATACAGTAGTGTGCAGTGAAGATTATACCACACCACCTTTATCGAAAAGGGCTCCTAATAAAAAAAAGGTAAAAAAATTACTGCTCTATAATATTGTACACAGTGAGAACCAAAAAATCATTCCGACAAGAATATTGAGGTAAAAGTATGGCTCATAAACAAAAACACTGAAAATACCAATTTCTCAGTAAAACTGAAAGGCGTAGTATATTATTTTTTTTTTTACTTTTGCATAGCATGAATTAACTTCAAACCATATGGAATGATTTAGTGAGTGAATTAAAAAAAAAATTATATATATATGAGAAAACAAAGGATAAACACCCACACCATCTACTGTCTGTCGAAAAAATAAAAATTAAAAGTATTAGTATTTTTCCTTAACTGTTGCTAATATACTGAGTAAATCAACTTGAGTCGTTTTCTGAAACTGGGACAATTCAATGACTCTTTAAATTTTCCAAAAACTATAAAGAATTAAAACAGCAATTCCTGCCCAAAACATACCACATGGACACATACAACACGTGAGACAAAATAATTTAGACACATCCAGCAAAATAATGAAATAAACAAACAAACAAATAAAAATAATAATAATAAATAAAGACAGAAAATTTTCTCCAAAATTGGTTGCAATGTTTAGACGAAATTTGTGACTTTTTCATTATTTATCTTTTATGCCATGCTATCATCAAAGTATTAACTCAAAGTACAAATAGTGGGGCTTGCAATGAAGATGCAAAGTAGAAATTCCTTTATTTTTTTTTTTTATACTTTGTGGATACTGTTCATATGTAAACAGTGGTGTCCACGCCAGTTACATACAGAACCAACCAATTTTTCCTGTGGTGAGGTTCCATGTTACAACATTCACTGAACAATTGAGTGACCCCCTGAAGTGTATTTATTTCACACATAGTCGAGTGGCAATTAATTTATTCATCAAAAACAAATGGTATGAACCATCTGTGAATGAATTTCACATTTATTCCTGTGTGTTACTAATACAATTGGGGTTATATGCATGAAGTAGTTCTCTCACTGTCTTTGTAACAATGGATTATGAATTTAAGGTCAATATAGAGGGAAATAAGCTTCACTACATTGAAATTTGAGGACTGTGAATGTCACATTTTTTGGTACCAGTTTCAGAGAATGACCCATATATTTAAATATTCAGTAAAATAAAGCTATTAATGTCATATCTTCCACACTTGCTAGAAAAAATGTGGTCACAGATGTTTATGATTGGGTGTTTTCATTAAAAGTGTAAATTTTAATTTGTAATTTTTTTTACTCACTGTAAAGTCAGAGTAGATGAGATCCTCATCATTGTTGAACTCCTTCAGTGGAGTTCGAGGGGCTGAGCTTGCCTCAGAAGTTTTAACCCTCTGCTGAAAAATTAATAAAAAAGGAAAGTCTCTGAAAATGTTCAGAGTTTTAAAAAACATGGTGGGTGCATACATGCAGAAGAGACTTCAAAACATCCATAGGTTAAATCTGACCCGTTATGAACCTCTTTCTTTTGGGCAATGTTGCCCTCTAGTGACAAAACATAATTTGGCCACCAGGACAACTTGCAGTGGAGATGCAGGATATATTTTATTTAAACAACTGGCTTTTGATTTTTTGTCACTTTGATTATTGGTTTACATATATTATACACAATGACATTCAACTACTTGCTAATGCAATGGGATTTAGCCTTAACGTAATCTCAACTAACTTAATCACAGGAGTGATCTGATCCTCTAGTCTGTCCAGCTCGCTCACCTCTGCATCTGTACATTCCAGATCAGCTTCCAAAACAGACATTATCACCACTGCACTAATCACATCACCTTGAGGTCTGCTATACAACCACACTGTATACCTACATTGCACTCTTTGCTTTGAGGCCAATATTTAGTGTCACCACTATTTTTTTACACGGGATTAGTATTAAGGTTATTGCTGGAAAATGGTGAGAGAAAAAACTTATTTTTAGGAGAAAACCAGAGACTCTCTGGTTGTCTGGTAGTTAGTGTAAAACAATGTATATGTACAACCTCCCATGATGGCACTGACTGGCAGAGGAGCACAAACGATTTTTTTAATCTCCTTCTAATAAAAAATTAATTAAAACTAATAACACACACATTATACGTATACACATAAAATATCTTAAGCATGCACTGTTTACCCTGGCTGAGAGCGGAGGCTTCCCCGGTACACAGAGAAATGTGCTGGACGCAATGCTGGTGCTGCGCAGTGAAGGCTGATCGGGAGTCTTAAGAAGTGAAAGAGGTACAACATTAATAAATAACCTTAAACAAAACCCAGCATTATGGTAACAGATGGTTGACAGTTTGTACCACCTTCCGTATTTTGTTGGGGGTCACACTGCTTTTGGTTGCTCCAAGAGGTCTCTTACTTGGGGTCTTAAATGAAGCATTATCTGCCTTCTTGGACATCTGTAATTCAGAGAAGCTTCAATCACCTTGTTATTAAATTTATTGCAGAAATTGCGGTGTCTATGCGACCTGTCGGGACACTTACACGATCATTCTTTTCCTTGTCTTTCTGTAAACGATATTCTTCCCACTGTTTTGCGATATAATCCATCACCTTCAGTCCTCTCATCAGAAACGGTGAGCCTTGATCCTTTTCCCAAACCTCCACACGGCATTTCAGGTCCTCCTCCAACTATATGTTGACACAAATATTTTTCATAATTTCCAAAGTAACAAAGGATAATTTTAGGAACTTCAAAAATAGACTTTTCACAAATTCTGTGTGACTTCTACATTTATCTACATCAGAAAAGGAAGAAGAGAAAGGTTAATCCATTGACTGGAATAACTCTATCTGTAGGGATCTTTGTGCTGAAAGGGGGGGGGGGGTGTCTTTCAAAGAAAGTTCAGCACACTGAAAACGAACCACTCTACACTTTAGCTATGGTTCTTGATCCTCGGTGAGTTACATAACCTACTGTTACAAGGTAACAACAACAACAACAATAATAATAATCATTTCTGTTGATGATATTGTTACCAGACTCCAGTCTCAAGTCTGTGTCTGGGTGCATCTCTAGTCTATAACTAGAACATTTAAAAAAATTTCATTCTTACTTACAACCTACACAAACCGTATACCTATTATAACATTACAGTGAAGTGTCCAAGTATTCAACACACTGCAGCAGTGATATGACTCCATCGTAAATATTTTTAGCATGTGCTTGAATTGTGACCCTGATCTTTGACCCATTTCCTTAAAATTGGTACTGTACCAATTCATACGCATTTAGTAGTGAGTAATTGGTAAACGTGTGGTCCCAATCTATGCAGGCATTCAGCCTACAGAGTGTACACATGATTTTTCTTTAATCACGTGAGCTTGATCTTTGCCCTCAGATCCTGTTTTTTTCCAATACCAATTCCAGGCCCTTTGGTAGTGAGAAATGTGAAAGTTTGGGCAGAGATTCAGAAGATTAGTGTCCACAAGGAACTTCAGACACGGACACACACCAAATAAGCCTGAGGCTTTAATATTAAAGAAATAGTTTGATGAATGTATGTATGTATGTATGTATGTATGTGTGTGTATATGTGTATATATGTAGTAGTGATTATTCTGTACCTTAGGGAGTAGCTTCTGCACCTTAGCTCTGTCCTTACTCTCTTTCAGTAAAGAACCCCCTCTATTGGAGAAGCGATTTGGATCTGCTGCCTTTCTCTGAATGAAACAGTGATATTTTCAGCAAATTCTGTGATTGAACAGTGCTTAAACCTTATGCTAAGGTTGTCAAGTGGCATATTGTGAAATTGTATACCTCAAACTCCTGGAAGAGAGCCCAGTTTTTCTCCCATTTCTCAATGTTCTCCAGTAATGAATATGCCCTCTCATAAAACTCTTTCACCTTCAGCAGCTCACATTCATGAAGGCTGAGCAGCTCCTCTGTGTAATTAGCTGCAGGACAGCAAGCATTAGCTTAGAAACATTTCCCATAACAAAGACATGACCTTGACATAATCAGTATCAGGTGAAAATAGTGTATCATCAGTGAGTATTAGATTCACCATCACAGAAGTGGGCATTAAAAGGTTCTCGCTGTTCTGGACCAAACATGCACTTGTCCCAGATGACCACCAGCTCCTGTCGAACTTTCTCAATCACCTCCTCCAGCTTGGTCCTTTGGAGTAGCTCGAGACGATCCACAACACCCTGCCACTGCAAAGAGACACAGTATTATGCCACACAACTTCAGACACACACATTTAAATGTTACAAAAAAAGGAGGGAAAAAAGTAACAATTAAAACAATTAACTATTTAGTCCAAAAGCCACACCTCCAACTCCCATGTAAAAATTACCCAAGATGAAAGACCTGTTTTCAAATAGACAGAGCTTTCTGAATGAACCCACTGCTACAAATAATGGATGCCAAGGGAAAAAAAAAAAAAAAAAAAAAAAAAAAAAAAAAAAAAAAAGAAAGAAAAAAAAGAAAAAAAAATTAAAAAAAAAAAAAAAAAAATTATAAAAATTTACATTTTACAATAAATAAATGAAATAATAACAATTATAACAATAATATATACTCAAAACCAGACAACAACAAAAA
>JAOUQZ010000019.1:17495113-17518749 GCA_028564935.1 Neosilurus hyrtlii
ATATATATATATATATATATATATATATATATATATACACATATATATATATATATATATATATATACATATATATAGTCTACAAAGAAAGTGTATGTTGAATGTAAAGCTTAATAAAGTTAACTAACAGCATTTATTAAACATTTTACTTGAACACAAGACCATACTTTCTTCAAGACCATAAAAAATTAAACTTATAGATTTTTATTTAAAAATGAACTATCAATTCCAGAATAGTCACTTCAGTACATTTGTTGATGAACTGACGGAATACACCACCCGCAACATCTTGGCTGCTCCCATCATGAATGGCAAAGATATGGTGGCAGTCATCATGGCAGTCAATAAAACCAACGGACCGTATTTCACAGATGATGACGAAGATGTGAGTGATTTACAGCACAGACATGCCTTAACCTTTATACCTATATAACTGTCTTAAGGGTAATTTGGTGGCTTACTGTGTAAACCTGGACTGCTGGAGGTAATAATCAAGGTAAAGTAAGGTTCTGTGTTAGTGACCAGAAAGTTGAAGATTCATATTTAAAGACAGCTAGAGAGCCAATGTGACGATAATTACAAGATCCTTAGACTTCAGTTTGCTATCTGCATGCATTAATTGAATTTTTCATCCAAGTCAGTGCAACACCTTCATTTTTACAGCTTTTTTTAAAGTATCTAAAAGTTGGCACACTGAACTTGAAGATTTACCACTTGAGCTATCTACACAACTGTGAGACACGTAAAGGCCAGGTGAGTTAAAGGATGACCTCTAAGAAAATTTTTCACAGATTCATTGCAGACCTGAATATTCTTAGGCATATCATAAATTATAGAAATCTCTTAAAGTATTGTGATGTGATTTAATATATATATATATATATTTTACAGCTTCTTTTGTGGTCTGCTAACAAAGTATTTGAAGAGCTCACGGATATTGAGCGTCAGTTTCACAAAGCTCTGTACACAGTGCGTGCATACCTCAACTGTGACCGATACTCTGTCGGTCTGCTGGACATGACCAAGGAAAAGGTGCATTCAAATCAAAAATTGTGTCAGAAATAAACTTTATGAGCAGAGGGTTTTGAAGTAACTGAGACTTGGTAGAAAGACGTCACTTAAAGCTCCACCTTTTTCCTAATGAAACTAATCAACTGCTTTTTCTTACTAAAAAGTCTTTACTTGGAGGTCTGGCAAGCACAAGCACATGTTCCCACAGTTCTTCCCATATTTTACATTGTGTTGATGACTAATCTGTACTCACAAACTACTTCATCTTTTTAGTATGCCAGAGTATCCTGTTGTCAAAATTGATTTAAAATAAATTAATAA
This sequence comes from Neosilurus hyrtlii, assembly GCA_028564935.1. Classification (NCBI taxonomy): domain Eukaryota; kingdom Metazoa; phylum Chordata; class Actinopteri; order Siluriformes; family Plotosidae; genus Neosilurus; species Neosilurus hyrtlii. The sequence continues at coordinate 17,496,446 of JAOUQZ010000019.1, forward strand.
ATAATTTACTTAAAAAAAATTCAATAATAATAATAATAATGGTTTAATACATGTCTTGGGTGTGACTCTATTTTCTTACATGTGCTCATGGACAGGAGTTCTTTGATATTTGGCCTGTCTTGATGGGAGAACAACCACCATACTCTGGTCCTGTCACTCCAGATGGGAGGGTAGGTGACTGAACAACTCTTATGCTTTACTTCATCTCTTATTGATTAACATAGAGGGCCATGTGTTTATTTTCATGCAGGAAATCATCTTTTACAAAATCATTGACTACATTTTACATGGAAAAGAGGACATTAAAGTCATTCCGTAAGTTATATCTTTCTGTAAATGTCCATAAGTTAGTATAATTACGATCACCGTACATTACACATTCAGTGAAAAAAAACAACCCGTTGATTAATTTCCTATAGCAGTAGATCCCAAAGTGTTTTATTCCTCTCATTCCAAAATGATATATAAATGAAAATGTATATTTACAGTAGTGAAAGTTGTTGAACTCAGGATTTTTAATTTTTGAAAATGAGACAAACAGATCAGTAAAATAAAAATATTCTATCTACAGGTGAAAGTCAAAAAATTTGAATATTGTGCGAAAGTTCATTTATTTCAGTAATTCAACTTAAAAGGTGAAACTAATATTATAATATAGACTCATTACATAAAAAGTGAAATATTTGAAACATTTATTTGTTATAATTTTGAAAACCCCAAATCCAAAATCATTGAAAATAAGAATATTACATGAAATCAATAAAAAAAGGATTTTAAATAAAGAAATGTCTGCCCTCTGAAAAGTATAATCATGCATATGTACTCAGTACTTTCTTTGGGCCCCTTTTGCACAACTTACTCCCTTAATGTGGCGTGGCATGGCATAGATGATATTAGCCTGTGGCACCGCTGAGGTGTTATGGAAGACCAGGATGCTTCATTAGTGGCCTTTCAGCTCTTCTCCATTGTCCGGTCTCATGTCTCTCATCTTTCGCTTGGCAATACCTCATAAATTCTCTATGGGGTTCAGGTCAGGTCAGTGTGGTGGCCAATCCAGCACAGAAGTCTCACGGTCATTGAACCAGGTTTTGGTACTTTTGGCAGTGTGGGCAGGTGCCAAGTCTGGCTGAAAAATGAAGTCACCATCTCCATAAAGCTTGTCTGCTGAAGTGCTCTAAAATGTCCTGGTAGATGGCTGTGTTGACTCAGTACTTATTAAAGCACACTGTGGAAACTTTACGTTGGACTTAGCATCTTGGATTGTGTGCCTCTCCCTTCTTCCTCCAGACTCTGGGACCTTGGTTTCCAAATGAGATGCAAAATTTGTTCTCATCAGAAAAGAGGACTTTGGACCACTGAGCAAGAGACCAGTTCTTTTTTCTTTACAGGTTCCGTCTGTGTGTGGTGGCTCTTGATGCACTAACTCCTGCCTCAGTCCGCTCCTTGTTATGCTCCTGGACACGTTTGAATGGCCTTTTCCTGACAATCTTCTCCAGGCTGCACATTCTCTCCAGGCTGCACATTCTATTAATGTGTTTTGATACAGCACTTTGGGAACATCCAACTTCTTTTGCAATTACCTTTTGTGGCTTTCCCTCCTTGTGCAGGGTGTTATTGATGGTTTTCTGCACAATCAGGTCAGCAGTCTTCCCAATGATTGTCATGAGTAGACAAGCTGAGTTGGACCCAAATGCAGGACAGAGGCAGAGTGGAGGTGAAGAAACTAAGATCTTTATTTTGAACTGCAAGGCAAACAGAAAGTTAGAGGAGCAGATGAGGGTCAGTATGGCAGTAGGCTGGTATCACTTGCTGGTGCAGGGCAGACAGGTTGAGAGGCAAACAGAGAGAAATCAGAGCTGGTTGTAGACAGATTCACAGGCAGACTAGAGAGAGGATCTGCTGGAGTATAAATAGGAGTCCAGATAAGCAACAGGTGTTTGCTGATGATTGGAATCAGGGGAGGAGGCAAGGCCATGCCTGTCAGCCTGGAGATAAACATGGAAAAAAAAAACCAGGAAAACAAAACCCAGAACAACAGCTCCTCTAGTAGTGAGACAGGCAGAATCATGACAGTATCCCCTTTTCAATGACCGCCACCTGGCGGTCTTCCAGGCTTGCCAGGATTTTCTCGATAGAATTCGAAGATGAGATGGGGATCCAAAATGAACTTATGGGAAATCCAACAACACTCCTCTGAACTGTATCCTTCCCAATAAACAAGATATTGAAAACCTGGGCCTCGACCTCAAACATCCAGTAGGCATTTGACCATGTAGGCAGGATGATCACCTACAAGAAGGATGGAGGGTTCAGAGGGCTGGCAGACACTGGTTTGAGTTGGAAAACATGAAAAGTGGGGTGGATCCTCATGGAGCTAGGAAGCTGGAGCTACACAGCAGAAGGGTTAATGATCTTTACCACCTTAAATAGGCCAATGTACCTGGGTGAGAGCTTACATGACTCCGTCCATAAGGAAATGTTTTTGGTAGATATCCACACACATTGACCAGGACGGAACAGTGGAGCCGGGACCCGACGACGATTAGCTTGTGAGATATTGAACAGAGCAAGGCCGAACTAACCTAATTCCATATTCTCCTGTACTGCTGAAGATGAGACTGGACCGATGGAACAGCAATCTCTGATTCCTGAGCTGGGAACATCAGGGGAAGATAGCCCAAAGTACACTCAAAAGTTGTCATACCAGTGGCAGTGCTGTCAAAGAAGTTGTGGGCATACTCGACCAAGGCCAGGTAAGTGCTCCAAGAGGATAGACTGTGAGCATGAGCCGGGGTGGTAGGAGAACCAGGACTCATGAGCCCATTGGAGCACCCCAGTACGAACAGTATAGTGCAAAAAGACATGACCAGGGGGTTCTGTTCAAGGGTCACATTGAGTCATCTGGGCTTGGAAAATGACCTACTCAATCTCCCAAGAGACCATAGCTAGCACACATGATTTGGGGGCGATAGTCTCTGGCGAGGGCGAGGAGTCCCTGGGGCAGAACTGGCATGAAAGGGCATCAGGCTTCACATTACGGGACCCTGGCCAGTAGGTGATGGAAAATTTGAACTGAGCAAAAAAAAAAATAAAAATAAATAAATAAATAAATAAATAAAGGGCCCATCTGGCCTGGCAGGTGTTGAGACATTTGGCTGATTGAATATAGGCCAGGTTCTTACGGTCTGTCCAGACTAGACATGGTTGTTCTGAATCTTCAAGCCGGTGGCACTATTCCTTCAAAGCCAGCTTAATGGCCAACAGCTTACGGTTACCCATATCATAATTGCATTCTGCTGGCGTCAAGCATCTGCAGAGGTGTCAACTTCAACAACAAACTGCTTCAAAGGATCTGAATAATGTGTGAATTAAGATAAGAGCAGAAGTGAAGAGTTGCCTGAGATTCAAGAAAGCCCTGTCAGCCTCTAGGGACCAGATGAAAGGAACTGAGGAAGAGGTTAGGAGAGTGAGAAGAGCAGCAACCTGACTGTAGTTGCGAATGATTTGCTTAGAAAACCCAAAAAACTTTGCAAACCCCAAAAAATGCTTTTGTTTCAGATTCACAGGGGTGGGCATGGATCTTCTCAGAATCTGGTCTAACCCGGCCTCCCTCAATGATGAACCCCAGGAAAGAAATAGATGAAACATAGAACTCACACTTTTTCCCCTGGCGCTTGTTGTCCAGAAGTCTCTGAAGGACCATGGTGATGTGCTCAACATGTTCCTCCATACTATGAGAAAAAAAAATATATCAATATAAACAAAATCAAAACAATTAAAAAAATAAAAATAAAAATCAGGAACATCATTAACAAAGGCTAGAAATACAGCCGGGGCATTGGTCAATCTGACAGGTAGAAATAAACATTCAAGGTGACCCAGTGGTGTATTAAAGGCCATCTTCCATTCGTCACCTGCATGTATGTGGACAAGGTAGTAAGCATTCCGCAAGTCGAGCTTGGTGAAAACTGTGGCACTGTGCAGTGACTCAAAGGCAGAGTTGATCAGAGGGAGAGGACACTCATTTTCAAGCAGTGATACTATTAAGTCCCCTGTAGTCAATACAGGGACAGAGTGACTTGTCTTTCTTCAACAATAAAGAATCCAGCACCAAGAGGAGATAAAGAGGGACGAATAATGCCAGCAGCCAATGACCCAATATACCTCTCATGTTCAGGATGGGGTAGGTTGTACAGGTGACTGGGGGGAAAGGGCAAACCTGGAGGAAGGTCACTGGAGCAACCATAGGGACAGTGAAGAGGTAGGGACAAAGCACGTTTACTGAAAACCTCCCCAGATCATGGTATATGGAAGGGATTGAAGACAAATCCAGCAGTAACAGTTCTGTAGGCTGAGGAGTGGTCACCAGTGGGTTACCAGAGTGCAGACAGGAAGCATGGAAGAAGGTGCTCAAATTCACAACCTGGCCCTGTGTCCAGTTAAACTAGGGATTGTAGCAGGAGGGCTGGAACTTGAACACTAAGGAGCACTGGTGAAAAAAGGCACCACTGTCATAATGTTCGGGTGGCTCTCTGAAAAAGGCTGGTGTCCTGGTCGGAGGAGTGGGAAGAGGTGTGGTGCTGGCAGCAGGTGGTAGTGGTGGGGTTGAAAGGCAAGTTTGAACCCCGTCCTCAATTCTGGCCAGCATACCCTCCAGAGCATCAAAATGAGATAACAGCTGTAGTATGGCCTGCTCGTGTTGACCAAAGAGTCTCTGACTAAGACTATCTGTTGGTTCATGGCTAGGAAGGCTTGGCTGATGTCTGGTTGGTTCATTCTGTCATGAGTAGACAAGCTAAGAGGAGCAGATGAAGGTTTAGTAGTGGCAGTAGGTTGGTATCACTTGATGGTGCAGGACAGGCAGATAACATCGAGAACTCAGAGCTGGTTGTAGACAGATTCACAGGCAGGGACAAAATAAATGAACCAACCCTGGAGAGTGGATCTGCTGGAGTACAAAGAGAAGTTCAGATAAGCAACAGGTGGAAGGTGATAATTGGAAGTGAGGGAGGAGACAAGGCCACGCCTGTCAGCCTGGAGATACACATGGAAAAAAACAGGAAATCAAAACCCAGAACAATAGCTCCCCTTGTGGTGAGACAGGCAGGATCATGACAATGATTGTGAATTCTACTGAACCTGACTGAGAGACCATTTAAAGGCTCAGGAACCCTTTAGAGGTGTTTTGGATTAATTAGCTGATTAGAGTGTGACACTTTAAGGCTACAATAATTAACCTTTTCACCATATTTTAATTTTCTGTGATTTTGGATTTGGTGTTTTCTTAGGCCGTAAGCCATAATCATCAAAATGATAACAAATAAAGGCTTGAAATATTTTACTTTGCATGTAATTTTACATAATGAGTTTATATAATTAGTTTCACCATTTGAGTTGAATGACTGAAATAAACGAAATTTTGCACGGTATTCAAATTTTTCATGTTTCACCTGTATGAGTGGCCTTGCTTTCAGACCCCTTTATGCAGTAATAACTGTAAGTAAACATTTCTAATAACTATTGCTCAGAACCTGCACACTGATATGAAGGATTTTTAGTAGTATACTTTTACACAAAACAGCTTCAACTTTGGTATGTTGGTGGGTGTCCTCAAATAAACATTATCATTATAAACATTTCTTTTGGATTAAGATGACTTTTGATTTGGTTATTCCAGAACCCTAATTTTATTCAACTTTTATCATTCTTTTTGGAAAATTACTTGTGTGCCTTGTTGTTGTCTTTCTCCACTAATTGAGTCTGTACACAGCCAGATGTTCAGCCATTTCCTTTAGGATTTATTAGTATAATTCAGAATATGTTTAGAATTTATTGCTCCATCAATGGAAACCATAATGTCCTATATGTAGCAGAACAAGCCCAAACTGTGATACTACCACTTCCATGTTTTATGGATGGGATATGGTTCTTATGCTTCTTCTTCTCTAATCCCTATACAACACTGATCCAGTCTTAGATGCATGATTTTCCCTTACCTTGCTTGAGTAGTGCAAGATATACAGGGAGTGCAATTTGTGTGTGCAACAATTAGCTGAGGTAGAATGTAATAATCATGTGTAGGGTAGGTCTACAAAGTCCAGGTACTAGGAGATCTGGTTGAGGGCCCAAATGGTATGCGGGAAGAAGCTCCTCCTCATTCACTCTGTGTTTGCCTTCAGGGAACTCAAATATTTTCCTGACCGCAACAGAGAGAAGAGTCCATTGTTGGGATGGCTGAGGTCCTTCGTTATCTTCCTGGCCTTGGTTCAGCATGTATATAGTGCTGTATTTACTGTACACTATTTCCTTATTGATTCCAATATAGTTTTAGTTAGGATATCCCCAGCATTGATGGTTCTTGGCTTAAGGAATCTTCCTGAAAATGCTCCACATAACCTGGAATAGTGCCATGGCATCTAGGTAGTGTTGAGGAATGCTGTGTCTTGATGATTTTTTTCTCAGTCAGCAGCAAATTTCTGCCAGTCAGCCCTTTTCAGGTTGAATTGCCAGTGGAACGGTGTAGGTCTAAGGACACTGATAGGATTAACCTTAAGCCCGAATGAACAGGTCTGAGTATGAGGGATGGGGTCTAGGATAATCTTACAATTGTTTGGGAAGATGATAGAAGATGCAAAGGCCAGGTCTGGGTTATAACTACATCTCCATCTTGAGCTGTTAAAGGAAGGAGGAAGCACTGCATCACGAATGAGAAATAGCTGGCTTGCTTCAGCCCAGTTTTCCCCTAGCTTGCCATCTTCATTGATTTCTTTACAGCCTCAGGTAGTGCTGTGGTTGTTGAAGTCATCAATGATCATGTTAATCTGGCAATTCAATTCTGATTTAGAAAGGGTGAAGGTTTCTCCTGGTGTTTGTACACAGCAGTGACGGCGGCTACCAAGAGAGAGATTGAGAGAGATTCAATGTTATCGGATTCTGAAAGGGATGTGGCCTCAATGGACAGGCCATTGGTTGTGAGGACTGCAATTCCATATTGGTAATATTTTGGCCAAAATTACTGAATGAGAGACATACCAGCTATGTGAGGATGAGTGCATGACAGACCGATTGGACCCCTGAAGGCAAATCATTTCGTATTGGTGAAGCTTGCATAAATCAGCCAAAATATTTTGCTTGGCACCCATTAGGCCTTCAGTGTTGACTGAGATAACTCAGAGCCGGTCCTGACAGAGACCCATAATCGGCTATCTCTTTAATAGCCATTGATGAGGTAATCCTATATAGTTGAAGAAGTATAAGGAGGTAGGATTTGCAGATATAGCACAAGCAATACTTGTTAAAAAGTTTCACTGATGGTCGATCCATAAACATTATCAAATGTGAAAGAGATCTTTATTTGCTTAGAAGTTACTATATGTTCCTTACTTGGGTTCCTTAGAGATCTCATGGACTGTGGAAATCCATCTTCATTGATGGCTGCTTGGGGAGGGTAACGGTGGACCTCAAATCCTCCATCTGTCTGACTATGGACTGGTCGAGTCCAAACTCTTTACAGATTGTATCTTATTTTCATAAGCATCAACAGATTTTTTTTTTGAGGTCCTCAGAAATTCCCTTTTTGTGCCATGATACACTTTTCAAGACATACACTGTGAAGATCACACATTGATAGATCTCTGTACTTTAAAGAAAACAGGATACTCACCATTAAATTTGATTGCTTGAAAACACTTGACTCCACTTTTCCTTTAAATTTATTTTAAGGGTTCACATACGCTTGCCTCCAAGTACACATTTTTGTCTTATTTTTCCATTTACTGTTATCTTTATTGCTGTAGAATGTCCATGAGACAAGTCTCAACTTACATTATAACACTTCTAAACAATTGTTCCCTCACTAGCCTCTCCTTTTTCCTTTTAAAGGCAATAAGTCAAAAAAACTTAACTTATGTTGCAGAGAAACTGCAAGAACCACAAGCATCTCTGTCCTTAAGACTTTCCAATTCTGATACATTTTAATGGTTACAAAATGCCAACAAGTGAGATTTATTCTCTAAATGCTTAATAAATCTTTCTTCAAGACGACCCACTAAATTAATCATTAGACATGCTTTTTATTCATTTTATCTAGGGCATGTGTTATACAAGGCTCTTTGAATGTGTTGTTCCTACAGAAAAGATACATATTAAAACAAGCACAATAATATAAACCTGGGATTTTTATATGCAGTACTGTCTGTCCTGCTGTTATAGAAAATGCAATTTCATAATCAACAATTAATCAAACAATTTTTTATTGTTTAATAAATGACCACTGTTACAGAAATCCACCTGCAGACCACTGGGCACTAGTTAGTGGCCTACCCACCTATGTAGCAGAAAGTGGCTTTGTAAGTGTTACCCTTTTGTATTTTTTGTATTAATATAAAATTCATACAGTAAATATTTTTGGCTACACTTGTACACTTCTGTTCTATTTTCTTCACTTTTTTAGATCTGCAACATCATGAATGCACCAGCAGAGGACATGTTCAAATTTCAGGTAGACATCCATCAGAGTTCAGATTCAAATGGCAAATATTATATATAAACTTTTAAAGGCTATATCAGTGACAAGTTAATCAGGTTGGACTGATAACTGCCCACATGGTAAAGTTTATTACTCTTATTTGGGTCCAACTCTAATTCACATCAGAGTTGGAGTCCATTCTGGATTCCAATTAATATGGGAATTGGAATCCAGAATGGACTCCAACTCTGATGTGAATTAGAACATTTTTGAAACTAGCCATTTGCAAAATTCTATTTGCTAACACTTTTCACAAGTAGATTCGTTGGAATTATAATATATTGAACAAACTGTTCGCAAATAGAATTTGGAAAAAAGGCAGAAGTCTTCATCACAATCTTGCCTGAAAAATTCACTATTAGGGCTGCTTTTTCACCTACTACTACCGTTACAGAAACCCTTGTTTGTTGCATGAGCAGTATATGAATATTTTGCCAATGATTACTTCAGTAAATGAACTGCAAGGCCATCTCTGATCTTAGGGGAAGCAGTGGACTGGTGGTAGGGTGCTGTCTTACTGATCAGAAGGTTGGGGGTTCAAGCCCCACTATCACCAAGTTGTCACTGCTACACTCCCAGCGCAGTGATCTAGATTATAATTGGCCAGCCATGTCTTTTACTGTTTGTGGTGAGAGACATGTAAAAGAATCATTGCTGTCATTCATAAAGAGTGGGCCATTGGGTTTCTGCCCTGTAATGGCCTGGCAGCTGTCCAGGGTGTACTCTGAATACTCTCAAGCGCATTTAGGACAAAAGCCATTTTTCGGACAATCAACATATTAGTCACCCTACGCATGGGTTTAGGTCATAGGGAGTGCCTATGCTAAATTTCAGAAAGCTATCATGCATACGAGCTGAGCAATGGCCGGGATCCAAGTTATTGTCACACCGCCCACCAAGTTTCACGGTCACGTGCCAAGGTCACGCCCTAATCCTCCAATGGTTAACAATGCTTTAAAAACTCCCAGATCCAGGTGATCTGGATCACCACCAAAAACGACATAGTGTTATTTGATCCATACTCTACCCCACCCAATCCATAAATCATGTTTTATGTAAGAAAACAACAAACAGACAGATAAGTAAACAAAAACATAACCTCCTTGGCAGAGGTATAGAAAACAACAAAAAATCAAACAAACAAAGCCATGGTTACAGTAAATTAAAAAGAGGCAATCAAGGGGGTGTGGATGATGATTAGATAAAAGTTACGACCAGTAAGGATTTTCACTGCACTTGGCAAGCTGCATAGAGTGTACCCTGCCTTTGCCTGGTGTTGGCTGAGATAGGCTACGGCCTCCCCATGACCCTAATAGGTTTAAGTGTTTCGGTAAATAACTAACTGAGAAAACGCATTCACTTTTGTACTGTGAGTTTAAAAATTAACAATTCTGCAACTGTCTGAGGCCAGAGGCGGAGAAAGCATAATTAACAATAATTTGTCAAAGTTAAGGTGGTTGTTGCTGTTCTGTTTAATTAGTATATACTACATGTAAGCAAAAAAAAAATTTAATAATATATATTTTATTATAGGGAATTTTTCCTTGCCACCATCACTGCAAGCTTGCTCATTGGGGATGTGTAGGGTTTGTTGAGAAATGTTTAAATTCTTTATCAAATTTGTTTCTACTATGTAAAGCTGCTTTGCCAGTTTGCTGCTTTGTCAGTTCACTATAAAAATCACTACAAGTAAAATTGAATTTAATTGAAATTGCCTGCTTCAAGTGATGGAGACAGACATCTAGTATTAGTCCAGCATTACAATTTAAGCATTATCCCATTGGAATAATATCCATTCTCCCTCAGATACCAAACCAATCAGATTGTATCATCTCCATATAGTACATGTTTGTAGTCTTGGGATGTTTCTCTCTCTCCTTTCTGTCTTTCCTGACACCAAACATATATATGCTAACTCTTATATAAAAGAGGGCAGTTAAGTTTTTTTCAAGTGTTCAGCCTCTCTGTGATACCCTTAACATTAACAATGTGGTATATTAGTAGTGACTGTTTTTTCCAGACCTCCCAACACCTCAGAGGAAAGCTGTATTAAGTCTAACAGTAACAGGTTCTTGTCCTTGTCATGTAACTAGTGAGACTCAGCTACTGGGTGGGACTAAACTGGAAGAAAACAAGTTAATTTCCCAAGTCTTCAACACCAACCATGCACTTGTGTCTTTGTGGTACAGAGTGAGGCACTTGACAGCAGTGGTTGGACCATTAAAAATGTGCTGTCTTTGCCAATCGTCAACAAAAAAGAAGAAATTGTGGGAGTGGCAACTTTCTATAACAGGAAAGATGGCAAGCCATTTGATGAACAGGATGAACAACTAATGGAGGTACTTTTTATTTATTATAACTATACATATAGTAACCAACTGCTTGAGTGCTATGTACAAAGGAGTCTTGGTTTTAGTAAAAACTGTTGATTTTTAAGGCTCTGACACAATTTCTGGGCTGGTCGGCACTAAACACAGACACCTATGACAAAATGAATAAACTGGAGAACAGGAAAGACATCGCCCAGGACATGGTGCTGTACCATGTCAAGTGTCGAGATGATGAGATTCAGAATATTCTTGTGAGTCTTAGATGCACAGTACTGGGTCACAAATTATTTTACAATCACAGGAAAAAGGACTGTGACATTACAGCACATATTTTATGGATTTCTTTTTTTTTTTTTTTTTTTACAGAAAACCAGGGAGTATTTTGGAAAAGAACCAAAGGACTGTGAAGAGGATGAACTTCGGCAGATCTTGGTACATACAGTTTAACTTATTAACAAATATAGTACAAATACGATAAAAAAATTCTAAATTTATCTCCTCAGCCCAACAAATTGCATTTGTAAAGTAAACCTGAATTATGATTATAATTTATGGTGTAATAATTATGTATTTTAGATTTTCTAATAAGAGTTTTACTCAGGGAGGATTTTTGACATTAACTAGAGTAACAGTTTTCAAGTTTGGGTTATAGGAAACTTAGAAACAGGTCTGTCAAAATAAACCAGGCACTTAACAGGTTCTTTTTCAATCATCATTTAAAGTCTTCCAAAGCACCAAGCCACACAAATGCACACAACAGATATGGCAGCTTCTCTGTAGTCACCAGTTTCACTTTCTGCCTGAAGAGGGTATTCAGCCACGCCTTTCTTGTCAAACACCCACCACCTGACTCATGCTGGGAAGTATTAAGAACATCAGCTACCACCATCTGCGATCTGGGCCTGGGGACCCCAAATAAATAGCTGCAATGTAAGATATCATATTGTGAAGCCATTGAAGCTGGTCGTAAAATGAAACCAGGGTGAAAGGGAATCCCAGTAGGTAATACTGGAGGGTGAGGACCACCCATTTCTACTCTAAATTGTTAAACTTATAATTCATGTACAGCATTGGGTGCTCCTTGACCTCCACAACCTGGGACAAAAAGGTCCCCAATCTGGGGATGCACCTGGACGAGACCCAGATTGAAGCCCAAGGCTTTTTTGTTTTATATAATAATCTCTCAAATAACAGTTAATCAGAAAGAACAGGAGAAAAAACTAAGAAAATGATACTCCACTTACCTTTATTGATACAGAAGTTACAGTATTTAAAAATTTTCAGCATAATACTGTTTTATGGTCTATTTTACACTAAAATACCCAAAATGTCAAAACTGCTTTTTTATACATTAGGTAAAAATTTATTTAAAAAAAAAAAGTGAAAAAACGTATTATTCTACATTTTCTTATTCGCTTTTGTATATAGATTGACTCTATTTTTTTAAGTTATAATCTGCATAATAAATTTAAAAAATGCACCCCTACAATTGAAAAAAAAAAAATTCCACTTGTTAAAATGGCCAAGTCGGCAAATCCATTGACTTTTAAAAGTAAATTGGCCATAATTTCCATAATATTGGTGCCATTAACATCAGGTTTGGTATACAGCTTAAAACATTCCCTTTTTATAAATTGAAGTTCTACTGTAAAGCAAATTATAGAAAATATTGTAATGTGATCAAATGTGAAAAAAAACCCAAATGATTTAATGAGCAAACATATTTATAATTTTTGATGGTGTCATTCAATAGGTACTGCTCTTAAATCAGTCTTCAAGTGTTGCAATGTGTCAATAATGAATTTGTATCAAAATAACTAAGATTATTAAATATATTAATAGGGCCATCTCAATATACCTATAACTGTGTACAAAGTATTGGCGTATCATTAACATGGTAATCTTCCTCTAAAAAAGGTAACTGTAATTTATCAGCATTTTAAAACATGAAATGACCATTAGGGGGCAAGGACACTTCGTCAAACAAGTTCAAATGGGGATATATTGCTTGACCCGGATCCTCCTCGGGCGGGCGAGTAGACTTGGCCTAAACATCCACTAAGGGCAGTTTCACATCAAATTATTTTATCTTATGCAATTGTTTCTTTAAAAATAGGCAATACAAGATTTTTTTTTTTTATGAGAATGGCATGATTTCTCATTTTTTTAGCCATTCTGTAACACAAATGAAAATTTTAAAAAATATTCTGCGGAGTGATTAACAAAATTTTTATATGAAAATGCAGCTGAAGAAACAATTTTGCCGTCTGTCAGTGTTTTCAAGCGATTCCAAGGAATGAGAAACTGAGAAATTGATTAAATATGCCGGTTATACACTAAAAACATGGGCATACTGTATGTTTAAAAATTTAACTTTTGCATTTACACAAAAATAAATTGAATACTATAATAACTGGGGCTCTACTGTGGTGTAGTGGTTAGTGGTGTAGTGGTCCGCCCCACAGCAAGAAGGCCTGGAATGATTCCCAGCTTGGGCGTTTCTGTGTGGAGTGTGCATTTTCTCCCCGTGCTTGCATGGGTTTCCTCCGGGTACTCCGGTTTCCTCCCACAGTCCAAAAACATGCATGATAGGCTAATTGGCTCTTTCAAATCACCCCTAGTTGTGGGTGTGAGTGTGAATGGATGTGTGAGTGTTGGCTCTGTGATGGCTTGGGGAGTTGTCCATGGTGTAACCCACTCTTGCCCAGAATTGGCTGAGATGGGCGCTAGCCTCCCTGTGACCCTTAATATGATTAAGTGGCTTAGAAAATGAACAATTGAAGCACAATTACCATGTTTGATGAAAAAAAAATCACTCTTATCAGTGCTGGTCCACTCTTGTTGCGGCAGCCCTTGAGGTACCTTGTATTACTGCCCACCCAATCAGGCAGGTTTTTGATTAGCCATGCCAACTGGTCAAGTAGTTTGGGGCATAGAATAGGCATCAAACTTAGACACTTTTCTAAAGTCCACACAAAACCGGACTGACCCATCAGACTTTATAGTGCACGGGCTTAAATTCAGCCGAAACCACACTTTTCTAGTGTCCAAGTAGTATATATGGACAACACTGTTGTGTTCCATCAAGCTAGTATGACCCGGTAGAGGAGAGAAAATACCCACAATCCTCTCCTGTAGCTATGTCTTTAGCATAGAGAGAGGTGGTATCCATAGAGGACTAAGGTGAATTTAGCCACATTTTTGGTAACCTCTGGTCTCAGCAACCTGAGGAACCTCTTCTCTCCACCATTTCAGCAGACTGAGATAATATACTGGATGTACATTTCTTCTATTGGTGGGCCTAACCTCAAAGTCTGTCTTCCACTCACACTGTGATATTAAAGGGCCCTTGTCACTTTGTGAGTAATTTAGAACTTGATGTGGGCAATATAACAGCTTTTTTATCTCCTGGTGCAACTTCCCTGAAACAAGTACCCATGTTACACAGCCATAACGTATTCTTGTATCTGTAGCAAACTCTTCTGAGTTAGGTAATTGAAAGTGTGTAGTTGTGCTTTTAGGTCAAGAACATAGTGAATTTCATTTTTGGTTTCTGAAGGTCCCAGTTTTACTTAGTGAGGTCCAACACAACATGTGGCTTTTATTGCGCCAATCTCAAATATTCAAATACTATTTGAATGGATACTTCTGAAACCTTATGCACGGATAATAAGAGAACCTCAATCAGTTTATTCCATTCTATTCTTATTACATGCATCACTGTGGATAAACTTGCCAACCAGCCCACCCATCTAAGGATGATAACTCATACAGCTCGCAAAGTGACGTAAATTTTTTGCTTTAATCTGAGAGGACAGCTCTTTGAATGCCCTGATGGTAGGTAACACTAAAGAGGTCTGTACCAAAACTAAGTGCAATGAGATTCCCTGACAAACATCACCATGAATGCCTGGGCAACAGAATCAAGTCATAGGACAAATCACTTTTTTCGTGCCCCAAGTACCCTGCCATAGGATTATGATGCGTGCATAGAAAAGCATTCCCTGCAGCACTTTGGGATCAACATCTGGGTCCTCTCTTGTTGCACACGAGTGTCCTACGTCTTTCGGTACAACCTATCATTAATTATACAAAAATAAGGTAAGGTTAGCACAACATTAGGATGTGGGTTCTGCCCACTGATTGCTCTCAATTGGTCAAAAGCCTGCACTGTAATAAGGCTTTAATCCCCAGCCATTATGTTAACAAAATGGTCCTGGATGGCCCCTGTATACACTGCCACGAACCATGTTTCGCTGGTTAATAGTGACAGCAGCAGCATTAAAACTCCTCTTCGGGCTACTCCCATGCTATAACCGCTTGCTTAAACACCTTGCTTAAACACCACGTCTGCTACAGTAATAGACAGTAGGGGTGGTGCGAACATGCTGGATGGTAGGGATGTGAATCTAACAACAGCTTACGATACGATTCGATTCCAATTTTTGGGGTGACGAATTGATTCTCAATTAAAAACAAATTTTGATTCATAACCATTACAAACAAAGGGTGCCAATTTCACATGTAACTACAATCTTCTATAAGCTAGGAACAACCCTTCTATAAGTGTTCTGTCCTTATTGCGTGCTATGCATGTATGACAGGCAGCTAAACCCTTTACTCCAATCAAAACTATACAGGTAGGTAGTTAGACAGGTTTATTGACAAAGCAAAGTGGGAAACTAAAAAGGAAAATAATTATTATATGCTCATAAATGTACAAAGCATAATATAAACAATTCTGCATAGCATGATGCACTATATTAGCCAAAAATAGCATAACTAATGACAACAGTATGCTAGAAAGTTGAAAATGCAGATAAAATGAGCTACTAAAGAGATTACAACATAAATTTGAGTGCTTAAACACAGTACATGAAAGTAAATAAACATATCAATAATACATACCGACGATGCAACCTCAAACAAGATGTATGCTAAAGCAGCCGATTAACCTAACCTGCCAAATGTCTCGACAACATGACTACGTTCTCACTTCATCAATAAAGTTCTGTTACGCTGGTACCATAAACTGATAGACCCAAATGCAGGACAGAGACGATAAGATCAGGATAAAGTGCAAACAAGGATCCTTTATTAGGAACACGGAAGACGTGGAACATGAACACTATGGAAATACGGCTGGATCTCGGTGAGTGTACTGAGAATCGTCCTCTCTCTATGATGGCTCTCAGGGGGAGGTCTCCACCTGCTAGTATGTAACTCATTGTCGATAATAGCACCAGGGACCTCTTTAAGTCTCTTCCTGGAACTGAAAGTCCCTTTTCTGAGGGAATGCTCCAGGACGTCCTGAACGGAGTTCCCTCTCCTTGATGCCCAACCTCCTGGCTAGAGAGTAGTCCATCAGGTGCTCATAAGCCCCCAAATCGATGAAAGCCTGGATGGAAATAGCTTTGTCCTTTATTAGCAGAGATGCAGCCGTCAATGTGCGGGGAGAAAAAAGTGTGCATGTGTCTCTGCTTACCCGTGCACTCCTTAGGCCCAGTAAACCAGATCTCTTGCCGGACAAGAATCTGCTCGATGGCCGGTTTGCCTGCAGTAATAACACTCTCCCATCCTCTGGCGGCGTTGGCGCTCCTCCGGGCTTATCTTGGTGCGTCCTAATTGCATGGGCTCCTCCAGAACGAGGGGGGGCTCCGCGCTGAGTGGCGAAGACACTGGTGAACTAGGGCGAAACTCGCCAGATCGGATTGCCAGGTCCACTAGGTCCTCAAACTCGGCCTGAGTTTTGTGAGGGGCGAGGTGGTCCTGGATCTCCTCGCCGAGGCCGCGGACAAAGGCGTCCTTAATGGCCACAGAATTCCAGCCGCTGTCGGCAGCCAACGTGCGGAACTCGAAGGCATAATCGATCACCCTCTGAGAACCTTGTCTCAATCCGAGCAGCGCCCTGGAAGCATCGCAAGCCGGGGAGGAGACCGGGGAGATCGACATTCTGGTGAGTGTTTCCTTAAATACCTGGCAACCTTGACATACCGCTGTGCCTCAAGCCCATTCCGCTGTAGCCCACACCGCCGCTCTTCCTGACTGATGGGAGATCATGAACGCCACCTGAGCCTGTTCGGGGGTGAAGGCGGCTGGATCATTCTTGAAGTGCAGCTCACACTGAACTATGACGGTGCGGCACTTCCCAGATTCTCCCTAAACTTATCGGGCTGGACGAGGCGAACGGGACGAGGCTGGGGGGTTACTGGAGGCAGGGTAGCGGGTGGCGGGGGGGGACGCCGGCTTGGTTGGCGGAGGTGAAAACAGCCGCTCCAGACTCGCGGTTACCTGGCTCAGCTGCGCGCTCAGCAGACTCACCTGTCCGAGGTTGCAAACTTGCCAGCGGGGTCTAGGAGAGGGGGGACTTTATGTGTGAGGAAAACAGCTGGAGAGGGTATAGATGGGTCAGTAGGATCTGTTGACACTGAAACGAGGGGCCTTGTGTTTATAATAGCAGACACCTTTGCCATGAAGGTGACAAGAACCTCGTTAGTGAGTTTTGTGATTTTGAAGTCAAGGAACATAAGACTCCAGAATTCTCCTAGCCAGACCCACCATCCGTTCGCATGAACCACCAAAATAGGAGGCATGAGGGGGGATTGAAAGCATCTTTTTCCTAACAGGTAGGTTCTGACTGCTGTGTCGTTTATATTTGAGGGTATCTGGAGTTCTTTACAGTCACCAACAAAATTGGTGCCACAATCCGAGTGGATGCTCTTCACTGGACCTCTGATAACCAAGAAGCATCTGAGTGAGTTAATGAAACTTGATGTGTCAAGTTATTCAATCACTTTAATGTGAACTGCCCTCATGCTCAAACAAGTAAAGATGACAGTCCATCTTATGTTTTGGACAACACCTCCTCTTGTGCGTTGTGTGAAGACATTCCACGGGCCAAACAATTCGAAGTCCACATTTGTGAACGGAGGGTCAGTTGAGAGATGCTGAGCTGGGGGTTTGGCCATTTTCTGAACACTGAGGGGGGCTCTCAACCTTCTACATTTTACACAGTGATGAATAACATTGCTCATTCTCCTTTTGCCCTCAACAACCCACCAACTTGCTGAGCGAACAGCGCCCTCAGTGTAAAGTCGATCTTGATGAAGGGTCTGTTCATCACAATATTTCATGATGAGGGTTGCAACGTAGTGTTGTCCGGGAACAATAAGTGGGATGTTTTCTGCTTGACTTAGGTCTACCTCACTGATATGGCGAGGTTTCTCAGTGTAGGTTTCCTCTTGAACAGATCTGATGACAATGCTTTTAGCTTGCTTAGACTCTTCCACTGTGACTCCTGTTCCACAATGGTGCATCCCAGGCATGAACAGTGTGCAGGAGACTAGCAATAGCGCGAATCCGCAAGCTCCAATGGGAAAACTTGGGGAATCATTGAGAACCAAGTTGATTCACTTTGGATGTAGTTTTTAGGACACAGACCTAAGGTCTGATATCCGTGTCTAAATTGGGTTCGATGAGGTCATAGGTGTGTTGGCTCTGATCGCATTTGAGCAGGAATTTGGGGCCAGTGAACCAGTTGGTGAGCATGAGCTGATGTGCAGGAAAAGATCGTGTTGCCAGATCCGTGGGGTTTTGGTCAGTGGGGACATATTGCCACTGGTTTGCTCGTGAGGACCTCCTAATACGAGCCACATGATTGCTGACATAGACATAACAGTGACTGGTCTCGTTGTAAATATAACCCAGGACAACTTTACTGTCTGTTTAGTAGTGGGTGTCATTCATATGAATGTCTAGCTCTCCTGAGACCAGCTCAGCAAGCTCTACCGCTAGCACAGCAGCACAAAGTTCTAGTCTGGGGATGGTTTGTTCAGGATGTGGTGTCAGTTTTGATTTCCCCATAACAAAGCCAATTTCACAGTTACTGTCTGCATCAGTCACCTTCAAATTAGCAACCGCTGCAATGGCTTTGGTCGATGCATCATAGAAGATGCACAGTTGTTTGTATGCAGCTTCCGAAGGTGAGATGTTAGTGTACGTTCTGGCGATTGCGAGGTTAGACAGTGCACACAGTGAATCTCTCCAAGGAACCCACGACTCCTCCATCCCTTCGAGCAGTGGAGCATCCCAGTCACCATTATCTGCCGTGAGCTCTCTGAGGATGTATTTGGCGTGGATTGTGACGAGTGCTACAAAGCCTAGTGGGTCATAAAAACTGTTTATGGTAGATAAGACACCACATCGAGTGAAGGGTTTTGTCTCATCAGACATATTAAAGGTTCAAAAGTCTTTTTTGAGGTCCCAAAGGAGACAGACTATGCTGCCTGGGCAGTGCATCTGTTTCAAGATCTAAGTCTTTGAGGTCTTTTGCATGATCTTGGGATGGGAACACTTCCAGGATCTCTTTCTTGTTGGCTGCAATTTTGTGCAACCTCAAGTTTGACTTGGCAAGGACATCACGAGTCTTTTGCAACAAACTCACAGCCATATTAACAGTGGGAAGGGATTTAAGGCCGTCATCTACATAAAACTCACGTGTCACAAACAGCTTGACGTCAGGGTCAAGGTCAATCTCAGAACACTGGACAGACTGATGTAAGCCAAATATCGCTACTGCGGGGCAGGGGCTATTACCAAAAACATTGACCCTCATCTGATACTCTATGATGTTGTTGTTGAGGTTGTTGTCACGAAACCACAGGAAGCGGAGAAAGTTTCTGTCCTCTTCCCACACATAGAAACTGCTCGATGTCTGCTATAAAGGCTACTGCTTCTTTTCTGAAGCGCATGAGGATCCCAAGGAGTGAGTTGTTGAGATCTGGACCCTTTAATAAGACATCATGAATTGACAGTTCATCGCACTATACTTTCAAACAGAACTCTAATCTGTTTGGCCTTTTTGGGGTGATTAACTCCGAACAGAGGCAAATACCACCTCTCTTTGCCTTCCTTTAATGGAGGGGCAATCTCTGCATGGCCTTTTTGTAAAATCTTTCCCAGGAAAGCTACAAAATAATCCCTCATTTCTGGTTTTCTGTTAAAGTTGCGGCTCAGGGACAAGAGCCGATTCATATCTTGGGGCCTGTTGTTTGGGAGCCTTTGGCGTGGTGATTTGAATGGTAATGGAGCTGTCCAACTGTTGTTTGCATCCTTTTTCATTCCCTCTTCTATTAGTTTCATGAAGGCATTGTCTTTAATAGAAGGGGAGACTTGATTGTCATTTTTAGTTTGTTCGAATACACAGCACCCAGGGTAATCAATGTCCCGTCCAAGCAGCATCAGTATGTGGGCGTTTGGGTCAAGCTCTGGGATGAGGTGTGTTACTTTCTTCAAATGAGAGTGATGGAGTGCTGCGCTGGGCGTTGGTATCTCCTCCCTGTTGTTGGGAATGTCATTACACTTGATCAGACTGGGCAAGGGGACATGGACTGTGCCATCTAGGGACTCTAAGAAGTAACCAGTGGTTCTCCTACCCAATATCTCTTTAAGGCCAGCACATGTTCTTAGTGAGTAGAGAGAACTAGGGCCATTTTCATTGAAAATCTCAAAAAACTCTGAGCGAACAAGAGATCTGTTACTCTGTTCATCATGAATTGCATACAGTCTGACTGCCTGATCTGGGTGGCCTGCCGGGTATACCTTAACAAGGCAAATTTTTGAACATGACCTTTACACCACAGACTTGAGTGCATTTGGAAGTGATTTCACTGAGCAGACTGGCAGCCTGCTCCCTGCTATGCTCTGCATCAGGGTCAGTTTCTTTGCTCCAGGGGGCTGGGCCTGGGTGAAGAGCTGTGTTGTGATTCTCATTGCCACATTCAGAGCATTGCACCTTGGTTTTAAATTGTTTAGCAAAATGTGATGACGAGGCACAGCATCTAAAGTAAATTGTTGTTCTCTTTCAGAAATGTTGTGCATTCCTCAATGGGCTTCTCATGAAAAGCTCTACATTTTAGAAGAGCATGGGTTTTTTTATGTACTGGACACAGTTTATTACAGTCATCTGTCTTTTTGGAATTTCCAGGTGACTCATAGCTGGGGTTTGGAAGTACCTCTGTTTCGTGTACTGACACTTCTCTCTGTTATATTTCCAGGTTTCTTAGGTTTGGGGGCTGTGTCAAGATGAGAGGCAAAATTAAAGCTTGGGTCATTTTTAACATTAGCTTCATGACTAACAAAAACTTCAAAAACATTAAATGGGGGGAAAAAAAACCTGATAGTCACGTTTGTAGTTTGCACCGACATGACACATTTTTTGCATGTGAAAGGGAGGTTTTTGTACAATTGGGTTTAAACCCCCTGCTGAGTCTAGGAAAGAGAGGCCAGGAAGGTCTCTGTTTGTGATCTTTGGAAAATTGTCAATTCGTTTAAACAGAGCATCCTCTGCTGAGCCATAGCATTGGTCGAGTCTCTCCCAGATCATTTTTAAGCCAGCATCTGGACGGTTGATGTGTATGGCTCTGATTTGTTCAACATGCTCAGCAGATTCCTTACCAAGCCACTTAAACAATAAATCCATCCCTTCACTTGCTGTCAGATCAAAACCCCTTACCATATTCACAATAACAGCGTTTCTATGCTCTGTAGGTCTGTGGCTTGTCATTAAACTGAAGGAGGCCTGTTGCTACAAATTCACGACGAGCAAAGTATCTGACAAAGTCACTAATATTTCCATCAATGTCAAGTCAAGTCAGTTTTATTTGTATAGTGCTTTTTACAATTGACATTGTCACAAAGCAGCTTTACATAGAAAAATTAAATTAAGGAGGAATCTAAAGATTTTTCTCTTCAACCCCCTACACATCCCCAATGTGGCTTAAAAGTCTAGCGTTGCAAGTGGGATCATGAAGGCTATCTCTTGATTTTTGTTGTATTTAATCATGATTTTCCTTATAGTTTTCTGGAGGTGGATGGGGAGGCAAGTGAGATAAAGAAGTGGCTGCCACAGGCTGTTTATTTTTTGTTTCTAATGATGGTTCACATGAGGTTGAGAGATACCAACTAGATATAGTTGGACTCACCTCAACGCATAGCTTGGGCTCTGGAACCACCCTTCTCAAGAGGGGATAAGCCTTATTTTATTCTGGAGTTGCTCATGGGGAGAGGCAGCGAGCCGGTGTGGGCATCCTTGTTGCCCCCTGCCTAGGTGCCCACATGTTGGAGTTCTCCCCGGTGGACGAAAGGGTAGCCTCCCTCCACCTTTAGGTGAGGGGACGGGTTCTGACTGTTGTTTGTGCTTATGCAGCAAATAGATACCCACCCTTTTTGGAGTCCTTCGGGGGTGTGCCTGAGGGTGCTCTCCCTGGGGACTCTCTCATCATCCTGGGAGACTTCAACGCCCATGTAGGCAATGACAGTGGGACCTGGAAGGGTGTGATTAGTAGGTACGGCCTCTCCGATCTGAACTCGAATGGTGTTTCATTGTTGGACTTCTGTGCTCGTCATGGTTTGTCCATCACGAACACCATGTTCGAACATAAGGGTGT
>JAOUQZ010000019.1:17544091-17555113 GCA_028564935.1 Neosilurus hyrtlii
ATTATTATTATTTTATTTATTTAATCCTGGTTGATTGATTTATTTTATTATTAATTCTTAATTTGTTCATTTATTTTCCCATCTTATTTTGTGTTAAAAAAATTAAAAATAAAGAGATTTGAGAAGATTGAAATTTTAAAAACAAAGCTTTTCTTGTGGAAAACCTGATACAGCCCAGCCTCACCCAGAGTCTGCCTCCAGTGACCCCCAGGTAAATTGAGTTTTGGACCCCTGCTGTAGAATGTGTAGAGCTGGTCAAGAGTGCTGTGGTTAGGATGAAAATCACATTGTTACTGAATCCGAGGTTCAACCATCGGTCGGATTATCCTTTCCAGTTCTCCTGAATAGACTTTCCTGGGTAGGCTGAGGAGTGTGATTCCACGGTAGTTAGAACACCTTTGTAAAAGGGGGACTATCACCCCGGTTTGCCAATCCAGAGGTATGGCCCCCAATGACCACGTGATGTTGCAGATATATGTCACCCAAGATAGTCCTACAACATACAGAGACCACAGAGGAGCTTTTTGACTACCTTGGCGACCTCAGCCCCAGCGATGGGTGGACCCCCACCCAAACCCCCAGGCTCTTCCTCCTCCATTCCTTTCTAAATGGTGGGATTGAGGAGGTCCTCTAAGTATTCCTTTCACCTCTCAACAACATCTCCATTCAAGGTGAGCAGCTCCCCACTTCCACTTTAAACAGTGTTTGTGAAGAACTGCTTCCCCCTCCTGAGGCATCGGATGGAGGTCCAAACCATTTTCTTTCCAGGACCTCACCAAACTCCTCCCACACCCGAGATTTTGCATCAGCAACAGCTTGGGCTACAGCAAGTTTGGCCTGCTGGTACCTGCCAAAAAGGCCCGATAGGCCACCTTCTTCAGCCGAATGGCTAACCTTACCACAGGTGTCCACCACCGGGTTCAGGGGTTACCTCCATGACAGGCACCAATGACATTCCGGCCACAGCTATGGGCTACCAACCTCAATAATGGAGGCACGAAACATGGCCCATTCCAAATTCCCTGCCATCCAGGGGTTGTGGTTGTAGCTCTGCCGGAGGTGGGAGTTAAAGGCCCTTCTGACAGGAGACTCTGCCAAATGTTCCCAGCAGACCCAACATAAAATGTAGCTATAATAATGTAAATAATGTCTATTAAGATAAATTGTAATAGTTGGCAAATTGTTGCGCTATAAGAAAAATTTAACACTTTGAGATGTGCTATGAGAAAACAGTCAGCTTCAGGATGGTAACTGTAACTTTTTCTAAAGCAGTAAAATCCATTGTATAAAAGAGCCACTTCTCAGCTGCACTTCCTCAAACAACACTGTCCATCAAACAGGAAGAAATTCTTGCTGCCCCTCAGCTCTGGCTGCAGTCCAGGCTATTTTACAGACATTTTCCAGAAAAGAGAAGTTCTTCTTCAAATTTGTATATTAAAACATAGTCTTTTCTCTGCCAGAAACCCAGTGATTACTCTCAGCCCTGAGCCAGGAGAGATTTGGCCGAGATTTGATGTGTCAGTGTTTGAAGACAGTCTGGCAGTGTTTTAGTGGATTGGGCCGAAACCCTGCAGCTGGATCATAGCAGAGGTGATTGTAAACGTTAGGCTAAAGTGTTCTCTCTTCTCATGGTGTAATAAACACAGGCGTGAGCTCATCAGAGCTGACTGAGTGAAGCCAGATGGATAAAGTTAAAATTTGTCAAAAATGCGTCAGTAGCTAAGCCCTGATTTTCCTTTATCTTGACTGTGTGCCTTCTTCCACCTCCGCACACTCTCCCTCAATGTGTCACTGTTACTTTTCTCTGTGTCGCATTCTTACTGTAATGCAATTTGAGAGATCTCATGAATTATGTACATAATGGGCTTTCCACTGCACTGGATTCGCAGAGACGCAGAAGGCCATGAAGAAATTGCTGATTGATTTACAGCAAGAATGTATGCAGTTCTGATTCCTTGGAGGGCGATAAAATACTTTATGAAATCGTGTGTAAGTGAATAAGTTTTGATGTTTTTATGTTTTTGTGATGGTATGTCTGAACTGACTTACCCATGATTTTTACCTCATTGTTGTAAAGTGATTTTTATATATTTTAGGCTTTTCTATGACTCTCTTATAGAAAGTCATCTAACTCTTCTCTAACATCTCCAAACTACAATTTCTAAGCTAGGAGAGTTTTTAAGTGGGCCTGTAATTACTTGGGTCTGACTGGTCAAGATTTGGTTTCTTGAGCAAGGGCTGTACCACCGCCGTTTTAGAATAGTCAGGTACCATACCAGTGGCCTAATTGCTATTCAGAATAGCTAAAAAAATTGAGGCTATTATGTGACTGACTTTTTTGAGTAAATTATTGAATATAACATCTTCAACTTATCCAGAGTTCAGTGAACTCATGCTTAGAAATGGGCTTGTATGAGCTTAATAAAACCTATAAGATTAATGTGTGCAGGCATAAAATTCCAATTTTGTTTATATTTACAAAATAAAATTAGGCTTGTCAGTAAAATATTGAAAGCCTCATTTAAAATAACAAATCACATATTTAAGTTTTTGCATTTTTTTGGGAAAAAAAAACTTCTGGAAGTCGGGTTAGTAAATAAACATGTAACTAAACGCCATGGTAACCATGGTAAATGTAAAACAACACCAACATCTAAAGTTGCAGACAATTGTTTCTTTTAGATCGGCTGCCTTGTGACAGAACTGTTACTATGGTCACTCATGCAGTTTTTCAGGACCACAAACCTGCTTTTGAACGTTGAAATCATGCTTCAGAAATGGAGGCAGTGTATACTGGCACAAATGCACACATTCACTCTCGCTTGCTTTGTAAATTAGTCTTCAGAAGTAAAATTTATTGTTCCATCACAGGACATTTTTAAGAGAAGAAGTGCTTGCACTTTACAAGCAAGACAGTAAAGGGAGAGATCATTTTTAACTTTCATAAGTGATAACAGGAATTAACTTCTTTCACTGAAATTCTTCCACATTAAATAAATTTAATGAAATTAATCGATGTCTCTACTGAGAGGTGTCTGAGCCTGGGTTTGCTTTTCAGTGGCATTTCACTACATGATGTCTGCTTTTAATTTGTATCACCTGTCTTGTTACTTTTTTAAGTATCTATTTAATGCTCTGTCAAGCTTCTGATTTCTGTGCTTGCTCCACAAGCATTTGTTTACCTGCAAGTTTATCTGCTTACCTCAGTTAGATTGTGTGTTTTTTATTCTGTATGAGTCTCAGTGGAGGTGTAGCCCTTATTTTTTTTGGGTTTAAGTTTCATTATTAATGCAAAATCTGTTTGTTTGTTTATTTATTTATTTATTTATTTTTATTTACTATTATTATTATTATTATTATTATTATTATTATTATTATTATTATTATTATTATTATATTGCTACACATCATCATGCAGGTCAGCGATACATAACAATTGATCTGCATCAACTTAGCAAGGCATGAGTCTTATCGGGTTTCATGTGTTGACATTGCATGGACAAGGGATTATCATCCATGCCATATTCCATGAGAGTGTTGCAGGAGCTTCACCATTAAAGTTGGATCACTGGCAAATTGCTGTGTTAATGAGGAATAAAACCCATTGAGATGTTTATTATTTGGAAAATAATCCAATTTCAGGTAGTAATGGTAACTCCACTCTAATCACTGATGATTGTCCTATAAGAGCATGGCCCCAGTTGTTTTATATCCTTATATTTGTTTTAGTCTGGGGCCAGTAAAAATACAGGCACTTGCTAGAGGATTTTTAAGCTCATGTGCTTAGTCTACACATGCACCCTTTCACACATCTTTTCTACAGCTGATTAAAATCGAAACAAGAGTTCACTGGGCAGGCACTCACCAGTCTGTTTTGATTAGGTTCTTTTTATAACCTCCCAAAAAAAGCACAGCAAGTAAAAGCTTATTTCGCTCACATTCTTTTTCTTTTGTGGATTGGCTCAAGGTTAGCCCTCACGGATGTGCTCTTTGAATTTCACAAAGAGCCAGAGCCAGCTTAATTTGAACTATATGGCTCGCACACAAGCTAACATGGCCAGCCTTGAATGCTGAAGTTCCTTTTCCATTGAAACCTCCTGGGGGAAAATGAGCCTTGATCTTTTCCATCTTGCTCTGTGTGTGTCATGTGGGTCATCCGTCTGAATCTGTATCATAATTTATTGATTGGTAAATCACTGCCTCTTAGTTCTATGCTGATATGTCTGTGCTTATAATCAAGAGGTTGGGAATTTTGCATTTGTGGCATAAAATCGTGTGCTACAAATACATTTACTTGAATACATGTACAGTATAAGTCTTTTTTTTAGGTATCTGTACTTTACTTGAGCATTTCTTTTAGTACTTTGTACTTTAATTCCCTACATTTTATCCTAAATGTTTGTACTTTTTACTCCTTACATTTTCAGTTCAGGTTTGTTGCCTAGTTTTCATGTTTTTTTAGAATTATTATTTATTTTTTATTTAACAATTAAACAAACATAAATAAACCTAAAATGACTAAATCAAAACATAAACTGCATTGAAAGAAAAATCTAAAAACTCTGAATGTAAAAAATGTGTTGATGTTCGATAAGGTTGGTGAAGCAATGCCAGGAAGAATACACACCATGAAACTAAAAATGGTTTAACACACTTTTCTTTTGGTCATGCAGTGTACACTGATCAGTCATGACATAAAAAAAACTTCTGACTTCTTTTTGACATGAATAACATTATAGTGGTATCTGCCAAAGACTCAAGTGCATTAGCCAGAAAGTGAACAGTAACTTCTTGAAGTTAATGTGTTGGAAACAGGAAAATGAGCAAGTGTAAAGATTGAGTAACTTTGACATGGGCCTCATAGTGAAGGCTAAATTACTGACTCTATCTCCAATACAGTGTCTTGCAGGGCATACCTGGTAAATAGCAGTAATTAACTATCAAATGTGGTCTAAGGAAGGACAATCAGTCAACTAGCAAAAGATGCATATGGGGAGCATAAGCTAGTATGTCTGGTCTGATCCCACAGAAAAGCTTCTGTACCACAAACTGCTGAAACTGAGAATGCTAGCTTTGATGGAAAAGGGTCAGAACATACAATGTTGATCAGTTTAGGTCACCTAATGGATATTGCCTGACATGCAGTAAGTTTTGTGCAGAAATAGCCAGTAAAAATATCATACTTTTTGTTTTTTTTATAGTTTGAATAAAGTTCAAAGTCTGCACTTTTACTCGAGAAGTCAAAGCGATATTTCTAAATTTAAGCAGTCTCTATATTGCAGTGTTTCTACTTAATTAAAGAATGTGTATTTGTGACCTCTGCCTGCAACTTATTTGTAACAGAAGTGTCAACATTTATGGTTTAGCTAAATATTTTTTTTCTGCTAAAACGCAGGTCAGACCAAATGCAAATAAAAAAGGATGTGATGTAAAAAAAAAAAGATGTAAATTAACATTTTACATTTGGAACATTTACTTATTTAGGTTTACTATCTATTTTTAGTTCTTACACTGCTCAGCACCTCAAGAACTTTTAAGCCAGGGTGACAAAGAGAAGGCTCTGGCCGATTGATGAACCTCTGATTCAGGGGGAGCAGTGTGGCTTTTATGCAGGTTGTGGAACATTTGGACCAGCAGTTTACCCCTGCAAACTTGTTGAGGGGGTTATGTGAGGCTAACCATCCAGTCTACATGTGTATCGTGACCCTAATTAGGATTAAGCGGTTCAGAAAATGACAAGACACATCCAACTGGGAGGAGGCCCCAGGGTAGACCTAGAATCTGTTGGAGGTATTATATATCCCGTCTCGGCTGGAAACACCTCGGGATCCTTCCTAGACCTGTTGCCTCCACGACATGAACTTATATGGATAATATATGGATGGATGGTGCAAAAGCCAGTAGATGTGCACCCTTGGGTTTAAAAAATTCATGGATGTTCAAAAATTACTTCAGAATGAGTGTACATATACCAAAAAAATGTTGAATATCTTGTCTTTAGTTTACATTCAATGTGAATATGATGAAAATATATGGAAATCGTTAATTATGTTTTACACCACATCCCATACTTTTTTTTTTGGAATCAGAGATTTTTTGTTTTAAATTAGTGCAGTGAACAAATTATGAAGTACAGTGTATAAAAGTATTAATTTTTTTTCTGGGCAAACTCAAATTATATAAGGCATGTTTTGGAGCATATTTTAGCTAGTTTATAGTAAAAAATAAAAAAATTAAAAAAGTTTAGAATACTGACTACTTGGTACTTGAAAAACAAATGCATAAATGTCATCTTGAGCATCAAGAGGAGTTTTGTGTTTTTCTCTGTCTCGTAGGATTTGTTTCTCCTTTTTAGTCGTCTATTTGAGCAACTTTAGTACAAACCTAGAGGCCGTATCAAAGTCTTAACCCTTATATATTAATAATGGGTGGTAAATCAATCAGTAATGCAGGGCTATTGAGACTCAGTGTGCTTTAGGTCTCTGGTGGAAGGGAAGGCCAATGTATAGTGCGCACTGTCATTATTAATGCAGCAGCTTGGGGCTCTTGGCACACCCTACCCCACAGGGTTCAGAGCGCAGTGTTGGCTCAGCGATCCTCCAGTGCAGCTCTGGAATCTTGTTTGATGTGTAATCACTCTAAGTAGATTCATGATTCCAGAGCTTTCTCTTGAACCATGTTGAGGAGGTTTATGCACTGGTTTAAATACAACGTGATGAACAAAATAATGGTTATTGTCATCATCTTGGTCCAGCTTTACTTAGAAATAGAGAAAAGAAAAACAAAAATATATAATTGAGAGCTTGTGCTAGTACATATGTACTGCCGGCTTAAACGTTTTGACCCTCTGGAGTTTCTTAAGTTTTATTACACTTTAATTAATATTATTGCATCATCAAATATAGTATCATCAAAATGGGCGCCAGCCTCCCAGCGACCCTAAGTAGGAATAAGCGGTTCAGAAGATGAATGAATGAATGAAAAATTAAATAAAAGTTAAATCATTATGGAATTTGTTAACTGCTCAGTCCCACATCACAATGCAAGTCTGAATGAAACTGTTATGCCCATAGATTAACACTCATATATAGCATTAATATAAAAACATAAATAACTGGTTTAAATAAGGCAGTGGCCAAAATATTGGTATTTTCTGTAATTTGTAACATTGAAATTCATTAAAAATTCTTTTGTTACATTTTGAATAAGGAGTTAAAATTAGATGATTTAAAGAAAAAAACTCAAATATGGGCTGTAGAAAAACTTAAAACTTTTAGTGTACCTCACCACTTAAATGAATTAAAAGTTTATGTTGTTTTTGTAATAAATAAGTATATATATAGCCTCATTTTGCATTTGACTATTGGTAATATTTGATGTGAACTAATTCTTGGATCAGATCATACATCAGATTTATTTCGGTATTGTATAGAGACAAAAATTCAATCTGTTTTAATTCAACCTTGAATTTCACATGTGATCCTAGATCACATGTCTATATAATTAATGGCATTCATGTGATATGAATGAGAATGGTCAGATTGAATTATACTCATACCTAGAGGCAATTTGGAACATGTATTTGTGCATGTATAGTGCATGTCTTTAGACTGTGGGAGGAAACCAGAAGTACCTGCAGGGAACCCATGCAAGCATGGGAAGACCATGCAAACTTTATAGGGAAACACCCTTGCCGAGCCCAGGACAGAAACCCAGGGCCTTCTTGCTGTAAGGCAGACATGCCAACCATAATGCCCGTGTGCCGTTTTTTTTTTAATCATACAAAACGGATATTTTCATTTATAGCATTTGGAAGATGCCTTTATACAAAGCAACTTATAATTTTATCTTAATTGAGATCAGGGCCCAACAGTGTAAAGGTACTAAGGCTGGGACTACCGACCTTCTGACCAGTAAACCAGACCAGCCTTATCCACTGAGCCACTACTGCCATTTTATTTACCTTGATATATATGTTTTAGTGAGGGGCAGCATGATGGCTCAGTGGTTAGTATGTCCTCCTCACCACAAGAAGACCTGGGTACGATTCCCTGGTTCGGGCATTTCTGTGTGGAGTTTGCATGTTCTCTCTGTGCTTATGTGGGTTTCCTCCAGGCATTCCGATTTCCTCACAGATTCCAAAATCAGGCATAGTAGGCTAATTGGTTGTTCCAAATCGCCCATAGGTGTGAATGATTGTATGTGTGTTGTCCCTGTAATGGCCTGGCAAGCTGTTCAGGGTGTACTCTGCTCTCTCCCAGAGTCGGCTGAAATGGTCGCCAGCCTCCCCGTGACCCTAATTAGGATTAAGCGTTTCTGAAAATGAATAAATGAGAAAATGAATGAATGAATGTTTCAGGGACCATTAAAGGCAGATATGGATCACTTAAATGAGTGTGAACTGTCAGGAGAGATCTTATGATATCTGAACAAAAAATTGCATTCATGCAATGAAACTTATAATATAAATATAACCTTGAATTAGCTTTCTCTCAGAACCACAAATTTGTTTTCTAAATAACCCCTTTTTTTATTTTTACCAAGGCTGACAAAAATTCTGTACTGTAAAATTTTTTCCTAGAATATAATCTGCTATTAAAATGTGCCATAAATTTCATGACTAAATTAGAAATTTTGTAAATGGTTGTCTGGTTTAAAACATATATTACTATTTTTTAACACAACTTGTGTGGGTGGGATCTGGGAGCAATTTGTTGACAGCCTAAACAGCATAATTTATAAGGTGTATAGTCCCCTCTAGAAATATAATTATATAAATGGAATAGCAAGGTCTCTTTTTACACCCCTTTTTCTTTCTTATTTTTTGTGCTTTACACTGAAGACATTAGAGATCAAAAAATGAACAAGAGACAATGGATCTGAATTTCAGCATTTATTTCCTGATATGCCTTTCCAAATCTTTTAAAACATTTAAACAAAACATTTGGTGGCAGATCACAGTGTATCAGCTTAAAAAATGATTTTGTGTGGTCTGGTCACATATTAGCTTGCATAGCTTGCCTGTTGGATGTAGTTATACAGCCTCGACGGATGCTTGGCTCTCCCAGTGGTATCATACAGCTCATGGCCTGACACATTATGGCAGTGCAATCCAAACAGCATGCTGTGAAAAGCTCTAATTAGTTCCCACTGTTTGCACAGTGGACACCCAGAGGACCCTTAGGCATGCTGTTACTTTGTTTTAATGTGTTTATGCTTGGATGTAAGTGAGTCACATTAATCACCCAGCAACCACCTTGGCAGTACCCAAGGGAGCATAAATGATGAGAAGGTAGAGGCAAAAGTGTGTGTGTGTGCATATATTCGAACAGACAGCCCACCCTGTATAGTGTGCACTTCATTTCACATTGTGCAAGGGTGCTTCTCTGAGGTACCTGATACTCCAACCCAGCTGTTATCCATTGCACTGTGATTGGTGAATAGTCACTTTTTGGGCAGACCTTTTCTGCTCATCTTTGGACCTACACTGCAAAAATTACATACATGCAAATGGAAATATTCTACTAATTAGTTAGTTACCGCTGCCTGGTTTTCATACCTCGGATATTTATGGTTGTTGTGGGCCATATTTGCATCACTGCCTTGCTGATCCTGGGCCTGTCAAACGCTGCTGGAATGGGACTAGGCTGGGGTTTTGTGCATTGCTTCCCATTTCAGCTGCTTTCAGCGAAAACGTTGCTGCTTTGTTGTATGTGGACTTTGGTACCTTGTTGCAGTTATTGTCAACTTCTGGTTTCCGGTTTGTTGACTGTGACTGGAGACCCAGAAAGTTATTGCTGCCTGGTCACTACATTCTCATATCCCGGCTGTTTATGGTTCCTGTGTGTCTTATTTTTAATTGCTGCATTGCTGTTCCTGGGCCTGTCAAACGCTGCTGGATTGGGACTAGGCCGGGGTTTTGCACATTACTTCCCATCACAGCTGCTTCAAGCGAGGCTTCTGCTTCATTTGTCTGTCTGACTGTTGTCGCTGCATCACAGTCACTCCAGTTTTGCTATGGGTTTTGGCATGGTTGCTCTGGACTGGCAGGGTGATGGTAACTGCTGTGCTTATGTGCACCTTACCCGATAGTTAGTCTTGCTTGTCCTTTTTAATGTGAATGTTTTAATGTGTATGAATGTGACATGGACATTTTGTGTGCATTTACTTTCCACCTTGGTGGTTTTGTCTTTTCTTTTATTGTGTATGTCTCCCTGTATCATTTTCTTTTGTTTACTGGCAGGATGCCATTGTGAGTACAGCTGTTGATTACTAGTGTTTACTAGCATATTTTTTGGTCACTGTCATAACTGTGTTCTGTTTTGGGAAGGGGGTGGGTGGAGGGTGGGTACTTTTGTGGTAAAAGTTACTGTGTTGTCCTAGCAGGAGGCTGAAAGAACTGCAGATAAGTAGTGGCATCTGGAATGCCCCTGCTCTAATTTGTATTAATTGTGTTTTGTGGCTGTGTATTTTTGTTGTAATATTTTCATTTTGTTTTTTTTATTTCAGACACTGGGCTGAAGGAGGTGATGGTTGGGGCTTGTATGATGGTGGCATTCTTTCTTCGTGTGTATGTACTGTTGCTTATCTTCAGTAGTGTTTCCATTACTAAGTGTGGCTTTTTAAAGTGTCCTACGTGTGTTTGTTTTATATTGTTTTATACTCAATATTACCAGTTGTATCCCAGTCATAATTGCCACACATACAAGGAAAAATATTTTATTTTAGTATAAACAAATACAAGGGTGGGCTAATAAGTTCACAGGCCATCCCAGAAGGAGTAATGCCAGAGCAACTAAACCAAGTGCTGCAACACAGATGATACTATGTTGAAAAGGATCCCACATTTGGTCAAATTCGACCACTGCATCATGGTTAGTCTATGAACTTTTCAGCCCACCTTGTATATATGTACCGTGTTTCTGACACTGTTTTATTTTTTTACTTTTTTTGGTTCAAAAAACACCATAGGGCTTATTTTCGGGGTAGGTTTTATTTTAATTAACATTAACAGCAATTTCA
>JAOUQZ010000019.1:17577584-17597085 GCA_028564935.1 Neosilurus hyrtlii
TTTCATTTGAAGCTCATGTAGATAATATTACTCGGGTAGCCTTCTTTCATCTCAGAAATATTGCTAAAATAAAAAATGTGATGTCAATGCATGATGCGGAAAAACTTGTTAATGCTTTTATTATCTCGAGATTAGAATATTGTAATGCGTGACTCTCCAGATGTTCTAGTAGGTGCATAAACAAGTTCCAGTTAGTCCAGAATGCAGCAGCAAGAGTTCTTACAGAACCAGAAGACACTGGGGATAGGTCGGAAGTGCTGGGCAAACAATCCTGGAAGAGAGTGTGTTCGCATCGCAGAGGTGGGGCGGAAACGCTGGGCGAGCAATCCCGGAAGAGAGTATGGCCACGTCGCTGAGATGGGGCATAAGAAAACAAAAACAAAACTAACTCAACAATGATACAATCACCACAGTACCTCCCCATCAAAAGATGCCCCCTGGTGTCCCTCCAGGCTTATAAAAATCGCTCAGTAAAGATTTGTCCAGAATGAGTTATTGTAATATCGAGGATCGCTCCTTTGGACCATATCCCTCCCAGTCCACTAGATATTGAAAACCCTGTCCTTGGGGCCTGACGTCCAAAATTTTGCGTACAGTGAAGGCAGGGTAGCTGTCGATGATATGGGGGGTCGAGGGGGTATGGCCGAAGGGCTGAGGTCTTTTGAGGATACCAGCTTTAGAAGGGACACGTGGAAGGTGGGATGGATGTTAAGGGCGTCCGGGAGTTTTAATTTTAGGAGGAGAGCCACACCATCTGTCCCGGTATGTACTCAGGAACGAGGGGAGCGATGAAGGTCGGCCAGCCGCTTGTTTCTCTCAGCCAATTGAGTGAGAGCTGCTTGGACATTCCTCCACACTTCTCGCACCTGCCTCAGGTATTCTCTGACTGATGGAACAGCCACCTCCTGTTCCTGGTCTGGAAAAATTGGGTTTGGAAACTATAGCATGCCATGAATAGGGATATATCTGTAGCAGAGCTGGTGATGGAGTTATGAGCATACTCAATACATGGGAGGTAAGAATTACAGAAAGCAGGGTGGTGGGCTGCAACTCAATGGAGGGCAGTCTCCAAGTCCTGATTGGCTTGCTCTGTCTGGCCATTGGTCTGTGAGTGGTACCCTGAGGAGAGGCTGCCCACCACGCCCACCACCTTACAGAACCCTTGCCATACCAGAGACAAAAATTGGGGCGCAGACCGAGCAGACCAAGATGAACCCCCAGACATCCTTGGCCATACTGGGCCACCAGAAGTGCTGCTTGAGGAAGAGGAGGGTGCGGGTTATTCCTGGATGGCAGGACAGATTGGAAGAATGCCCCCACTGGAGCACTTAGGAGCGGGCAGAATCCGGAACAAAGAGACGATTGGGGGGTCTTGGGGTCAGGTTGGTCCTCCTGCACCTTGCACACGATCTGCTTGATCTCCCACAGGGCTGCCCCAACAATGCAGGAAGGGGAATGATGGGGTCTGTTCCTTGGAATTAGAGGGGGGGGGGGGGGCGCAAGAGGGCATCAGGTTTGGTGTTCGGGATACCTGGTTGGTAGGAGATGATATAGTTAAAGTGGCTGAGAAAGATGGACCAATGGGCCTGGCGGGGATTCAGGCGTCTAGGTAAGCCAGGTTTTTGTGATCAGTCCAAATGATGAAAGGACTCTCAGACCCTTCCAGTCAGTGCCTCCACTCCTGGAGAGCCCATACAATAGCCAGCAACCCTCTGTTTCCTATGTCATAATTCCTTTCGGCTGGGGAGAAAAGGCGAGAAAAGTAAGTACACAAGTGAATTTTATTGGTCTCCGGGTTGCATTGGGAGAGGACGGCCCCGGCCCCCATATCAGATGCATCCACCTCCACAATGGACTCAAGTGTAGGATTTGGGTGTTTGAGGATAGAAGCCCTGGTGAAGAGGGATTTGAGCTGTGTAAAAGCAGCGGAAGCCTCCGGTGTCCACTGGAATAGGGAACGAGTGGAGGTGAGATGTGTGAGGGGGCATGCTACCTTGCTGTAGTCCCTGATGAAGCAGCAGTAGAAGTTAGCAAAGTCAAGGAATCATTGTAGTTCCTTGTGAGTGGTGGGAATAGGCCAATCTGTGACAGCTTGAACCTTGGAGGGATCTGGTTGGAGTTGTCCCTTGGCGATTATGTATCCCAGGAAGTTGACTGAAGTAGCATGAAACTTGCACTTCTCAAGTTTGACAAATAGTTGATTCTCAAAAGATGCTGGAGGACCAATCAAACATGTTGGCAATGTTTCTTAAGGGAACACGAAAAGATGAGGATGTCATCGAGATAAACAAAAATGAACCGGTTGAGCATATTTCGAAGGACGTTGTTCATGAGGGTTTGAAATAAAGCAGGGGTGTTTGTGAGACCAAAGGGCATAACCAGGTACTCGAAGTGACCCAGTAGGGTGTTGAAGGCGGTCTTCCATTCGTCCCCCTCCCTAATGCAGATGCGGTCGTAGGTGTTGCGTAGATCTAATTTGGTAAAGATTACAGCATGACAGAGGGGCTTGTGAGAGGGAGAGGCGACTTGTTCTTAACCGTAATGGCGTTGAGCCCTCTGAAATCGATGCAATGATGAAGAGATGAGTCCTCTCTTTCACAAAAAAAACAGCCCCCAGGGGTGATGAGAAGGGTTGAATAAGTCCAGTGGCTAGGGAGTCCTTGATGTAAATCTCTATGGCCTCTTTCTCTGGATGGGACAGATTGTACAGCCGGCTGGAGGGTAAGGGGGCCCCAGGAAGAAGGTCAATGGCATAATCATAAGGGTGGTGGGGGGCAGAGATAATGCTTGGTCTTTATTGAAGGTTGTGGTACACAGGTGGACAGATTTTGAGGTGCAGGAGGTGGGTTAAGACATTGATATTTTTGTTTTATGACTTCCTGTGGTACCATCAGAAACCCCTGGTTGGGACCATTCATTAATTTGCTAAACTGTTTAATCCTACTAAGTTTGTGTGAAGACTAGAGCTTATCTCAGCTGACTCTGGGTGTGGGTGAGGTACACCCTAAACAGCTTGCCAGTCCATCGCAACACACACACACACAATTTTTCACCCTCACAGAGTTTGGAACAGTCAGTTAGCCTAATGTATATGTTTGGGATGGTGGAAGGAAACTGGAGCACCACTGATTGAGGAGAACATGCAAACTCTACAGAGCAACACCCTCACTGAGCCCAGGACTCAAACCTTCTTGCTGCGAGGTAGACTTGCTACAACCGATACAACTTTGTGCCACTATTTGGGATCATGTGCTTATGAAACAGAAACCTGAAAGCAAATTTTCAAAATTAACTTTGAAAACTAATTGAATTATTCAGTCCAGTTAGTCACCTGAACATTCTACTTCTGCTGCTACTAACATTAATAATCATAATAATAACAGCAACAACAACAACAATGATAATAATATTAACAATAATAATAGGGTGGCAGGGTGGTATAGTAGTTAGCACTTCTGCCTCACAGCAAACCGGTTGTGAGTGTGAATGGTTGTGTGTTTGTGTTGGCCTGCAAAGGTCTGGCGAACTGTTCAGGGAGTACCTTGCCCTTGCCCAGAGTCAGCTGAGAGGGAGGCCAGTAGGGATGTGAATTGAACAACAACTCATGATTCAATTCGATTCCGATTTTTGGGTTGACAAATTAATTCAGAATTGATTCTTGATTCAAACCGAGGTTTGATTCATAACCATTACAAACAGAGGGTGCCGATTTCACGAGTAACTACCTTCTTCTATAAGATAGGAACAACTCTTCTGTAAAAAAGAAAGCAATTATATTACTAGACAGCTGGTTTTGTAGATGTACTTATCCGCTTTGCTTGTTCAAAGTTGGTTGAGAGTTTAGTGAAGTGATGCAGTGTGTGTTGGTCAGGAGTTGGTCATGCTGCTGCTCTGGTTCTTTTAGCTCCGGGTGATGGCAAAAGATGTGGGCTCGGGGATTTGAAGTGTTCCCGAAATACTTGACTTTTATTTTGCACATTTTGCACACGACATGTCACGTCAAGCTCTTTCTTACCCGGAAAATCCGAAGTGCAAGCATTTTTCTTCAGCAAAGACGGTGCTGATTGTATTTATTTTTCCTCATCCATGTCAAAGCTAGGCTAAAAGCTACTGTTTTTCCCTGATAATAAGACACTGTCTTGTTGTCTGTTTATTTTTTTTTGGTTCAAAAACACCATAGGGCTTATTTTGGGGGTAGGTCTTATTTTAATTAACATTAACAGCAATTTCAATAGACAGGTAAGTGCACAAAAATCTGCCTAGATAATAGGCCGAAGATAGAAGATAATACCGGTAAATAAAATGATGACCGTTATGCTCCCCCAGTCCTGCTTTTATCCAAACCATGCCCCTCAGTCCTGCTTTGCAATACTTTTTTTAATTAACTTCCTCTTTTTCTCTCTCTCCTTTTTCTCTAACCCTAATGCTGGCATGCATGCATTGATAGAAAATGAGGGGAGGGTGCGAACAAAATATGGATTTAGCTAGGTCGTATTTTCGGGGTAGGGCTTATTTGGACCATCTGCAGAAGAAAGAGTAGGTCTTATTATTGGGGAAACACGGTAGTTCTGTACCCGCCGCTCACTGGAACAATTCACGGCAGGGACCGTGTCTGGACAAACGGTACACGTTTGGGTAAGGTTGGAAATGCTTGAAAACACGTGATTTTAAAAATAAATTTTTGAAAATTTGAATCAATTCATAATGCAAATAAATAAGAATCGTGATTCAGACATGAATAGATAGACGTGAATAGGCCAGCCTCCGCGCAACCCTAATCAGGATTAAGCAGATTAGAAAATGAATGAATGAATAAATGAATAATAATAATAAAAGGACACAGGATACAGTATGCATAGTGATAGCATAAAAAGCATTGTGCTTTCACTGGTAAAATGTGACATAGCAGCAAACTTATTGATTTTTTTTTTT
Source organism: Neosilurus hyrtlii (assembly GCA_028564935.1). NCBI lineage: Eukaryota > Metazoa > Chordata > Actinopteri > Siluriformes > Plotosidae > Neosilurus > Neosilurus hyrtlii. The sequence continues at coordinate 17,582,517 of JAOUQZ010000019.1, forward strand.
TTTGCTTGTATGCAGTTCCAATGTCTAAATACAGCCTTGAAGACAAGGAAACGGCACTAAATCTAGAATGCAAAAGCACACTGCAGTGATTGTCAGATAGACAAACTTTCTATTAGGTTACCTTCAAAGGATCCAGCATGCAGTCAGTAAGCTGATAATCTGTGATGACTGAGCCAGTGTTAATGTCACACACTCCTGTTATTCACAGGACAGCACTAATAGAGAAAGGAGCATGTACTTCACATGCTGGTTAAGTCGCATTGAGTGAGACTGGATCATAACTAATGCCACCCTTGTGTGAAGTGTGTCCTTCTGGCTATCCCAAGCATGCAGATCAGTCATGACTAAATCTGTCCTGCTGTAGTGTTCATCATTCTATGGCTGGCTACTCTTTATTGACACTTCATAATGTAATAATAATTATTTTACATCGAATCGGATCGCCTGGACTTGTGGCTGGTCATAATAGCTCCCGCACACAACATTTAATAACATATATACAGACACAACGACAGAAAATGATGAAGGTGGACAGGACACAGAGAGACAACACATAACAGCATCTGTACAGCTAGTATGATTGTTTAGTTATAATATGCTAAATTGACTTATAATACTGCTAAATTCATCCATTGTTGGATGAAACATTGTTGGAAGATGTGTTATTGGAAGGTGAATTGTTGGAGGATTCATTGTTAGAGGATGCATTATTTGGATGTTCATTAGTAGAGGATGCATTGTTGGAGGCCCTGTGATGGCCTGGCAAACTGTCCAGGGTGTACTCTGCCCTCACCCGGAGTAGGCCAAGATGGGCGCTAGCCTCCCCGTGACTCTAATTAGGATTAAGCGGTTAGGAAAATGACATGACATGACATGACATTGTTGGAGGATGCATTATTGGAGGGGGAATTATTAGAGGATGCAGTATTGTAAGATGAATTGTTTGAGTGTACATTATTTGAGGAAGTATTGTTGGGGGTTGCATTGGTGAAGGATGAATTGTTGGAAAGCACATTAGTAGCAGATCCATTATTTGAATCTGAATTATTGGAGGATACATTGTTGGAAATTGCATTGGTAGAGGATGCATTGTTGGAAGGTGCATTATAAGTCGATGCATTATTAGAAGATGCCTTATTTAAATATGCAATATAAGAGGTTGCATTAATAGCGGATACATTATTAGAAGAAGCATTATTTAAATATGTATTATTAGAGAATGCATTATTAGAGGTTGCATTAATAGCGGATACATTATTAGAAGATGCATTATTAGAAGAAGCATTATTTAAATATGTATTATTAGAGAATGCATTATTAGAGGTTGCATTAATAGCGGATACACATTTAAAAGATGCATTATTTAAACATGCATTATTAGAGGATGCATTATTTAAATATGCATTATTAGAGATTGAATCAATAGCGGATACATTATTTGAAGATGCATTATTAGAGGATGCATTGTTAAAGGTTGCATTATTAGACGATGCATTATTAGAAGGTGCATAACTAGACTATGTATTATTAGAGGATGAATTATTAGAAGGCATTATTAGAAGGTATATTATTAGAGGATACTTTAATAGAAGGTGCGTTATTAGAAGATGCATTCAGGCAGAAGGAGCTCATCAACCTACGCTGGTAGCTCGTCTAGGTGAAGGAAAACACTGATTCCAAATTGCCGCTGCCTTGTGGCCATACCCACCCATGGGGAAGGCTTTGGGAGTCAACCCTGAGGAAAAATCAGGTGCCGGAGTCCCTGAGGCAGTTTGATGCTGTGTACAGCTCCATCCTGGCAACTCCTGTAGCGGCGCTGGAACCATGTGTATCGGCTTTTACCCTCCTACCCAGGCACAGCGCCCTGGAGAGGACACTCCAGGTTCACTACACAGCATCGACACAACACTGGAACAGCAGTCTACCGTTGATAAGTCTACTGCTCTATTGGTGTAGAGCTAGACGCCAGGGGCTCCTTTTTTATCGGTGGGAGAGGTCATCGCACCTCACTGAGAAGCTCAAGCTGGGCAATCCCCGGACAGTTAGGTGCTGCCTTGCCATGGTCTGCTAACCTCATTGGGTGCATGAGGTTTAGGGTAAAACAACAAGTGGATCGTCAACAGGCAACAAATCAAAATTAAAGAAAATCCATGCCCTTAAACTGGGCACTTGGAATGTCAGTGCCATGACACCTAGTTTCAGCAATGATCTGCAGGAGATAGATGACGCTTGAAAGACAGCAATCATTGACAGAGAACTGAGCAGACTGCAGATGGACATCGTCGCTCTCCAAGAGACCAGGCTCTCAGGAACTGGGTCTGACAGAGAGAAAGACTTCTCCTTCTTCTGGCAGGGAAAGGCATCAGAGGAGGTCAGTGAACACGGTGTGGGATTTGCAGTTAGACACAGCCTGCTAGAGTCCATCACTCCACCCACCAAGGGCAGCGAGCGCATCCTGTCCCTCCAACTCCTCACCTCAGCTGGGCCAGTCAGTCTATTCAGCCCGTATGCTCCCACATTGACATCCCCTGCAGAAGCCACTCCCTGGTGTGCCGTAAGGTGAAATTGCAAGCAAAGAAAACGCATCGCACCAAACAGGAGGGCAAACCCAGAATTGACGCCAGCAAAACAAGAGACCAGGAGAATGTTGAGGAATTTGTGAGAGCCATTGAAAAATCCCTCCCAGGCTGGGACAACACTGCCAATGTCCAAGAGACATGGGAACACTTCAGAGAGGCTGTCTACAATGCTGCCATGTCAACTTATAGCAAGAAGACCAACAAGTCAGCAGAGGGTTTGAGACCCACTCGACAGAACTGACACCCATCCTCGAAGATAAATGGCGTTCACTAGCAGCATACCCAGCGAGCACATGAGCCAGGCCCTCCAGGCCGCCAGTGGCAGGGTACAGAAGGCTGTCAGACAGTGCACCAATGACTACTGGCTCCAGCTCTGCTCCTAGATACAGACCGCAGCCAACACTAGAAACATCAGAGGGATGTACAATGGGATCACGCAGGCTCTTGGTCCGACACAGAAGAAAACATATCCCCTGAAGCCACCCACTGGTGACATCATTCAAGACTGAGCACAGCAGATGGAGTACTGGGTAGAGCACTACTCTGAAGATGGTCACCGAAGATGTCCTGAATGCCATCGAGTGCCTGCCAACACTTAAGGAACTTGACGTGGAACCAACTGTCAAGGAACTCGGCAAGGTGCTGGATTCCTTTGCTGCCGGCAAAGCACAAGGGAAGGATGGCATCTCTGCTGAGGTGCTGAAGGGCTGCAAGGACACCCTCATCACAGAGCTGCACAAGATCCTCTGCCTGTGCTGGAGTACCACAAGTCATGCGGGGTGTCAACATCATTACTCAATTAAGAACAAGGGTGACAGGAGTGACTGCAACAACTACTGTGGTACCTCAGTTTTCAGCATCATCGGGAATCTTTTCGCTTGAGTTGCCCTGAAGAGACTGCAAGTTCTTGCTGAGAGAGTCTACCCTGAGTCGCAGTGTGGATTTCATGCCAGCCGGTCCATGATAGACATGGCCCCTCAGACAGTTGCAGGAAAAGTGCAGAGAGCAGCAACAGCCACTGTTCACTGCCTTTATCGACCTCACAAAGGCGTTCGACTTAGTGAGCAGGGACGGCCTCTTCAAGATCCTCCCCAGGATCGGATGTCCAACCAGACTTCTCAGTTTGATCCTGTCATTCCACGAGGACATGAAAGGCATCGTGGTCTTTCGACAGCTCAATGTCTGAGGCCTTCAACATCTGAAGCAGAGTGAAGCAGGGCTGCGTGCTGGTGCCGACCCTGTTCAGAATCTTTTTCGCCATCCTGCTCAAGCACGCCTTAGGGAATTTCACAGAAGGCATCTACCTCAGGACCAGGTCAGACGGAAAGCGCTTCAACCTGTCCAGAATAAGTGCCAAGACCAAAGTCCAGCTGAAATGCCTGTGAGACTTTCTCTTCTCAGATGACGCTGCCGTCACAAACGCTCATGGATCGCTTCAGCAAAGCCTGCCGTGACTTTGGGCTCATCATCAGCCTGAAGACAACCCAAGTTCTGGCACAAAATGTGGACCATCTGCCACAGATTGCAATCTCTGACCATGAACTGGAAGTCATCCACAACTTCGTCTACCTTGGATCGACGATCTTCAACTCCCTGTCTCTTGAATCTGAGTTGAACAAGCACATCAGCAAGGCAGCTCCCACCATGTCCAGGCTGACCAAGACAGTGTGGTCCAACAGCAAGCTGACAAAGCACACCAAGATCCAGGTCTACAGAGCTGTTGTGTTGTGAGCACCCTCCTGTATGGCAGCGAGTCCTGGACCCTTCAAGCTCAATGCCTTTCACATGCACTCCCTCCGAAGCATCCTGAACATCACTTGGCAGGACAAAGTCACAAACACTGTCCTGGAGAGAGTGGGGGTCCCCAGCATGTTCACCCTGTTGAAGCGGAGACGCATGCGCTGGCCTAACCACAAAGTTAGCACCGAAAAGGAAGACCCATTCTGCACTTCAAAGACCTTTGCAAGAGAGATCTACATCACCGCAGTCAGGAGCCAAAAGACAAAGACGAGGGTCTTGTGAACCAGACTGACAAACCAGCTTCAGTTTTCATCTGTGCCCCCCTCAGACGAGACTGTCATTCTCAGATCGGGTTGACCAGCCATACGTGATGCTGTTCCAGACCGGACAACAACTGGAATGCAGTTCCATAGCCTTTTGTGACTGATGGAGGGCTACTACACTGGCATACTGGATAAACTGATCAAGAAGACCAGCTCTGTGCTCGGCTGCCCCCTCGACTCAGTGCAAGTGATGGGAAAGAGGAGTTTGAGAACAAAGCTCTCATCACTAATGGAGAACGACCCATAACCCTTGCAGGAGACCATTGCAGCACTGGGTAGTTCATTACTCACTATTCACTGTGCTACTGTTGTTGTCTGTCTGTCTGCTTTTTGCTTCTTGTATATATAAACATGTTTATATTTCAGCTGTTACTTATTTATATAGTTTCTACTTATTGTTTATATCTATATCTGCTAATGTATCTATTACTGTATAATTTATATAGTTTTCTACTTATTGTTTATATCTATATTTGTTAATTGATCTATATAGTTTCCTTCTTATTGTTGATGCTTATTGTTATTGTTACATCTGCTAATTTTTTCTTCCACTGCTGTTTATTTATGTAAATTTTTATTGCCTTTCTACCTAGCATTGAGAATTTCCCCATTGTGGGACAATAAAGGATTACTTTTTTTATCATACTAAAGAGCACTTATAAAATCCTACATTGACTACAACTGGTTGGTCTCTGAACAATGTACTCAAGTGGGTTACATGACTTGCATGCCATGATGGAACATACCAGATGCAGGTGGAATAAAGTTTAAATTGGGGCATTTATTCTGTATGATTTCCCATTGAAGTCCCACTGAAATGGTGTGTCAGGACTTGAAAAGTGCAGTTCATAGTTAAAAACCCTGAGCTAAAACAATTTTGTAAAAAGTAGTGGGCCAATATTTCTCCACAGCAATGCTAAATACAGATCTTCTGTTACTGGAATCATTTGATTCGAAGTATTGTTTTGGGGCAATTACTTTTTCACATGGGTGTTGCTGAGTTTTTGTCCTTCAATAAATCACATGTTCATTTGAAAACTGTGTTTTATTGTTGTCTTTTGAATTATACAAAATTTGTTTGGAGATCAGAAACTTTTAAATGTTAAGACTAACAGGGAAAGGGAACAGTCACATCTGCATCTGCAATGGGTGGCCACTTTTAAAGGGTGCACATTGTGTTAGTGTGAGTTATCAGTGTGAGGCATTAACATTGTACGGTACAAACCTGTTTGTCAGTCCATTTCATGATCTACTTTGTGCATGCATGCCTGTTGGTTTGTTGTCATTACATTGTTAATCTGTTTTTCTAAGTCAGTCTACCAGTTTGTTTGTTGGATTGTTAGTACTTTTTCTTTATTTAGTTTAATCTGTTGGAGGAGATTATTGCTGTTCTTTTGACTCACCTTGTGACCTATCTTCTGTGTTCTAATGTTGCCATTTCTGTCTCTGATAGCATTTCTGTCTCTGTCCAGGCTCCTGCCTGTCTCTCTGAATTGTATTCCTGTCTCTCTCCCCTGGCCTAGCCTCTGAGTGCCCTCCCACCTGTTTCTCTAGCTGTACTAGTGTAGTGACTATACTAGTGCAGTGTACTTGACTGCACTTCCTCCTCTGAACGTGCCTTTGTCTCGAACAGTGCTACAGTGCCTCTGTAACTTACTGTGCTTCCACAGCTGACTGCACTTACATGGCTGACTGAGCTTGTTCCTGTTTCTAACAACATTTTTGTCTCTGAAAGAATTTTTGTCTCTGGCTGGTCTCCCGCCTGTTTCTGACCACCCTCCACCTCTTTTTCTGAGCCTCCTCCCGCCCCTGTCTCTGAGTGGCCACCCACCCCTGAACGGCTTTTCTCCTCTGTCTCTGAATAGCTTCCCAACTATGTTACTGTGCTGCATCCCACCTCTGAGTGGCTGCCTGCTCGTCTCTCTTGTCTGCTTGTCTTTCTGAGCTTGCTTGTCCATCTGAGCCTATCTGTCTTGCTGAGCCTACCTGTCTCACTGAGCCCTTTTCTGTCTCTGAGCCCAATGGGATATAAACATTGGTACAGAACACTTCTGTAAACTCTCTGGGCAGATTAAAAGGTTTGCATTTGACCATGAGGTGTTGAAGATCAGGAGAGCACCCTGACAAAACTGTTTGTACATCCACACACTACCACTTTAGTACGCTTTATTATGTACATGCTACCTCCCCTGCGCTGCCCCGATTCCTCTGTCCACTCCTGTCAGTAAATTTCTCAGTCTGCATGATTTCTTCTGTTCAGTCCTGTCATTTTCATGGTTTGTTTGTTAACAATTATATCTACATTTTCTTGTTAAACAAATATTTTGCAGAGAAAATATTTACAAAATACCAACATTTTTATTTTAAGAACTGCCTTTTGTTAGGGTCGATTGAGCTCTTCTTTTATCATTACACTGGTTTGAGTATACCTAACAATCTCTCTCTCCCTCTACCAGACTACATGCTGGACTGTAATGAGGTTTCTTTTATATGGATTGTATTTTATGGTTTCACCCAAATGAGGATGTGTTTCCCCCTTGAGCCTGGTTCCTCTAAAGGTTTCTTCCTCATGTTAACTGAAGGGGTTTTTCCTTGCCATTTTCGCCATGGGCTTGCTCATTATGGATGTGTAGGGGTTGTAGAAAAATGTTTAAATTCCTTTTTAAATTACCTTTACTATGTAAAGCTGATTTGTGACACTGGCAGTTGGAAAAAGCACTATACCAATAAAACTAAATTGAGTTGAATTCTACAGTGTCTATAATATAAAGTTAAGGTGGGTATCATTAGGTCACTAGCACTTCTGTTATCTCTCCTCTCATCTTATGCCAGTGCAGTGCACTCTTCCACATTGTTTAGTCTCTCTCTCTCTATCTCATCTCCCCTCCCCTCTCCTGCTGATCGGATACTGTGCTTCAGGTTTAAAATGCACCAGTAAGAACATCCAGCTATTACAGTATATGCACTCTGACCTCTTTGCTGTAGTATTACATTATGGTGTGGAAGAATACCTTTATTGTGTACACCTGCCTCCAAAGGAAACTCTAATGAATGAGAAATCACATATTTAAAAAACAAAAAAGGCCAAAAACAGCATTCTTCACAGAACACATTTGTTTTCCACACAAAGACACCTCAAATTAATAGAACTGAGCGTGTGTTTGTGTGTGTGTGTGTGTGTGTGTGTGTGTGTGTGTGTGTGTGTAAAGGGTCCTCTGTCCTGTTCCTCTAAATTTGTACTGCCGAGATTGTAGTGTGTACAACATTTCAAACCTCTCTGCTTCTGCATTAATGAGATTAGATGCAGCCACCACTTCCTCCTTCCTATATAGAATATTTATTATAAGTGTATCACCAGCTGAGCAATTGAGCTCAAATCCCATCTCTGTTTCTGTCTTCAGCGCCACTTTATCATGTCTTAGTGTCCTCTGTGTATCCAGGTGCTGAAGTGCTGATCCATACTCACAAAGGGTTACATTTCATTGTTCCTGGCCTTTTGATTGAATGGTCAAGCTGATGTAACATTACAAAATATTATAAGGTGTAAATAATTTACAGCGGCCATCTGTCAAGGATATGCTGCCTGCACAAGCCTTGGAGCATCGCACACAGAGATCCGACGTATCATCTATTATTTACACCCATCTAACTGGTGTAATGAATCAACCGGCTGAGGGGGAGACAACCTGACAAGTTTTACCTGTGACTTAGTCCGATGCATAACGATATCACGTGTACCATGTTTTCCGGAAAAGTTATTGTTTAAACCAAATAAGTCAAAACTTTTTTTTTTTTTTCTGGGGGTGGTGTAAAATTTATACATTCAGTTATCACTGCCCTAATTTTGTGTCAGTAGAAACTTAAAGGGTTAAAGATCTGGGTTACTAATGGGAGGATTAAGGGTTTAAGCCCCAACATTGCCAAGCTGCTACCTTTAGCCCTATCAGCTCAACCTACCATCCCCACTTATAAGACAAGAAGAAAGGATATCAGCCATGTCTTCAGACAAGCAGTTGTTGCACATCACTCTAAGAAGGGTTACAGACTCATTGCATAAATTTGATTGCATTTTCCATGCATGCACAATGTTTGGTTGGCAAAAGAAAGGAAAAGACAAAGGAACTCAATTGGCCCATTCTCCGCTATCAATCACAAATATAATTTTAACCAATCAAAAGATCTTATTTTCTTAAGCACTTGTCTCCTCAGAAGTTCCTCCACACCACCCCACAACACACGTAGGCTGGTACATATCTCCTAAAGAAAGCTGTTCACTGCTACTGCTGAAATGGTTCCTAGTAAGCTTGGGGAACATGCAATTCTGATGAAAGGTATCCTGAAAGGTTACATGGAGCTCAATTTATAATTTTTCCAAAACTGAAAACCCAGTTGGATAAGTGTATACAATGGATTAAAGCATGTGGAAGGCGCCACGCATAGCTGAAAAACATCAACAAATGTAGATGCTGTATGACCAAATGTAATTTAATATCATATGTTTTAAGCATCTTATTTTTTAATGAGGATCATAATCACTTAAATTAATGAAGGAGGAATTAACCGTACCTAATCAACTAACCAGCTGAGTTACTTGGCCATGCTTGTTTATTGACTAAATTATTCGGAGTAAAACTATAACCAGTACAATGCAGGAAGTACTTTAAACCTGCAGAAATATATAGTAAAAATAAATAATATGTACTATCCCCCCTGCTTTGCAGTATGATTCCACCAAAATGTCCTGCTACATTTTAATATGAGCTTTTTAAGACTATATAATGAAAGAAATTGCCAAGAAACTGAAGAGCTCATAAACTACTTCTCCCTTCACAGAACAGTGCAAACTGATTTTAACCAGGATAGAAAGAGAACTGGGGATGCCGGTGGCCAACTGAGCAAGAGGTCAAATAAATGACAGTCTCTAGTTTGAGAAGTTTCAATAAATGGAATGTACAAAACACCAGTCTCAACCTCAGGTGAAACTACAGTAAAACAGTCTTAAGTGAAACTGTAACTGCAAAGAAAATGTCATATCTGTGACTGGTCAATTAAAGGACAAATATAGGCCAAATAACACAGACATTGGACAGATGAAGGTTGGAAAAAAGAGCTAAGGACAGATGGGAGATTTGTATAGGAAAAAAGGTATCTTAGACAAGGATGGCTATCACTCCATTTTGCAAAACCATGACATACCCTGTGGATGGTGCTTGATTAAACTTGGTTTCCTCATACAACAGGGCAATGACACAATAAAATTATGCAAAAAGTACTTAAAGAAGAAGCAGTCAGCTTGTATTCTGTCAATAATGGATTGGTCAGCGCAGTCACCGCATCTCAATCTGTGGGAGCAGCTTGACCATAGTGTCCATCAAGCTCCAGTCCAACTTGTAGGGGGAACTTCAGGAAGCATGTGGTGAAATTTCTTCATCTTTCCATAGCAAATTGACAGTGAAAAGGCTGTTATAGCTGCCAATGGAGAATTTTAGATGAAAGCCAAGTTTGAAGGACAAAATTATTATTTCAAGTAAAACTTATTTTTAACCTTGTCAATATCTAGACTATATTTCATACTCATTTTGCAACTTGTTTGATGAAACTTGCAACTTGATTGTTTTCATGGAAAATGTGGAATTATACAATTATACAACTTTACCATCCATAGTAATGACCAAACCTTTCTTGGATTCATCACTGGATAAATATATTAAGATGGCAGATGTTTTCAGTATAAACAAACAATTTTTAATAATTTGAGACAATGTATTTGAAGGTTTTGGAGGAAGATATTTAGACTGTTTTTGCTTTTACATTTCTCATTCAGCTACAAACATGACATCTCAATTTGGGGGTTTGAGGGTAAGAATTGTTTGGAGTGACTCTGTGGAACAATGATCAGTGGTTCAGCTGACATAAAGAGAAAGAGAGAGAGAGAGATGAGGAGCTGAGAGATGAGACCTGTCTAATCACTGGGGTCGGTTTCAGCTCTACACTGCACTTACAACAGCACTTAGGGACTTCTGTACCATTTCATCTGACCCGAAGGCACTCACTAAATTAATCTGAGATAAATTCGATTTTCTAAAATGAATTGTGGCCAAATCCATAATATCCATATACCTATTAGGTCTCCAAATGGCATTAGATTGTATCAAATGTTTTACTGTGGGCATGAGTAAGCATGCATCTGATATAAGCCGTTTAGAATGCTACAGCCTAAAGCTGTCCATATCTAAGCAGAAGTTAAAACACTTCCCTTTCCTTTTTCCTTGATGGCTATGGACCAATTATCTTGTTCCTAATTTGCCAAGCAGATTTTTCCTGGCAACCATAATAGGAACCCTTAGCCATTCCTTGCTAAGTATTCAGCTTTAAAAAAAAGTCAAAGGCTGTTAGTGGTTAGTGTAGTGAAGTATACATCTGTGCTTCACCTCAGTGAGTGTGATTTATGTGGTATGAGGGGCTTAGTGAATAAATATTAAAACACTGAAGTGGCACAGGCTGCCAAAAATAACAGGCTTCCTGGTTTTCTGTGCTGTATTTGACTGCCTCCTACTTGCAGTGATTAACAGAACTGAGCCTGAGAGGGGCCATATCTTTAGAGGACACATCTTTATAACATCTAAGCAATATTTTAATGTAATGCAAATTACTCCTGTTTGTGTTCTCAGACCCTGATAACGAAACACCTGGAAATTAAGCAATGGTTTAAAGAGGAAGTGAATTGGAGAAAAAAGTGTCAAATCTACTTTTAAACTAGCTATTTTTTGTGTTGCATATAATTCTTAATATTTAATCCAGAAGCATTTCTGAAGCATTTTTCGGTAATTCCTCTGATATGATATAAACCTTAGTTGAATTAAATGCAGAAATTTACATTAGAAGTGATTTACGTGCATAATATATGTAAAAGTGAAACAGAAGCTTTTTATGCTCTCACTCACTCATCTCTGGGGGTCTACTAGGGTTGCGAGCAACAGAAAGCTGGGTACACACTGAACAGCTTACTCACCCTCTCAGGGTAACACACACACACCCACACACACACACTCATATCCACACCTAGAGGCAATTTGGAACAGCCTAATGTGCATGTCTTTGGATTATGGTAGGAACCCAGAGTACTCGTAGGAAACCCTTGCAAGCATGGCAAGAACATACAAACTACACACTGAAACACCTGAGTTCCGGACTCAAACCCAGGATCTTCTTTCTGTGAGGCTGACATGCTAACCACTACAATAATGTGCCACCCTCTTTTTTATGCTTCAGGTCTATATTTTAGCACATGAATGTTGTGCCCTTCTTTGATGTTTCTGGTGACTTATCTGTGTTATTAGCTGACACATTCAAGCTTGTGGGCACAGCAAGCGTTGCAGTGACTAACAAGTTCATTGAAAAAATGAACGTCATAGAGTAAATAGTCCCAGAGAGTCTCTATTTTATATAAAAATAGTCAGAAGTGTTACGGTTTTGGTGTATTATTCCAGATGAAATAAATGTAGTCAGAAAAAGCATTTTGAGTTATTTGGGTTTTTTCTACATTATACTGTGTCACACACTCTACACATAACTGCATTACAATTCACACTTTCAACATCTTCTCACTTATCTGTTTTCTCACACATTTGGTAAAAAGTTAAATCTTCCATTTTTCCCTTTTTACTCATTTCAAACGCTACAGATAATCTATACACATAAACCTTTCCTACTTGTCCATTTGATCATTTAATGTCAATAGAAAGCTAAATATCTGTACTTTGTGGTGGTATGCATGTAACTTGACCAAAACATTGTGCCTCGAATCGAGAATGCATCAGTTGTCATGAGTGTACACCATGCTTATCATGGACTTTCTGTATATTTAAAAAAAACATTCTGGTTCCAGTCAGAGTTCTTATGATCAATGATGGTTGGTATTGTTATCTTCACTGAAAGTTTCAGCTGTACTACTGTTGCGGTATCTCGGCCCAATTTCTCGCGAACTACTATGTTCATAGTTGTTAAGGTGTTTTACCTACTAGATACTAATCACTGCTGTCTCTCTTTCCTTCCAGTGCCTCTATGAGCCCCAGCGCTTCCGCCCCATCTCTGCTACACGGACCTGCTCTCTTCCTGGATTGCGCGCCCAGCGCTTCCGCCCTACCTCAGCCACGCGGACACGCTCTTTTCTGGGATCACTTGTCCAGTGCTTCCGCCCCACCTCTGCAACACAGAAACGGTCTCTTCCAGGATTGCTTATCAGCCCCCATCTCGGGTTTCCTCTTCGCCCCCTGGACCCTGGTTCTCCTACCTTCCCCTCTACTCACTCAATAAACTTATTTAACTGCCTTTTCACCTCTGGATGTGCTTCTGGGTTCTAAAACCTTGCTTTAGGTCATCCGTCTTAACAGAATACTCTGGCCTGTCATGGACCCAGCAGATCCGGATCCTGTCTAGGCAGCCCTTTCCACTCAGGGGATTCTCATTAAACGGCATGACAAGATATTACACGACATTATAAAATTCACTCTGAACCAGCACCAACAGGTTGCCCTCATTGCCTCCCAAACTCCCCAGGCAGCTCACCTGCCCAACCCCTTTAGTATTAACCTATCTATAAGTAACCCCCCAGAACCAACTCTCCTGCCAAAACATAACCCCCACCTCGACTGGAGGAATGCTGCTAACACCAGCTGAAGCCTTCATTGCCACTAACATTGCCTCCTGTCAGCCCTCTCTCCCTTGAAAGGTTTCAAACCACCTCCTGCACTGCCTAACCTGTCTAAGATCCCCCTTGCATACCATGACCTTGCCCTGGTCTTAAGCAAGGACCAGGCACTATCCTTACCCCACCTTCCCATCGTCCTTTTGACTGTGCCATTGACCTGCTTCCTGGAGCCCCCTTACCTTCCAGTCGCTTGCTTAATCTGTCCCGTCCAAAGAAGGAGGCCATGGAAGCATATATCAAGGACTCTCTTGCCACTGGGCTCATTCGACCTTCTCACTCACCCCTGGGGGCTGGTTTTTTTCTTTGTGAAGAAGAAAGACTCGTCTCTTCATCCTTGCATCGATTTTAGAGAGCTTAATGCTCTCACGGTAAAGAACAAGTCACCTCTCCCTCTCCTCGACCCCTCCTTTGAGCCCCTCTGTCAAGCGGATATATTTACCAAATTAGACCTACGTAACACCTACCATCTCATCTGCATCAGAGAGGGGGATGAATGGAAGACTGCCTTCAACAACCCCTCAGTCACTTCGAGTATCTGGTGATGACGTTTGGTCTCACGAACACCCCAGCTGTATTCCAAACCCTTATGAATGACATCCTGCGAGACATGCTCAATCCATTCGTCTTTGTTTATATCGACGACATCCTCATCTTCTTATGCTCTCTTAAGGAACAGCAACAACATGTTCGCCTGGTCCTCCAATGCCTTCCGGAGAATTGTCTGTTCGTCAAACTCAAGAAATGCGAGTTTCACTCCACCTCGGTCAACTTTCTGGGATACATAATTGCCAAGGGACAGCTCCAACCAGACCAACTACACCCTCTCCTACCGCCCAGGTACCCAAAACACCAAACCAGACACTCTCTCTCACCTTTATCCCCCTAGTCTCTAGTTCCGAGAAACCAGACCGATCATTTCCCCTTCCCGCCTTGTTGGAGCAGCCTCATGGGAAATTGAGCAAATTGTGTGCAGGGCACAGAAGGACCAACCCGACCCCCAAGACTGGACCCCCCAATCATCTTTTTGTTCCGGATTCTGCCCACTCCCAGGTACTCCAGTGGGGGCACTTCTCCAAGCTGTCCTGTCATCCTGGAATAATCCACACCCTCCTTGCAACGGCACTTTTGGTGGCCTAGTATGTCAAGTCAAGTCAGTTTTATTTGTATAATGCTTTTTACAATTGACATTGTCACAAAGCAGCTTTACATAGTAAAAT
>JAOUQZ010000019.1:17597185-17608568 GCA_028564935.1 Neosilurus hyrtlii
CTGAGAACCCCCAGATCTGCTCTTTTACCTAATAAAAGCCTGTTAACAAAATGCTTGACTAAACAAGTAGGTTTTCAGCCTTGTCTTAAAAACAGAGACTTTGTCTGAGCCTCGAATATTATCTGGGAGTTCATTCCATAATTGTGCGGCTTTGTAAGAGAAAGCTCTCCCTCCTTGCATTAGTCCTCACTATTCGAGGAATCACTAAGCATGGCAAAGGATGTTCGGGAGTTCGTCTTGGCCTGCTCTGTCCGTGCCAGGGGCAAGGCCTACCATCAACCCCCCGCTGGGCTGTTGCGCCCCTTACCCATCCCTTCACCCCTGGTCCCACATCGCAGTAGACTTTGTCACTGGTCTACCACCCTCTGAAGGTAATACTGTCATTCTCACTATCAATGGTCATTTTTTTCAAGCCTGTGCATAATGTGGCTCTTCCTAAACTGCCTTCTGCTCTTGAGACTGCAACTCTCCTTGTCCTTTACGTGTTCAAACTACATGGCATTCCTAGGGATATTGTCTCTGACAGAGGCCCCCAGTTCTTGTCTCTGGTGTGAAAGGAATTCTGTAAGGCGATAGGCGCAATGGCCAGCCTCTCCTCAGGGTACCATCCACAGACCAACGGTTAGACAGAGTGGGCCAATCAGGACCTGGAGACTGCCCTCCATTGTGTTGCCATCCACCACCCTGTGTATTGGAGTTCTCACCCACCATGGATTGAATACGTTTACAAAGTCCCAAAGTTTGGGAACAGGTATGTCCCCTTCGTGGCGTGTTATGGTTTCCAACCCCCTGTCTTTCCCGTTCAAGAACAGGAGGTGGCGGTTCCATCTGTTAAAGAATACCAGAGGCGGGTGCATGTAGTGTGGAGGAATGTCCAGGCAGCCCTCACTCTATCGGCCGAGAGGAACAAGCGGCTGGCTGACGTTTATCGCTCCCCTGCTCTGGAGTACAAGCCGGGACAAATGTTGTGGCTCTCCTCCTGTGATCTCCCCCTCCAAACCGAATCACATAAGCTTTCTCCTCACTTTTTTGGGCCATTTCCCATAATTAAAATTATTAACCCCACCGCTGTCAAACTGAAGCTCCTGGACTTTCTCAACATCCATCCCACGTTCCATGTATCTCTTATCAAACTGGTGTCCTCCAGTGACCTCGGCCCTCCAACCATACCCCCCGCCAGATCATTGACGGCCACCCTGCCTTTACAGTGTCCAGGATTTTGGATGTCATGCCCCAAGGACAGGGTTTTCAATATCTAGTGGACTGGGAGGGATATGGTCCGGAGGAGTGCTCCTGGATTTCACGCAAGCTCATTCTGGATGATTCCTTAATGAGGCATTTTTTCTTGTAGCATCCAGACTAATCTGGAAGGACACCAGGAGGCGTCTGTTGAGGATGAGGTACTGTGGTGATTACATTCATTTTTGCTTAGTTTTCAGTTTTCTTGTGTGGATTCTTTTTGTTTTTTTCAGAGATGGGGTGGCTTCCACCAGCTTGGGCTTCACCCACACCTGCACCCCGACTCCAGATTTCCAGCAATCACCACCGGCATTTAAGCCCGGCTGGAAGGCTTCTCTGGTGCCAGAGTATTCTTGCTACTGTGAACTTGCTAACTACTATGGTCATAGTTGTTGTGGTGTTTTACTACCTACTAGTTACTAATCGCTGCTGTCTCTCTTTCCTTCCATTGCCTCTACAAGCCCCAGTGCTTCCGCCCCATCTCTGTCACATGGACGCACTCTCTTTCTGGAAGAGAGTGGTCCACATGGCCGAGGTAGGGCGAAAGTGCTGGGCACGCAATCCAGGATCACTCATCTAGTGCTTCCGCCCCGCCTCCACAACGTAGAAATGGTCTCTTCCAGGATTGCTTATCAGCCCCCATCATGGGTTTCCTCTTCGCCCCCTGGACCCTGGTTCTCCTACCTTTCCTACCTCTCCTACGTTCTACTAACTCAATAAACTTATTTAACTGCCTTTTCGCCTCTGGATGAGCTTTTGGGTTCTAAAACCTTGCTTTAAGTCAGGAATGTCCAAACCTATTCGCAAAGGACCGGGGTGGGTGCAGGTTTTCACTTCAACTAACCAGTAGCCACACCTTCCACCTGTGTGAACCACTGATCTCAGAAAGTGATTGGATCGTGTATTCTATTGTTTGCATGTGGAAAAACCTGAAGACAGCCTGGTGAGATCTTGGTGAAATCACTTTAATGTTATAATGTGTAATAAGTTATACTCAAATAACATACAAAAAAGGTGAAGAAAATGGAAATACTTACATCCAAGGTGTACATTTCATTTTTAAACATTTTAACAGCTCCGTTTTGAGATCCTAAAGCAAGGTGGTCGCAACAAGATGGCTGCCACCTGGCTTCAAATTGAAACACTAATGTCCATTCTAGTCTTTTTTTCTTTCTTTCTTTCTTTTTTTTTTTATTAAATCAGTGATTGAAACAGGTGGAAGGTGTGGCTACTTCTTGGTTGAAAAGAAAAACTGCACCCACACCAGCCCTTTGCGGAAAAGATTGGACATCCCTGCTTTATGTCATCATATCAGTTAGTTCACCAATAATAGATAGGACTGTGGAGACAGGGCTTCCAACACTCATGCATTGATTATGAGACTCCTGTAAATGAGACTCCTGTAAATGTCATGGTTTCGTAATAAACTTTTAGGTTGCACAGTAGTGTGGTGCTCAGCACTTCTGCCTTACAGCAAGATGGTCCTCACATTGAGTCCTGTACCTGGCAAGGGTGGTTCTGTGTCTTAATTTCCATAAGGCATGAATGTGACTGTAAATGGTTGTGTGTCTGTGATGGCCTCACAATGGTCTGGCAAGCTGTTTAGGGTGTACCCCGCCTTCACCTGGAGTCAGCTGGAGTTGGCTCCAACCTCCTCCTAAACCTAATAAAGAATAAAACATTTCATTAAATTGAAATTATAATAATACACTCTTGTGTTTTCTTCCAGAAATTTTACAATTCTGTTAAAAAACTTATATTAACCTCTCTGAACTGACAGTTAGGCTGGTTTCAGACACTGCATGTGTGAGGCTATAAGTTTATCAAAGGAATTGTTTAGCCAGCTAATTTTCTAAGTCTAGAAGCTGGAGTATACTGCAGTGTGGCATATGTGCTAACCACTACACAATCATGTTGCCAAAGACAAATACAGACAAAAAGTGTGGCACTGTCCAAATGTTTATGGACCTTACTGTATAAGGGTTATATTTTTGTCATGTCTGTTTTAGATTATATTCAGATTGATATTCAGAATATTTTATTTATACTGTACACGGTGCAGACAGTGAATTGTGTGCACACAGTTGCTCCATATCTAGTAAAGAATAAGATAAAGATAAAAATAAGTCTCAAAGATAAAAGTCTCACGAAAAATTACAAATGTCTATATACACACACAAATATATATATATCCTTCTAACTTGTTATTCATATATGCTGTTTTTTAAGGGCTGCTGGTGCCATAACTGCCTAATGTGGCCTCTGGGTGCATGATAATGAACAGTGATGAGACACCTGATTGCGGAACGGGTCACTGTGTGTTATGAAGTGAAAGCGAGGTTGACCCAACACATGTAAACATTCATCGGTGCTGTTTTCCAACATCTAAGCCAGAGCCTTCCATTCATTAAAGCACAGAGCAATGCACCAAGAGTACACTGACTGTCAAAAGAACAATTATCAGTTCACATTGCTGTATGCTTGACTTTATGTTAATTAGCTTGAATTGTGCAGCTGATATTCATCATAGCTTAGCCAGTCTTTTGTTAATACAACACACACACACACACACACACACACACACACACACAGGTTGTTTTTGTGGTTTTGGCTGCTATTCATTAGCTAAGTCATGCTGAGCGAGCTGTGTATGGATGATAGATATGTGTGGCAGATGGTCCATCATGAGCTGTGAGTGCCATGAGTACAGCCACATCAGTCTCGATGCTGGGCAAATGGGACACATTCATTCCCTGTTAGTGTTTCAAATGAGAGTAAACACTCGATGAGAGGACCCTCCGTCACACACTACATCAGAGAAAGAGGCAGGGCTGCTGAATAGCTACAGAAGCAGAATTATGATTTGTCATGGAGGGTTGAAAGCAATGCAGTCACCAGGCTCTGAACTGTGCTAGAAAAAAACAGCTCTGTGAGCCTTAGCACACATAGGCCTATTGTAGTGGCTTCAAGCAAACTCATGTTTACCAATTGTAAGGTTAAACAAAACCATGCCATAATAACCATGCCACTCATTTGCTACAACTTCAGAAATTGAAATTTTATAACTCTTTTAGGACAAATCCAGATCATTAATTTATCTTGTTTACTATTTGTTCATTGAACATCAGTAAACATTTTAATCTCATCATGGTCATGGTGGATATAGAGCCTATCCTGAAAAAACTGGTGTGATGGTGTGAATTTACTTGGATGTTCATTTGAGCACATCATGCAGACACATTCACACACTTAGTCACTCTAGACATGTCTGCTTTAAAACTAAATTTGAAACCAAGCCTCACCTAAAATTTAATAAAATTAAAAGACATGTACATTAGGCTAGTTAGCTGTTCCAAATTGCCGTTAGGTATGACCAGGGGTGTGAATGGTTGTGTGTGTTGCTCTGTGATATGCTGGCAAGCTTTTCAGGGTGTACTCCATCTTTGCCCAGAGTTGGCTGATACAGGCTACAGCATCTCCTGCAAACCTAAT
This sequence comes from Neosilurus hyrtlii, assembly GCA_028564935.1. Lineage (NCBI taxonomy): Eukaryota > Metazoa > Chordata > Actinopteri > Siluriformes > Plotosidae > Neosilurus > Neosilurus hyrtlii. The sequence continues at coordinate 17,601,917 of JAOUQZ010000019.1, forward strand.
ACGATTAAGTGGTAAGGCAAAATAATTTAATTATTAATTTTATTAATTGAACACTGAATTTAGTGATCAAATATGTTTTGAATCTATGAAATATGAATTTAATCACAATTTAATAATTCAGTTTGAGAACTGAAATTATGATTAGATTCATTAATTGAATTAATAATTCAAATTATTAATTAATTTGAAATAAAACTTCAACTTGAACCTTCACATTTTGTCACATTACAACCACTTTCACTTTCCTTCCACTTAAACTTATCACTTTCCTTCCACTTCACAATTATGTGCCACTTTGTATTGGTTTATGTGATAGACCAACACAAAGTGGCACATAATTGTGAAGTAAAAGGAAAGTGATACATTGTTTTTATTATCCCCCATTAAGTCAATACTTTGTAGAACGACCCTTTGCTTCCATTACAGTTGCCACTCTTTTGGGAGTATGTCTCTACCAGCTTTGCACACCTAGAGACTGAAATCTTTGCATATTCTTTGTAAAATAGATCAAGCTCAGTCAGCTTCTGTGAACAGCAATTTTCAAATCGTGCCACAGTTGGGTTTAGGTCTAGACGTTTAGATTGTGCCATTTTAAAACATGAATATGCTTTGATCCATTACTATTAGTTACTATTAGTTACTATTCCATTGTACCTGTGGCTGTATGTTTAGATTCATTGTCCTACTGGAACATGAAGTCTCTAACAGGTTTGCTTCCAGATTGCCCTGTATTTAGCAGCTTCCCTGTCCCTGAATAAGGAAATCATCCCCACAGCATAATGTTGCCACCACCATGTTTCCCAGTGGGGAAAAATCATTTCATCCTCAGCTGCAATTAAACCTCCCCATCCAAATAAAACACCCTCTATAAACAATAAAAGCCATTGTATTTATTTAGCATCATTGAAATCATACCCCAAGGGCCTCCCTAAAAGCTTAGCAAAGTTCATAAACCACTTCAAGGATCTCTCAAGCCACCAGAAGCCTTCTAAAGGAATGTTATCTATTCCTGACCAAATTAAACTGAGATTAGTTAGATCACTTGTTACTAAAACCCCTTTCTCTCTGATGGTACAGAAATTGTATAAACTCATGGGCAGTTTATTATTGACAAACTCCTGTTAAAATTTAATTACTAATAAGTATCAAAGTTTTGATACTGGTTGTTTGTTTGTCATTATTAGCAATAAATGTTAAGTTGTCTAAGTCTCATTAAGTCACATTTCTTACAAAAATGGTGGTTACTGCACGATATCCAGCTAAGTTAAGCCTTTAACGTTTAAACATTGCAACCTTTAAACATTAATTTATATAATCCAGCCGGAGTAATTATTATGTGTAAATAATTTTCCTCATTAGAGCTAATTATTCAGTCACAGTAAATTCTATATCTCATAATTTTGGTATTAGAATGCCAGAACCATGATTAATTAAATTCCTCTATTATATCTATATTATGAGCAAAATATAAAACAATGATCTTTAAAAAGATTTTGGAAATTTCTGGATCTATGACAAAAGGGATGGTTAATGATTTTTCAGAAATTACAGGTACAGTACACTCTAAAGGAAGGAAGGAGACCTGTGGCATGCTGTCTTTTTTCTAGATGCATAGACAGGCCTTAATTCTACCAGAGCATGATGATGATAATGGTAATGATGATGATGACCTGGTTGCCTGCAGTAGAAACAGAGGTGTTGGTTCTATCCTTTTCTCCTTTTCTACTTTATGGAGCTTGGTATGGCCAAACTGCATGGGTTTAGGTACTATGGGTGTGAGGTTAGCTTGAAAAAACTAACTTGATTTAAAAACTTGATGTTGAGCAACGGAATGTTTAGATGATGATTTTCATGCTTCGTGCTTAAGCTTTTTTTTTTTTCCACCCAGACAGTGGGAGTCCAATGCATTGCCTTACCTTTGAGAATATCTGGTAGTTCTAAGACGTTGGCTTGATCAGAGGGAAACCTCAAGAGAAGTGAAAAGTAATCAGTAGGGCAGCAAAAGCTCACAACAATGTATGTCCACAATAGAACATGTCAGGGCAAGCCATATGGAAATGTTTTCTTTGAGGATGTTGAAGTACAAGTGCTATTCACTGACAAGGCCCATATGGTGCAAGAATGCCTGCAAACCCTATTATCAAGACGATCTTGAAAAGGGCAGCACAGTTCAAGTTCATGACCAAAACAATATCAGATGCAATGGCAATTACAGAGTCAGCAAATTGGCAACTGTTGGGATATTAGGCAAACAGTTGTGTCACAGGCAGATACAAAATCATCCTCGTAATACAGCTTAGGTGAGGTATGTAGCAGAGAGATATATCAGAGAGATAACTACAGTTAATGTTATACGAGCTGCGGTACAATATATGGCTTTTAGGCTTATCAGAGAACAAGAAAAATTTGAGTGCAACAATGGAGCTAAGTCAGGTGCACAGACAAACGTGTCAAGATTGCACATTAATGTAAAGTTCAAGCACAAAGTACAATATTGGCAATAGCAAAACAGTACAAGGCTTAGCAAAACACAGAGTCTGAATGAAATTGTATCAGTGAGAGCAGGTGTATCGCGGTCATGAGATGTTTGTGTCAGTAGCCAGGTAGCTGTGAGAAAAGCAGAGGTTGCTAGGAACTGTGGTTTTGTGTGGGTGTGTTACCAAAAAGTGCGACACTTTTTGAGTAAATTCACCAGCTGGCATTTGTGGAATGCTGCACACCACTGGTGAACTTCAGCATGAGTGCAATAAAAATGGGCCATGATATGGTTTAGTATCTTTTCCTCCCCCAAGTTCCCAGTGAGCTGCTTGGAAAAGCATTTCCCTACAACTTCATTGTACCAAAAACCGACTTCTCTTCTAATTTGCATTCCTTTGTATATGGTCCGGGAAGTGAGACCAAGGGAATTGGGAATTGTTTCAATGATGCAGGGATGGGGGAGGGTGGAGAGGTGTATTCCTGCCATTGAAAATTCCTCCAGATGATCCGTCACATGCTTGATCGTCTCCTTCACTAGGAGCCTGGCAATAAACTGAACTAGAATCACTACTACAGGTGTCCTTATGCGGCTGGACAAATATCAGTGGCTCAGCATCTTCCAGTCTCAAAAATTACTTGATTTTTAAGACCAATGTATATTGAAATTAGTGAACATGCATAATTTGCATTTTAGCATTTTGAATTTTACAATTGTTAGGGGGGGGGGGGGGGGGGGTTGTAGTCTTACAGAGAGGTATCTGTTATCTAGGCCCACAAACTCTTTGGCAGAATTACACAACAAAATTGCCATTTTAGTGTATGACGTAATTTTTTTTGCCCTCAGAGAATTCAGTAAAGCAGAGTGATCACAAACAAAAAAAAGTGCATTGTACATGAAATTTTCATTCATTCATTTTCCAAACTGCTTAATACTATTAATGTCATGGCAAGACCTATCTCAGCCTATCTCAGCTGACACTAGGTGAAGTCAGGATACACCCTGAACAACTCACCAGAATATTGCAGGGCCAACACGCACACAACCAGTGAGGTCCCGTCAGAGGATTTAGATCTTGCCTGTCTGCTATCTGTTCTCTCCTGTGTGTGTGTGTTTGATTACAGGCTCCGCCCTGACGATCCCACATGATCCCTATTTCTTTCCAAGGATAAAAGGCCCGCGGTGTTTTGATCCCGTGCCAGATTGTCTTGTGCTGTCATTGAGAGAGCAAGCGCTATTCACAGTTCACTCTACGATCTAGCCCACCACTCATAGTGGCTCATGCTCCATGTTTATTTCGGATCATTTAATAAACATTCCCGGTTACTCCTACCATGTCGTGTCTGTCCTGCTTTTGGGTCTATCTGTCCTTGGTTCTGTGTAACACAACCATTCATACATTCACCCAGAGACAATTTGGAACTGCCACTATAGCCTAATGTGCATGTTTTTGGACTTTGGGAGGAAACCAGAGTAATTGGAGGAAACCCACACAAGCACGGAAAGAGCATATAAACTCCACACAGAAACACCTGAGCCCTGGAGTCGAACCCAGGACCCTCTTACTGTGAGGTGGATGTCCTAACCACTATGCCACCGTGACGCCCTGTATAAAATTTTAAATGAAAGATTTAATCGGGTGTACTGTGACTTGGTGTAATACTCTACAGTTGAATTAATTATAAACTTTAAATTGTTGGAATATAACAAAAAGTGTACAGTGATTTCCAAAACACATAACCAATAGGAGGTAATAGCAAGCACTTATCAACAGAAAATGATCAAACTTCTAATTAAGTGACTATCGTATGTTTTGTGGTTCACCCATAACAGATAATTTCGGGGATATAAAGGGAAAACATGTATCATTAAAAAAAAAAAACATTAATTGTTGGATTCTGCCATCCCTATTCATTACCAGATCTCTGCAACCTAGTAGGCCATCTATGGAACAAAAACATGGCACCAGGTATGTTTTTCAGAAAAGGGAGAAAGCTCGAGTAAGTAATTGCAGTATGATTCTTTTTTTTTTTTTTTTGCTATACACTGCAAGTTAGAATGTATGTATATAACTATGTAGTTATTTTCTTTAGCATACAGTGGTGATTGAAAGTATGTGAAACCTTTAGAATTTTTTATTTAAAATAAGACAAAAATTATTGCAGTTTGTCATTTATTGAGGAAAATTATCCAAAATTACATATCTGTGTGTGGCAAAAGTATGTGAATCTTTGCTTTCAGAGCCCCTTGTGCAGTAATAACTGTAACTGTTTGTGGTTGATCAGTCCAGACCATAGACCTAAAGGGAATTTAGTCCATTCCTCCATACATAACAGATTTAACTTTGGTGGGATTTTGGTCTCAAGACATTTCTACTGGATTAAGGTCAAGATTTTGACTTGGCCATTCCAAAATATTTATTCTTCTTTAACCGTTCTTTGGTGGAACAACTTATGTCTTTATGGTCATTGTCTTGCTGTACTGCTAGAGCAAGTTTGCAATAAGAGTAAAGTATTTCTGTTTCATTATTATCAAGGCTAAGAGAGGGAAAGAGAGGTGAAAGTGAGAGACAGTCAAGAAAGACAGAGAGAAATTGACATGAACTATATCAAATTAATAAGACATAGGTAGTAATAGAGCTTGACAAGTCTATGTGTTCAATCCGATCTGAGCACTTATCCTGTGAAGGTTCATTTTCGACATCACTGTCAGAACCACGTTCATATTTCTCGAAATTGAACAAGCATACCTGGACATCATTTGTGTTCTCTGATGATGTTTTCTCCTAATGCAAAATCTGCCAAAAAAGGGGGGGGTCCTTCAGAGGAAAATGAGCAGGAGAGTTCTACACTGTCATTGCCAGATGCTATTTTTAACATGTGTAACTTCTAAAGCTTATGTCATTACTGTCACTGTTATTATTGCAGCAACTTGTTTTCACTGTTTGTCAGCAGTATGTCTTGAAAGCCCAGTTGTGGATACTGGTCCTTCTTCATGTAAAGATATTTTATTTAAATATAATTTTTGGTGTTATGAAGTATTATCTATAGAAAAATGCAAAGCTATGACTATAAACTATGAACTATGAAGTTAATGAGAGACACTATTAATTGAATTTTGAATAGTGTATTTAGTTTTTGTTTTATTTTATTTAGAATTTTTTTAAAAGCGTTCTGATATTCCACCTGCATCCTGAATCTTATTCTGCTCCCCTATGCAGAGAGTACCACAGTGTTCCTTAATTTACTTCACTTTTCTGCTGGGTATTACATCATAACAACTAAATAAATGTTTAGTCTGAGTTATAGTTATTTTAATATGTACTGACTTGCACACAGGAAGCAGTAAGAGGCCATGTGGAGAACTGTACAGGATTTGTGCTGATGGAAGTCCATGCTTCATCTAGGCTCAAATCCTGCCAGTGGAGTTTCCTCTTCCTAGGTCCAGTATTACAGCAGCTGCTTATTTAATTGTGCCTCAACCTTTGACTAGAGATTTGGATGAGAAAGAGAGAGAGAGGGATAGTTGCATGGCTCCATGGACTACAAAGATCACTGCCTGTACATTCCCAGATTCCTGTCTGCCAGGCGATGGAGAGATGTTTGGATTAGGCTCAGAGAGATGGAGTGAGAAGAGAATTTAGGTGTGGGATGGGGCTTATAATGTTTGAAATCCCACTGTACCCTTGCTTTTACAGGAAAGGAAATGGGGCTTTCATGGTTTCAAGAATAATATCCATGGTGCATTAGTTTGTTTGCATTCATCCTCAAAGCTATTGTACTAAACAATTTCAGGAATAAAAAACATGAAAATAATAACTACTAGTAAAAAAATTCAAAAAAAATATTATCTATTAATTATGTTCAAGAGAGTATTTTCATATTAAAAAGGCATCCAAGCATAACATGAACTTGGGAGTTTCCCATTTACTAAGAATAAACAATATACAGCAGCTCGCAAACTTATTTACCCCCATGCCATTTGTCCTATTTTGTTGACTTACAAACTGAAATTAAAATAGATAGGGGGTACTTAGACAATTAACACAACATGCCAAGAACCTTGAATATGCAATATATATATATATATATATATATATATATATTGTATGTGGGAAAAAAATAACAGTACTACAATTTCATCCCGATAAGCCTGTTTCGTGGTTGCCCACTCATC
>JAOUQZ010000019.1:17625322-17655275 GCA_028564935.1 Neosilurus hyrtlii
AGGGGTAGACATACAGTAAACAGTAAACTTCATAAAATATTGCATATATAGTTCAGGGCAGTGTTCAAAAGTTTATAAAATGGTAAACCTAATTATTATTATTATTATTATTATTATTATTATTATTATCATTATTATTATTATTGGGGCAGTGGTGGCCGGTGGTAGGGTGCTGGATTACTGATCCCATCGTCGGGGTTCAAGCCCCACTATCAACAAGTTGTCACTTCTGTCCCCCCCAAAGCAGCTAAATGGGTTAATGCAGGCCATGTCTCTCACTGTCTATGGTGAGAGGCATTTAAAAGAACCATTGCTGATTTTTGTCAAGAGTAGCTGCATAGCCGTCAGCGTGTTTCTGCCCTGCGATGGCCTGGCGAGCTGTCCGGGGTGAACTCTGCCCTCGCCCAGAGTTGGCTGAGATGGGTGCCAGCCTCCCCGCGACCCTAAGTAAACCTTAAGCGGTTCAGAAAATGACTGAATGAATGAGTTCTGTGGGGTCTGACAGTGATCCAGTCATTGTTGATAATTCTGGAAGAACTTTACTTAATAACTATTATGTATAAGTTAAGGTATTACATTGTATGGCAAGGGAGTTAAGATTATTATCGGAAATCGTTTCTGACTGTGGAAGTGTGATTATATTTCCAATATTTAATCTGAAATTTAGTATTAAATCTAGAGTGTAACACGCATTATGAATGGGTCCTATTATATTGGGTCCAATGGCCATCTCTGTAAACTCATTGTCACTGGGATACTGCAGAGAGTGGGATTTTACCCCTCCCTCCTCTGCAGGATTACCCAAGGGGATTTCTCACTGAAGAAGATGCGAGATGAGACCTTGATCATGCTTTTGACCTCATAAGCGTTATCGATGGTCAATTCCTCAAGCCTAGAGAGGCTTAACTTTCTGTACTTTGCTGCTATTAATGATGGATTATATCAAGTGAGGAAGAATGTTCACTCTCAAGGTACAGTGACCCAGTTGCTGGTCCTAAAAAGGTACAATTATATGCTTTTTCATGCAGCTCACTACAGTCCCATGGCAAAACAATTGGGAGACAAAAAAAGGCAACATGCTGCAAAGTTGTTGAGTCCACCAGCTAAAAGCATTGTTTCACCCTCTTCTAAATCCCCTTCAAAACAATAGACATAGGTCTGCTTGAACGGTTAGTCACAGTTTGCTTTTATTTTATCCTGGATTTGGGGATGTTGGTAGAGTCCTGATAAACACTGAAGAAACAAACAGTCTTTTCTAATCTGTTTGGCTTACACCAATTTGTTCCATTTCACCAAGGCACTAATTCACTTTCATTTGGGCTCTTCGGGGCTGCTGCAACATTCTAACTACTCATGGACCGAGATTTCCATCCCCGCAATGCATATGTCGTCACATATTTAGATGAAAATTTAAGGTACTGAATCAGCACCATTGAAAAGGAGTGTCAAGCCATCAAGTGGCCGTTCCACACCCTCCAGTCCTATCTGCTAGGAACCATACAGTCCTATCTGCTAGGAACCATACAGTCCTATCTGCTGCTATTCATCTTTTGCTCTGACCATGCCAAGCTGAATGGAAAGGGAGATTGAGGGAGGTGAGTGTAAAATATGTCACACCTTAAACGGATGCCATATATAATTGCACTCATTTTCAAACGGATGAATCGTGGAAATGGTGGAAGTAATAAGACATTGGGGCAGAAAGAGGGAAGGGTTCTCCTGAACAGCTCAAGACTATAGGTGTGTATGTGTTTGTAAACTAGTGTACCCTGAATGTGGTTTTGATGCAATTAATTCCTTTGTTGACACACCAAAGCATGCAGCTACTGAAAAGCAGAATGCAAAGTGAATTAAAAATTCAATCTTCCCACCTGCTGCCTGAGCATCTTCAGTACAGGAATTAGGAACTATTGCAGGTTCTATCCTTCATTTTACACTGACAGAAACTGCCACTTGATATATGGGTCATTCTGGGATAAACAGCAACATTTCTGTGACATAAAATCTCAAATTCATCTGGATTTAGTTCTTTCCTAGATGGAAGTAAACAGTTTTAAAATTTATGAAATTACATCAAATGTTTACTTAATTCTAATTACTAGTATATTAGCCAATATAAAATCCACTGTATCATGTAATGAAAAATAAATTCAGGGAACCGACTGGGTAACGTCCATCAGGCTTAACTAATGCAATTAAATTATATTAATTATTAAATGATATCTGCAGCATAAAATTGTTTTGTAGACAATCAGCATAAGTGTATCAAACAATTTATGTGAAGAAATTCTTTGGAGTTGGCAATGTTCTTTGAAAACTGTTGGTCAAGTATTGACAAAGTAACATCCATAATATTTTAACAACCCAAAAGATGGTTAAAAGTCCTTCATAAAAACTTGTGCAGCTCTCTTTCCTTAATCTCTCCTTATCATTTGTCAAAGGATAGACTGTCAAAAATTGTATTAGTAACTAAAACTAGAAGGCCAAAAAGACCATGTATATATATATATATATATATATATATATATATATATATATATATATATAGGGCAGTGGGCAAGTCCTCTGGACTTGTACGGGTTAAACTGGATGTTCCTGCCCTCTGCGAGTCCAGGGGAAGGAAAACCCTGATTTCCTTGCGGCCACATCCAGTCATGGAAAAGGCTTCAGGAGTAAACCTCAAGGAAAAAAACAAAATATCAAGAGAGCCAAACTCTAAAACTGGGAAGCTGGAATGCACGGACAATGCTGACTGGCCTTTCTGACAACCTACAGGATATCAGCGACTCAAGAAAAACAGCCATCATCAATGATGAGCTCAAAAGGATGAATGTGGACATTGCAGCACTCCAGGAAACATGGCTTGCAGACTCAGGCTCGCTAAGGGAGAAAGATTACACTTTCTATTGGCAGCCACGGATACACAGAGTGAGCTTTGCAGTGAGAATTACATTGCTGACTGTGGTAGAGCCAGGCAGCAACGGCTCAGAGCGACTTCTCACCCTCCGTCTGAACACTGCCACAGGCCCTGTCACCCTCATCAGCGTGTACGCCCCAACGCTGTCCTCATCGTCCGGTGCCAAGTACGAGTTCTACAAGAGTCTCGAAGCCACCATCAGTATCCCCAGCAAGGAACAGATGGTTCTACTGGGCGACTTCAATGCCACAGTGGGTGCAGATCACATCTCTTGGCCCTCCTGCCTTGGACAGTTTGGTGTGGGCAGGATGAACGAGAACGGCCAACGACTGCTTGAGCTGTGTGCATACCACAACCTGTGCATCGCCAATTCCTTCTTCAAGACCAAGCCCCAGCACAAAGTCTCCTGGAGACACCCGCACTCAAAGCACTGGCACCAGTTGACCCTCGTCCTTGTCAGATGCTCCGCCATCAAAAATGTTTTTCACACACGCTCTTACCACATCACAGACCGCGACACAGACCACTCGCTGGTGTGCTGCAAGATCAAGATGCAGCCAAAGAGATTCCACCGTGGCAAGAAGCAAGGGAATCCCCGCATGGATGTCAGCAAGATGCGTCAGCCAGACCTTGTGTAGCAGTTTGTATAGAGCCTTGAGAGAGAGCTGGCAGCCCCGCAGCCCACAGGCTCTGCCAGGGAGAGGTGGGAGACCCTATGGGACACCGTACACCGCACTGCCTTTGCCACCTTCGGGAAGAAGACTTCGAAATCCCACTACTGGTTTGAGGCCAAGGCTGCCATAATGACTCCGGTCATTGCAGCCAAGCGTGATGCTCTCACAGACTACAAGCGTTCACCCAGGAAGCAAAACTTGCAGGTTTTAAGTTCTGCCAGAAAGTCCAACAGACTGCCAGGCGCTGTGCCAGTGAGTACTGGACAGAGCTGAGTAAAGCCATCCAGACAGCCGCAATAACAGGGAATATCTGAGGAATGTACGACAGCATCAAGAAGGCCCCGGGACCAGTATAGAACAAGACGGCCCCCATCAAATCCTTCACCGGGATGTCATCACAGACAGAGGGTAGCAGATGGAGAGATGGGTGGAACACTACTCTGACCTCTACTATGTGCAGAACACTGTCGCACCTGCAGCCCTCAATGCTATTGAATGCCTGCCCATCATGGATGAACTCTATGAAGAGCCCACCATGGAGGAGCTGAGCAAGGCCATTGACAGCTTGGCTTCTGCCAAAGCCCCGGGCAGCGATGGGATCCCCCTCAACCTGGTCAAGCACTGCAAAAACACCCAACTGCTCCCGCTGCACAATGTCCTCTGCCAGTGCTGGCAGGAAGGGGCCGTACCACAGGACATGAGGGACACCAAGATCATCACCCTCTACAAGAACAAAGGGGAGCGCAGCAGCTGTAACTACAGAGGCATCTCCCTACTCAGCATTGTGGGCAAAGTCTTTGCTTGGGTCATCCTTGCCTGCCTACAGATACTCGCCAATCGTGTCTACACAGAGTCACAGTGTGGTTTCCGAACTGAATGGTCAATGGTAGACATGGACTTCTCCCTTCGCCAACTCCAGGAGAAATGCAGAGAAGAGCAGATGCCCCTGTACGTCGCTTTCATAGATCTTACCAAGGCGTTTGACCCATCAGCAGCGACCCAAGATGGCGGTGTACCATGCCTGCGTCATTAGCACACTGCTCTACGGCAGCGAGACATGGACCACGTACGCCAGGCAAGAAAGGAAACTGCACACGCTCCACATGTGCAGCCTCTGTCGCATTCTGGGAATCTCCTGGCAGGACAAAGTACCCTGCTCCAGCATGTACACTCTGCATGGACAGCGCCAACTCTGATGGATAGGCCACGTCCACCGAATGCAAGATAGATGCATCCCCAAAGACATTCTGTATGGTGAGCTGGCTGCTGGGGCGGAAGCTGCGAGCCCGCTGAAAGGAGAGCAGCAACTCCAACAGACCAGCGTAGCGTATGTTTGTGTGTGTGTGTGAGTGTACATAATCTAATGTGTACATGATCTAATCTGACAAATGTAGTTTAATTATATTATATATATGGGCAGTTTCACAGTCTTGGAACCACCCTTAAATTGGATTTATCAATTAATATGAAATGCTTTATCTTTTGAGCCAACTGCACAATAGGTATTTTTGTTCACTTTGATTTTTAGAAACATCAGTCCAAATATGAACAGAATACATAAATTCCTGATGAAATTAGAAGGGTTTTCATGTTCTAATTTTTTTTCTTAAAAATTAAGAAATCTTACTTAATTTTGTTGTTACTATGTATATGTGTCTTTGGTAAAATCCAAGTGTTTTTGTCAAACAGTTCTGCATGCGTTTGAGAAGTTTATACTGGGAGGCTATTTGTCCTTAAAAATCAAAAGTCAGAAAGTCTAAGCTCCAACCCCTAAATTAAAAATAATTTCAAACATGTAATCATAAATATTGGTACACTGGTGGGTACTTGCCAACAATTGATATTTTTCATATAACAGATGTTTAGTATTGTTACAGTCACTTATGATTTTCTTTACTATTGCCAACATTTCATTGAATCATATATTTTTCATATTATTTTTTTAAGAATCATATATTTATTTTCATTATCTTTTAATCCTTATATGCTATGTTTATTCTCAGACAAAAAGTGCGAAATGCATTTGTTCTAAACTCTACAATTCTCAACCATTTCAGTGGACATTGCACTTGTTTCATCCAATTGTTGCTCTGATTATTATTGGGACATAATTCTATCAAATTCACGGAGAGAGCTTGCGCCGTCATAGAGAGAAGACGTATCTCAGTATACGCACCACGATCCAGCCGTATTTCCATAGAGTGTTCATGTTCCACGTTTTCCGTGTTCCTAATAAAGGATCCTTGTTTGCACTTCAACCTGATCTTATAGTCTCTGTCCTGCATTTGGGTCTATCTGTTCATGGTATCGATGTAACATTACGATCTGGCCAGACATGGAACCAGCGGACAGAGATCCGATCAGCCAAGTGCTTAAATCACAGGAACTACAGATCAAAGCCCATGAGACCCAGTTGTCTACCTTAGCCACAGGAGTGCAGGAGCTATCAGACCGCCAGGACCTATTTCAGCAGGACATGTGCGCGCAGGTGAGTCTGCTAAGCCAGGTTACCCACAGGACAGAGACCCTCCTCATGTCTATTGGCGGGGGATCACACGGAATCCATCTCATTCCACCTCTTAGATTGCCCTCATCTCCCCCTCGTACTAGGGTTCCCTTGGCTGAGGGCTCACAACCCTCACATTATCTGGGAGATGGGGGTACTTAGGAGCTGGGACCCTGCCGGTAGTTCGTCTTGTCTTGCTGCACCCCCTTCTGTTCACGGATCCCTGGAGGGTAAGGCAAGCCCTGTATCAGAGTCGGACTCCCTGAATGCCAAGCCTGACGCCCCGCCCCGCCGATACAAGTCAAGCTCTCCTTCCAATCATGTGGGGGTAGCATTAAAGAAGGACAGGCCATGTAAGTCCATAGTAGTAAAGAAGAGACGCAAGAAGAAGAAGAGGGTTGTAAGAGAGAGCAGCTCTGAATTGGTTGTGGAATCAGATCAGGAATCACCTACCAAGACAAAGACTGATAAGAAGAAAAAGATGAGACGAAAAAAGGAAAAGCCACAGAAAGATTCCCCTTGTTCACGCTCACAGAGTTCATCTGAGTCTGAATCGGAGTTCGAGGATAGTATGAGGCCGTTCAGGATGTTCTGGAACATTCCCTCAGAAAGGGGACGTTCAGTTCCAGGAAGAGGCTTAAAGAGGTCCCTGATGCTAGTATCGACAAAGAGGGACATACAAGCAGGTGGAAACATCCCCCTGAGAGCCATCTGGTGCCACCCACCAGTCCCCCGCCACCACCCGAGATGGAGAAGGATGGCCCAGCCTATCTGGTCAGGAGTCTTCTGGCGGTATGCAAGAGGGTTCGGGGGAGACAGTTCTTGGCTGACTGGGAGGGTTATGGTCCCGAGGATAGCTCCTGAATACCAGCATGCTCCATCGCCGACCACACTCTAGTGGATGACTTCTACAGAGATCCCGAGATACTGGCACCGTCTGGAGCCGGTCCTTTGGTGTACTGTGAGGTCCCGCCGAAGGCTTTAGTCATGTCTGTTCTGTTTGATCTGCTCTCTCCTCTCATGTGTGTGTTTCTGATTACAGGCTCCGCCCTGATTAGCTCACCTGTTCCTTATCCCCACCGGAGGATAAAAGGGGGCCGCTTACCTTGTCCCGATCGTCAGATGGTCTTGGGCCGTCATTGAACGGGTGCTCGCGTATTAACGGCGAGAGCTTGGGCCATTATTGAATGAGCGCTCACGTATTCACGGAGGGAGCTTGTACCGTCTTAGAGAGAAGATGTATCTCAGTATACGCACCACGATCCAGCCGTATATCCATAGTGTTCATGTTCCATGTTTTACGTGTTCTAATAAAGGATCCTTGTTTGCACTTTATCCTGATCTTTTCGTCTCTGTCCTGCATTTGGGTCTATCAGTTCATGGTATCGGCGTAACAAATAGATTGCTGACTTGTTCAGGGTATACCCCACCACTCACCTGAAGTCAGCTTGCGTTGGCTCCAGCTTCCTCTGCAATCCTGATAAATAAACAATATAGACAATGGATGAACGGGCTTTAGTTTTTTTTTGGTTGCTCCCTTTTTCCTATATCAAGTGGTCTTATTCTTTTCCAATAATATTTATTTGATGGAAAAAAACAGATTATCCCTATGAGTTTGAGGTTCAAATTCATAACGAATAACATATCACACAATAACGATTGCCCTCACATTCAATCAACACTGTTTTCTTCTTTTTTTCTTGAATGATGTTGTTTAGCATTGGAGTTTAATTTCAGGGTAATTACAGCACACCTACATCTCATAATCAGTTAATGAAGTTGATGAAATTAGAATTGATTCCTGCCTTACTTTCATTACAAAGGAGATTTCCAGTTTGTTAGCAATTTCCCAGATGGTTAATTGTTCACCAGTCTTTGAACTTTTGCCTGAGCAACAATTTTTTTTGGTTCTCTGCTAACCCCCCCCCCCCCCCCCCCCCCCCCCCCCCCCCCCCCCCCCCTCGGCATCTTCCAGAAACAGGCTGGTTGGTGTGTTGCCAACTGAAAACCCTTTTGCTCCTTGTGTTTGTGGCATAGCTATAGTTGCTTTAAACAATTTATATAGTGTAATCTAAATTAAAATCTATTAAGAATATTAAAATTAAAGTTTAATCAAATGATTTTCACAGGAAAAAACTCTGTGATAAAGGGTGTATATTTACTTATGACTTACTAGATTGTTTTGCATCAGTTGACAATAAAGATTTCTTAGGAGTTTTCTGAAGTTTCTGTAAATTTTTTGTGTGTGTTGATTCTAACCAAAATGTATTGACTGCATCCTTGGGTGATCACCTACCCATTCTAAAAAAATCAGAATGATCTATGAAACACTGGGACAGGAAGAAGCTAAAAGACAAAAAAAAGCAAAAAAAAAAAAAAAACCATAAGGATGAAAACAATAAATTAATAATCCAGTGAATTCCTTGCAGGAATGCCACACTGTAAAATTTACAGTAACTTACTGGCAGCAAAACAGTCAGTAAGTTACTGTAAAATTTACAGTATCACAGTAACTTTTAAGGTAAATTGTTTACACAGCATGTTACTGTAAATGTTTGGCAGTATAAACTGTAGTATAATACTGTAGTAAAGTACAGTAACATACTGTGTGGCAGATCTACTGTATGTGACTGTACAAATATCCCCAGTACAATACAGTATTTTGATATTTGTGTTAACATTTATGTACTGGGGTAGTACCACAATATAGTAATGTATAGTAAACAGGTCAACAGAGTATTATACCTGGGATATTACTGAAATACAATAGATCTGCCACACAGTATGTTACCATAATTTATTACAGAATTATACTGCCAAAACTGCAGTAAAACAAAACAGTGCATATTGGGTCCTTTCTTTCCTATGTTGTCAGGAGCATATTACCAGTTGCACTAGTCAGACAATACAGGACTCATAAACCTGGACTTATATTGGGACCATGATGTCCACTGTCTACTACACTCTATTACGATTCCCACATTCTATCACGATTGGAGTCAAATCAGAATAAATTGTTGACAGCCAATTGACCATCATATCTACCAAGATCTGATTCCATGATCCCCTATGCTCAAAATGATTCTCTTAAATCATGGAGATTGTAGACATCATAGCCCCATGTTTACACAGGCATACAGACAAGTTGTAACTTATTATTAACAAATTGTCATGGTTTCCATGTTTATGTAATAATAAGTATGAGTATATATACGTGCCTAAAGGAATACATATCAAAAAGCATTTTTGTCAATTCTCATCATCAGTACTTTGCCAATACTTTGTTTCTTTGTGTTTGATTACCATGTAGGACCTGTTTTTGACTACCCATTCCTGATCTCTGCCTTGCCCATACTGCCTGATCTCTGATGTTCTGTTTTTCTGTTCATTTGACCTGTCCCTGCCTGACTCAAATATTGAACTGTGTTTTGGATACCTCTGCATATTTTATAAATAAAACTTTTTGTATACACGTTCTGCATGTTTGCACCTGCCTGTTTTTCTGCCTGACATAAATACACTGTATACAGCATAAACATAGACATATAACTTATTTCTTGTAATAATTATTTAATTGCAATGCTGTGTGTTTATGGCATAATGGAGCTAGAGGCAGTTCATGTTCTTTATTTGGGGTTTTTATGGTAAATGACAGGGTAAGGGACATATGGCAGCCACAAAAACAGTAGAAAACTATTTTCAAAACCATAGAGGTGGGCAAAAAGTAATAAATATCAGAGAACTTTGCTCTCCAAGCCAAAAAAGAACAATAAAAAAAAATCATATGACACTGGTTAACATATCAAGGCTGTTTTTTAATTGGGTGCATGAGGCATAGTGGTTAGCACATCCACTTCACAGCAAGAAGGTTCTGGGCTCAAGTCTCATGATCCGTGAATGCGTTTTTGTGAAGAGTTTTCATCTTCTCTTTGTGCTTGCATGGTCTTCCTTCTAGTACTCCTTTTACATCCCACAGTCAAAACACATGCAGATTAGGTTATTTGGCTGTTCCAAATTGTTCCTACGTGTGGATATGTATGGTTGTATGTGCTGGCTCTGCAATGGGCTGGCAAGCTGTTCAGGATGTACACTGCCTTCGCCCAGTGTTGACTGAGATGGTCTAGCCTCACAGTTACCCTAGTAGGATTAATCAGTTCAAAAATTTAATGAGTTTATTGGAATTACATTTAGAGTCAATATTAGTATCAATATCAATATCTAGAGGTGTGCTGTGCTTTCTTCCATTCAAAAAGATTTACAAATATAAGATACTTGGGTCAAACTCTTTGCCATATTTGAATTCTTAAATCTGTATTTTTTCTATATTTGTTTATTGATTTCTTTTTTGACAGGTGCATTTCAAATTGAGAGACTATATCCAAGTATTTGGTGTGTTGTTAACTTGTAAATGAATGAATGTGAACATTCATGTAAATTTCAGGTATGCCAGACTTGATTGCAACATCATAACTGTCTTCTGTGAGCATGCACCATAATTTTATGTGATGACCAAATTTGCAAATGAAAAGAGTGCCGTATTCATAATGTGTAAATGGATGCAGGCAGAAGGAAATCATAAGCTATGTTGCTGCTTGCCAAGTGATTCAGAGGGAAGTACTGCCAGAAGCTCTGAGCACTCTGGATTCCTGTGTAAGGACAAACAAATTAATGCTTTCAGTGAGCTGTCTTATTGTAAAAATAAATAAATAAATAAATACATACATACATACATACATACATAAATAAATAATATTAAAAAAAAGAATAAAAAAATGATTTATTTACTTATTTAATTAATTAATAGCCAAATAAAGGTATTTCAACATATTATAAATAAATTCAGCAGACTGTGTGTAATTATTACACAGTAATAATTATGAGGTGAAACAACTACACACTATTGCCCCAAAATAAAATTAGATGTTATCCGCAAATAGTTTAGCATGTAGTATACATACACTGCACAGCTGCTTCAAACCAAGCATATCATAAGTTTTCTTACATTGTATCCTACACTGTCATGTACAAAGGGCACACTATCATTGCGAAATTAAATATGCTTTATCCTAAAGATGAATCATTCTTTTCTTAACCCCTTTTATCCATTATTAGGGTCACGGGAAAGCTGGAGCCTATCTCAGCCGACACCAGGCAAAGGCAGGATAGAGTGCCAACACAGACACAGAACATACATGTCTTTGGATTGTGGGAGGAAACCAGAGCACCTGGAGTAAAGCCATGTGAGCATTGGGAGAATATAGACACTTCATAGATGAGTGCCCTTGCCAGGCACAGGGCTCGAACATTGGCCTTTCCTACAGAATTGATTTCTCCTAAAGGGGCACTAGCTTCTGAGTTCAAGTGTGTACTTCCCTCCTCTACACAAAAATATAACATATGTTGATATTTAAGTTGACTGAATTATTGAAAGAGCTAATTACCCTTGTTCAAATTTATTACCTTTATTACATAGCAATTTGTAAATCGTTGATTTAAAATGAATATATTTATTTATTTGTTTATTTCTTTCTTTATCATAATTATTTGACATTGCAGAACACTTGACACTTACAGTTTTTCCTCTGACTGATACATAATCAATGACACTGAAGATTCCTTCCATAAATGTTCCATAAATGTCTCCTCACAGGGAACTTCATATCAATAATTGATTCAATTCAATTCCATTTTATTTGTATAGTGCTTTTCACAATTGACATTGTCACAAAGCAGCTTTACACAGTAAAAGTAATTTAAAAAGGAATTGAAACATTTTTCCACAACCCCTCCACATTCCTAATGAGCAAGCCCGACAGAGACAAGTAAAAACTCCCTCAGTTGACACAAGGAAGAAATCTTAAGGATCAAAATGGAAACACATCTTCATTTGGGTGAAACCATAAAAAATACAAACCATATAAGAGAAACCTCATCCCAGTTCAACATGTAGTCCGTTTGGTTATACCACGTATACAACTGTAAGTCACAAATTTATATCACCAACAGTGAAAAGTCATCTTTACAATCTCGGAGTGCAGATCTAAGCCCATATGGATCTTCATCAGCAGGAGCGAGGGGCTTCCCAGATGAGAACTCCAGCCAACATCAGCACACCAGGACAGACCACAGGATTCAGAAACTAGAAGGATCAGGAGGATCAGGATCAGCGGCATCCCAGAAGTAGCATGTATAAAAACATGGGGGTTTGACTGTGTCTGAGTCCCAAACATTAACAGGAAGTTTATTCCATAATTGTTGGGCTTTGTAAAAGAAAGCTCTGCCCCCTGCAGTAGTCCTCAGTATTCGTTATCACTAAACAGCCTGTACTTTTTGATCTAAGGGGGCATGTTGGATCAAAAACATCAAAAAGTTTGCTAAGATAATGTGGCGCAAGACAATTAAGTGCTTTATATGTTAAATGTAACAATTTATATTTGGTTTGCAATTTAATTGGGAGTATTTGCAGTGTAAATGAGATGGGGGTGATATGCTCATGTCTTCTGGTTCTAGCAAGAAAAATACATTTTCAGAACTGCTTAATCCCAATAATGGTCACGTGGAGGCTGGCGTCCATCTCAGCTGACTCTGGGCGAGGGCAGAGTACACCCTGGACAGCTCGCCAGGCTATCGCAGGGCAGAAACACGCTAATGGCTATGTGACAAAAAATAGCAATGTTCTTTTCCATGCCACTTAGCATAGACAGTTAGAGACATGACTGGCCTTTGTTAACCCAGTTAGTTGCACTGGGGGCCACATCATGCAGTGACATCGTATTTTTTATTTTAGTGATATTTCTTAGATGAAAGAAGGCTTCTTATAAAATTAATAATAGTAATATTATCTACATGAGCTTCGAATGAAAGGCCAGGGTCAATAATCACCCACAGTCCTTTACTGCTACACACGATGAAACAGAAACACCATCCAAACTTACTTCATAATCAGAAACCTCATTTCTAGCTGCCTGTGATCCAAGTACAGGTACTTCTGTCTTATTATAGTATAATAAGAGGAAGTTAGTAAGCATCCAGTGTCTAATGCCCTTTACACAATTCTCAACTTTATTAAGATGATGTCTCTCATCTGGCTTTGATGAAATATATAACTGTTTATCATTAGCATGACAAAGAAAGCTAATTTCATGTTCACGAATAATATTACCCAAAGAGAGCATGTCTAGAGAAAAAAGCAGCGGGTCTAGGACAGACCCTTATGGAACACCACACTTAACATTAGAATGTATAAAGAAATCACCATTTACATCTACAAACTGATAAGGGTAAGTTAAAAAAGATTTAAACCAGGAGAGGGCCATTTCCTTAAGTCCAACAACATTTTCTAATCTGTCAATGAAAATTGTATGATCAATAGTGTCAAAGGCTGCACCAAGGTCAAGTAGCACAAGCAGGGAGACACAGCCGTGGTCAGATGCCACCAGTAAATCATTTACCACCTTAATGAGTGCTGTCTCTGTGCTATGAGGAGGATGTTCTATAGTTAGACAGCTGATATGCATCGAGGTCGGGTTTTTTAATCAGAGGTTTGATAACTGTTAGTTTCAAGGATTTGGGTACATAAGCAGTGCTAAGGTAAGAATTAATTACATGTAATAAAGGGTTGAGCACTTCTGGTAGTACCTGTTTAAAGAAACATGTAGGTACTGGATCTAGCACACAGGTTGATGATTTAGATGAGGAAATTCATGAGATTAGTTCTCTTTAATGGGGCTAAAACACTCTAGTTGCTGATCTGATAGCGGTATATTATTATTTACAGTTTTAGAATAAAGTTGTAAATTTACAAGAATAATGCACCTGTAAGTGGATAATTAAACGCACCATAGTGTAACACAGGTTAGGTTAATGTCATGAGAAAACTGAGTTTTTAGGTAGCCTATGGATTAAAGAGGAACTTTGCAGGATTTTAGCTTAACTATGCTATATATTTTTTTTACTTTCATTAAACAGCCTCGGCATAATTGTGACGGTTTGATGATTAGCATGTGATATTACAAGGGAGAATGGAGACTGTGTATTCAACATAGCGTCTCTTCCCTTAACAAACTGCAGTCAACCATAAGGTGACCAGACGTCCTCGATTTTAGGGTACAGTTTGAATAAATGTTACATTACAACATAGATAAATTGTTAAAACTGCTAAAAATTCACCATTAGTGTGAAAGTTTTTGTTTTTGCTACTTAAGGGGGGCAAAAAAATTAAGCTTTTTTGGTTGCCCCATTTCAGGTGGATAAAATAAGACTTGATAATACCTCATGTAGCCATATGTCAAATAAGCTAAACCATAACTTTTGTAGTTTTTTTTTTTTTTTAATCACAATTGATGAATGTCTTGCATTTTGTTTTTCATTTTGCATAGGTTGCCCTGCGATAGCCTGGCGAGCTGTCCAGGGTGTACTCTGCCCTCGCCCAGAGTCGGCTGAGATTGGCGCCAGCCTCCCCGTGACCCTAATTAGGATTAAACGGTTCAGAAAATGACATGACATGACATTTTGCATAGGTGCTTTGTTCTTTTGCATCTGAAATTGATCGTTTCATCTCTTTCCTATCTCCAGATTGACAAAGAGGTCATTCTGCTAATGGAAGATGTTCAACTGGCCTAATATCTTCCATCATACAGAGACAGAGTTGTTCTGTTCAATTTTTGCAAGCTTAACACAAACCCATCAAAGTGAAAACAGGGTCTTTTCAAACTTAGAAAGGAAACCCAAAGAGAGGAAGAAGAGCCAGAAACATCTCACAAAGCAAAACATAGGGCAAAACAGTCCACAAGAAATGTTGAAATAGGATGGATTCACACTGACAATGAAGTGACAAAGCGAGTCAGAGCAAAACAAGGTGGAGGTACAAGAAAGGTAACAATGAAAATTCAGGCAGGTTATGATGAGATTCTGAAACAAGGAAAGGTCCTGATCTTTCCAGAGGGTGCATCTAGCAAAGGTAATGAATCTGACTTTGAATTTGATGTTTGGGACTTCAAGCAAAATCCTCTTCCAAAAGATGTTTTAATGGAAAGCATTTACAGCACTGTAAAACTCCCAATTTTGTGCTTCTACTTGGCAACTAAACCAAAAGTATTGGTGAGTGAGAAGTCTGATGATGAGCTTATCTTTGCCAGTACTGCTATTCATGTGTCTGAGCCTGCTGTAGAGCCAGCTGATGAAGAGTCAACATTGACGTTCAGAAGGGACAGAAATCAGTTGGGATTTATAAATGAACCTCACAGCCCCCATCAAGATGTTTTTTTTTTTTATCTCTGAAGAAAGCAGTGAGTCATCAATACCCCCGCGAAAATCCAACAAGCTAAAACACATTTATATACATAATCAACAATCCCATCACTCTGTCTGTGGATGCCAACTATGTTTTTTAGGAGATGTTTCAGAAGTTATAGAGGTAGATAACTCTGACCCTGAAATCATATTTGGTACACAGCAAACGCTAATGATGAGTCTCTCAGTGACACACTGCACTACCAACCTGATGACTTTTCTCCAAGCCCTCTTCATACTTTGCCTGAAATAACCTTGATCTTACACCACACAAACAGCTTCATTTGAATGATTGCGGCGTTCTCTGACCCTGAGATCATGAAAGTAAAACGTCTACTTCCTTAGTGGAAAAGGTTCACAAAAACAAAGTGAACATTGTGAACCATTTATAGATTTTCAAGTATTTCATTTCTTAATAGTGAATACAGTTCCATGGTAGGGTATGCATCCCCTGGAAGACACCAAGCATTTTCATCCATTAGGAGAACACAAAGCTCAAAAACAGTTTCATCACAGGGGTACTGTCCTTTTGGGGTCCACTCCTCCTTGCAAACAGCAACCTCCTCAGGTAGTACACTATGGAGTCTGTCCTCTGCTGCACAGGTCTGTGGCATAGAGTACATGAGAATGGGCCGTCCTCTCTGCACACCATGGGTCGGTCTTGATCTTATCTGGTGTGTATTCCATGTTCTGACAACCTGTCATCCAAAGTTCATCCTGTAAATAAATTAACATTTAACATTAATTATAGTCACTACAAAGATTTTCGGTGACAATGAAAATGAAGTTAAATACAGCTCTGTCCAACACTGTAACTGGATGAGGTTGAGGAAGCAGAACTGAACCAATGATTTGTCCAGACAGTCCCCTGAGAAGAGCCCATCATCTTTGAGCGTCTGAAGTCTGTCCATCCAAAACTGCACACTCCGTTTACGCAGGATCCCCCCCCATGATTTTATCGGTTGATTGGCAGTGCTGCATCCATAAATAAAGCTTCCATCTCCCACATGATGGTCTGTGTGATTTCTACGGAGGAACATCTGCATGTCCCTGACGTGTCCATTTTCTGTACCAGGGTCGGCTCTCAGCCACTCGGGGCAGCCTCCAATGCGCATCACAGTATTGATGAAGTAATTAACTATTACCTTTAGATTGCTGTTAGTTGTATATGCTTCCATCCACATTATGTGACGACTAAATCCATCACTGCATCCGTTATTGCCAATACCATAGGGCTTTAGTTTATCATATGAATCCATATGCCATAAAGCGTTGGGGCCTCTGCAGGTGCATTTTCTTGCAGATTCTTTTCAAAGTCCTAATACTTATAATAATGTGGTGCTGATGTGCCAGAAGATTAAGTATCTCCTGGTTTGTGAAACCTATGTTGAAGTATAACTTCACGAAATGCTCCACGGCTCTTATTTTAGCGACTTTCCTCTTTTATAACAGGTTTACAACTTAATTCTCGTAAATGTATGACTTTATTCTTGTAATATTATGACTTTATTCTCATAATGTTATGACTTTATTCTCGTAATATTTTGACTTTTTCTCGTGATATTATGACTTTTTCTCGTGATATTATGACTTTATTCTCAAAGACTGTCAAAAAACATTTTTCTTAATGTGGCCCTAATACTCCGTCATAATAAAATAACAAAAGTGCTTCAAGAGAAAAAAATGTTAAACAGTAAAAATAATATGAAATCCCTGAAATCGGAGGAAAAAGGCTAGATTAAAAATGCAGACAAGCACAAAATTCAAAAACAGGAACTGACGTCACAAATTACAGTAATAAAAACAACACATTTTAAACCTACTTAAATTTATTCTCATTATTATTATGATTATGTGAATGATGTGGAGCATACAGCATTTATTTTCATGTTAAATAGCAGCTACACCTTGCCAGATAGCATAAATGGATGCCTGAGTGATAGAAACTTTGTGAAAGTTATTTGGTAGTGAAAGTTGTCTCCTTTGCTGCCTTAGGCTCTCACGATAGATAAGGATGTATGGAGTATGTATGTTTGTGTCCATTTTGGTTCTGTTGAATTCTGTTGAACACAATTTCTTCTGAAGATGCATTACACATATATTAGTTCTACTGTACCTGAAGTAATCAATTTTGTCCTGTGGACCCCTGTTACACATCAGTTATTCATCAGTTCCAATGCATTCCTTGTCAGTAATCATTCGCTGATCATGCAGTCTATTACTGGCACACCGCTTGTTCACTCACTGTATGTCAGGTATTGGTGAACTGATAAGCACAGGATGAGGAACGCACACGTTCCAAGCAACCAAACACATGCTCAGCGGACAGCAATCACACAACCAGTGGACGTCTTTGCCAGGTGGAGTCTGGTCCAAATTTCACTCAATGAGATTTCAACAAGACATGCATGCAAACTGAGACAAATGGATATAAAATTTTGCTCTGTCAGACGATTAATGTCATCCAGAAAGGTGTAACTGCTGCTTTACATTGCTATTACAATAGAAGCAGTAACCTAATGGTAGAAGTACTGTATAATATGAACCTGTGATTTGTTATTAGATCAATTTGCCTAAATATTGATCACACCTTGTATTACAGTGTATATTATTTCACAGATAAATTAAACTATTTAAAATTAAATTTAAATTAAATTTACATTTTAAAATATTTGACATCAATTGAGCTCAAGGGAAATATATGTGGATTGTTATTTACACTCACACAGAATATATTTTTTTAAGTCTTTAAGGTGTCCATTCATGCAACCTATCTTTAAATCCATTTCTAATCTCCCCCCAGCCATTTTGTACATGCAGTAGTGCAAAATTTATATTCTGTCCTCCCCTGTAACATGTTCAGTTGACTGTACTGACATATTGCGTCTCTGTTCCTCACTGGATGTCTGGTAAATGGTGGCGCACAACAGGCTGGAAGTGCATAGCATTGTAATGAGAAGCTCTCCCCTATTTCTCACATTACTGAGAGGACCTTGGAGACCATAAATCTCAGATCCTCATCTCATCTCATCCTGTTCTTTTATTTTTACTATTGTGTTACTGCATGCTGTACGTTTACAGTAGGAACCTTTATGTCTTGACTCTTTCCCACAGTGAATGAGTTGTGAGATGTGCAGAGCCCTTGTTCTGACCCCACATCCACCCTCAGCCTCATTAGAATGTCCATTTAATACCACAGAGCATATTTCTTTATGTGATATCCTAGTGTTCATCCTGTCTCATGTTCTTCTCTGCTCTCTCCCTGCTCAGGCTAGCTGATTCCTCCAGCACCACGGTGATTGCCGGCCCCGCCCTGATCATCCCCACCTGATTCCCATCACAGCCCTGGATATAAGCCCCGCACCTCCACGGCTCCAGCGCCAGATCGTCTTGTGCCGTCACAGTGTTCTCATCTCTATTTGCTCTCGTTATTTGTTTTGCTCATAGTATCGGTCGAGTACCGTATACTCACGCTGTCCTCAATAAAAGGACCTTGCTTTTCGCCCACTCCTGTGTCTGTCCTGCTTATTGGGTCCATCTGCCTTATCTCTTCGTAACACTTTAGTTACTGCACTGAAACAAAAAGAAACACACAGTGCTGAAATGAAAGAAGTCTGCAGCTTTATGTCAAGGTCTCTCAGGAATGCAGCTGAGGACTGATGTCTTTACGGCTGCCGTAGAACCTCTGATACCCCACTTCTGCTCATAAACATGTTTTTAAGTGTAGCCTTGAGCTCAGTGTGTGTGTGTGTGTGTGTGTGTGTGTGTGTGTGTGTGTGTGTGTGTGTGTGTGTGTGTGTGTGTGTGGACTCGTCGAATGGTGGACAGCCTGTGTTTGGAGATGGTGGGATTAACATGTCTCGTATAAAGCTCTGCATGCACATTCTGGCAAAGTAAAGACCTTCTGTATGCATTAGGACTGCACTACCTTTAACAACAAATGAAAGAGAATAATGCATTGTTGTTTTCTCTGCCTCTGACTAATTAATGCATTAAAAGCTAACTTTCTGCATGTGAAGAGACAGATAGAGAGAAAGAGAGAGAGTGGGAGAGAGAGAGAGAGAGAGAAAGAGAGAGAGAGCGAGAGAGAGCTATGTGATACAACCTCATAATGATGATGGTGATGATGATGATGTCTTTGGCCACCCTTGGCTAAAACCAAAAGCTTGGTTAACCTATAATGAGACACCAGGAATTGTGGTTGGATAAGTCCATTTATCCATTTGCCATACTGCTTAATCCTATGAGAGCTATAGAGAGGCTGGAGCGTTTCTCATCTGACTCTGGCTGAAGGCAGAGTACATCCTAAACAGCTCGCCAGACCATTGCAGGGCCAACACACATACAACCATTCACACTCACACCTGGGGCAACTTGGAACAGTCAATTAGCCTAATATGCCACCGGAATCACACAAGCCAGTGTTCTCATAGTGCCCGTACTAAGCCTAGGTAAAAAAAAAAAAAAAAAGGGGGGGGGGGGGTGTCAGAAAGGGCGTCCGGCATAAAACCTGTGCCAAATCCACATAAAAAAATTCAAAAGAGGATGCTCATACTGGATCAGCTGAGGCCCATATCACTGTTAGCCGGCATAGTACAGGTGGAAATCTGGCTACTGTAAAAAGTTAAACATGTTCAGGTCAGAGTAGGGACATTAAATGTTAGCATGATGACTGGTAAAAGAAAAAAATCTTGCTGATGGTGCAGAGAAAGGCAAACATAATGCCAGAGTAGAAACCAGGTGGAAAAGGAGTAAGGCCAGGAACATTGAAGGTAGATTCAAGCTTTTCTACTATGGTGTGGACAGGAACAGAAATGGTATAGGTGTAATCCTGAAGGAAGAGCTCATCAGGAATGTGTTGGAAGTGAAGAGAAATTCTGAGTGATGAGTATCAAGCAAGAAATTGACAGAGTGATGATAAATCCCATCAGTACCTATCCCCCACAAGAAGGGTGTGAGAGGGTGGGGAAGGAAGATCTCTGTAAGGAGTAAGATCAAGTTGATAGTGAAGGGCAGATGGTGGTAGATTTTGCAAAAAGAATGGAAATGAGAATGGGAATGGAAGTTGTGAATACATATTTTTGGAAGAAGGAAGAACAGAGAGTGATATATAAGAGTGGAGAGAGGTGCTTGCAGCTCGATTATATCCTATGCAGGAGACACAGCCTCAAGGAAATTAGTGACTGTGAGGTGATGGCAGGGGATAGTGTGTTGCCAGGCATCTTTGGACTGTAGTCTATTGTACGATGTCAGAGATGAATAAGATGTGGAAAATAAGAAGTTTCAAGTTTTATTGTCATATACAGGTAACAATCTAACCACTACCAGCAATGAAATTCTCGGACTCAGAGCTCCCTCAATATTGCACATAAAAATTAACATTAAGATAAAATATATAGTAATAATAACACAGTATATACTGTATAAAAGAGTCCTATCAGGACTTTTTATCCTGTGGGACTCCTGAGGCAGCAGACAGGTACCGACAGGCCAAACGTGCTGCAGCCCGGGCTTTCGTTGATGTAAAATCTTGGGTGTGGGAGGAGTTTGGTGAGGGACTGAAAAGCGACTATGGGTTAGCCTCATAAAGGTTCTGGACCACCATCTGTTGCCTCAGGATGGGGAAGCAGTACTCCATAAACTTTGTTTAAGGTGGAAGTGGGGAGCTGCTCATCTCGACTGAGAATGTTGTCGGGAGGTAAAAGGAATACTTCAAGGACCTCCTCAATCCCACCAACATGCCCTCTGTGGAGGAGGAAGACCCTGATGGTTTGGGTGGGGGTCTGCCCATTGCTGGGGCTGAGGTCATCGAGGTAGTCAAAAAGCAGGGGTATATGAGATCTGCCCTGAGTATCTCTAGGCTCAGAATGTTGTAGGACAGTCTTGGTTGACATGCCTCTGGAACATCACGTGGTCATTGGGGGCCATACCTCTGGATTGGCAAAATGGGGTGGTCGTTCCCCTTTTTAAAAAACGGGGACCGGAGGGTGTGTTCCAACTATTGTGGAATCACACTCCTCAGCTTACCCAGGAAAGTCTATGCAGGAGTACTGGAGAGGAGGATTCGACCTATAATGGTTTTTGTCCTGGCCACAGCACTGTGTGGACAGATTGAGCAAATATCTGTCCTGATCTGCTCTGATATGCTTTGTGGATTTAGAGAAGGCTTTCAACCATGTCCCTCAGGCTATCTTGTGGGGTGTGCTCCAGGAGTATGGTCTACCAGACCCGTTGCTACTGTACTACCAGAGCCAGAGCTTGGTCCGGCTTGGTTACAACAGTTCAGATTCGTTTCCAGTGAGGGTTGGAGTCCACCATGGCTGTCCTTTGTCACTGGTTCTGTTCATAATTTCTAGGTGCAGCTGAGGCATTGAGGGGTTCTAGTTTGGCGGCCATAGGATATCGTCTCTGCTTTTTGCAGATGAAGTTGTCCTGAAGCAGCCGGGATGAGAATCGGAACCTCCAAGTCCGAGGCCATGGTTCTCAGCAGAAAAAAGGGTGGAATGCACCCTCCACATCTGGAATGAGGTCCTGCCCCAAGTGGAGGAGTTTAATATCTTGAGGTCTTGTTCACAAGTGAGGGAAGGATGGAATAGAAGATGGACATGCAGATTGGTTCTGCCTCTGCTGTAAAGATGAGCTTGTACCGGTCTGTCGTTATGAAGAGGGAGCTGATCTGAAAGTCAAAGCTCTCAATTTACCAGTTGATCTACATTTCAACCTATGGTCACGGACTTTGGATAGTGACAGAAAGTAGAAGATCACGGATACGGGTGGCTGAAATGAGCTTCCTTTGCAGGGTGGCAGGGCTTTCCCTCAGAGATAGGGTAAGCTCAGCCATTTAGGAGGAGATTGGAGTAGAATCGCTGCTCCTCCGCATTGAGAGGAGCCAGTTAAGGTGGGTCAGGCATCTGATTAGAAGGCCTCCCGAAAGAGAGACCCGGGGTCAACCCAGAACACACTGGAGGGACTATCTACCTGCTTAGGCTGCTGCCCCCATGACCTGTCCTGATGATGATAAAACAAAATAAATAAAAAATATGAACTGAAAAAAGGTAGGGGCAGTGGTAGCCCGGTGGTAGGGTGCTGGATTACTGATCCCAAGTTCAGGAGTTCAAGGCCCACTATCAACAGGTCAGGAGTTCAAGCCCCACTATCAACAGGTTGTCACTGCTGCACCCCAAACAACCCCCCCCCAGTGCAGCAAACTGGGTTATCAAAGGCTAGCCATGTCTCTCACTGTCTATGGTGAGAGGCATGTAAAAGAACCATCGCTGACTTTTGTCAAGAGTAGGCTGCATTGTCGTCAGCCTGTTTCTGCCTTATGATGGCCTGGTGAGCTGTCCAGGGTATACTCTGCCCTTGTCCAGAGTCGGCTGAGATGGGCGCCAGCCTCCCTAATTAAAATTAAGTTCAGGAAGTGAATGAATGAATACTGAAGTTGCTGTAGTGTACATGTAATGGTGTGTACAATGAAGAACAAGATAAGCAGCAGGGGGCTGAGCACACATCCCTGGGGCACACCGGTGCTGAGCGTCAGTGTGGAGGGTGTCACACTGCTGATTTTGTCTGCCTGTCAGTTGCATAACAAGACAGTGATGCACATATCCCAGAGCTTCATGACAAGCCTGGATGGAATTATTGTGTTGAAAGTGGAGCTGCAGTCAATGAACACATAAGCACATAAGTGTTCTTGTGGTCCAGGTGTGAGAGAGCAGTGTGCAGAGCCTGCGCTACTCTGGATCTGTTTGATCTATAGGCAAACTGAAATGGGTCAAGTGTAGCAGGCAGTGAAGATATGATGTGAATTTTGACTATATGCTCGAAGCACTTCATGATGATGCAGGTGAGTGCTACTGGGCAATGTTCGTTGAGGCACCACATTAGGTTTCCTTGGGACAGAGACAATGGTGGTCCTCTTAAAGTATGTGGGGACTACAGAGCAGGAAATGCCTTACTGCAGGCATAGAAGGTGTTCAGCTCCTTGGGTAAAGAAGAGGTCACATCCCCACGTTAAAGCTCTTCCCCAGGTAGTCTGTGATGGTCAATAACCTCATTCATTCATCCAGCACCTAAATAGCAGTACAGAACACTGCTGTAAGCCCTCTGGGCATATAAAAAGGTCTGCATTTTACCATGAGGTGTTCAAGATCAGGAGAACACCCCAACGAAAATGTTTCTGCATCCACACACCACCGCTTGTTAGTCATAATGCGCACACCACCTCCCCTGTACTTCCCTGATTCCTCTGTCTGATCCTGGAAGTTCATCCTGACCTGTAGTTCATCCAGCTTGTTTTTCAAACTTTGAACATTAGCGAAGTGCAGCTGTAGAAAAGTGGTAGAGGTGATGAAAATAGATAAATTAATTAGCTAAAAGTATTATGCATTATGCATCATTTTTAGTCTATTTCACCCTAGGCAAGATAACAGCAATAATAATATGTATATAGGTTTTAAACCAATAAATAAGGTAACTTCTAAATAAAATAAAACTAGAGACTTCTGCATATAATACTACTTGGTATATATCCCAATACATTTAATGCACAACACATCCATGTTTGTTTTTTTATGTCACTCCCACCCCACTTTTCACAGTACAGTGGTGTCCTCCTTGCAAGTATTTATTATTTTTTTTTTCACAAAGAAGGTTGCAATAACAATAGTGGGTTTTAATGTGCAAAGACATGCTATGTATGCAAACTTTTATTAAGTTTCAGTTTAATTCTCCTTTTAATACTTGAGATCAACTATCCAAGATAATAGAGAGTGTGGCAGAGAAGTAAAGAAGAGAGTGCAGGCAGGGTGGAATAGGTGATGTGTGGCTAGAGTGATTTATGATAAAAGGGTATCTGCCTGAGTCAACACAAGGGTTACTGAGACAGTAGTGAGGCCAGTTGTGCTGTACAGTTTGCAGATGATAGCGCTGACTGAACAAAAGGAGGTGGAGCTGGAATTGTCAGAGAAAATTTACTTTACAAGCTATTTGAAACTGTACAAGCTAGTTAAGCTGACCATTTCCCCCTAAATGTTTTCTTCCTAGTGTTTTCCCCTGCATATCTGTGTGATTATGTTTAATCATTATTATTTTGGAGAAGTTAGCATTGATGATTGTGGTAGAGGGCTGAGGTTGATATGCATGAGGAGAAATGAGCTTGTGTGGCAGAGAAAGCAAAGCTGCGAAACAGCTCAGGCTCTCTGGTGCTAATGCATCCTGACAGGGTGAGCGAAGAGGAAGCTCATTATTATGCCACGCATCATGAGTGTGGCAGTGACCCCTGGCTCACTCCAGCCTGATCCGAACACCAGATTCAAGCTCTCTATTTCTATGACTCACACCCTGCACTCTAACAGACAGACTGATGTAGCCTTTACTTTGCTAAGTAAAACCATTATTCTTTCACAGGAGAATGTGTCACACATTATTGTCTGTAAACATTAACAGAGCTAGAATATATAGGCTGTGTTTGTTGTGAGTCGTTCTTTAGTTCTTTAGAATGCCAAAAAAAATTAAGGATCAGAGGTTATTATAAATGCTTCTTCATATGGATTTTACTATAAACTATTTATTTTAAAGTTACAAATAATTATGATTGTGAGACCTGTATATTTGGAAAAGGGGCAAAAAACAATTTAAGCATATATACAGCTGATATCATAAATCTTAATAAGGAGCTATTAAGCACATGAAGAGACTAATAAATCACTGGTTGGTGTCAACAGCATTTACCTAGTCCATTTATAATGAACTTGGTTGATTCTGAGAAACAACAGAAACTTTAGAAAACTGACAGCAGACCTTTTGGTGCCACTGATCATTTGCTTTTCCATCCTTTGGATGCTAAATGACCAGGTCGTAGCCACAATACACCAAAGATGAAGTGTCTCAGTCTTCATAATCACTCACCCATGACATGGAATGTGTTCTACAAGCTGTAATAACTTTATTAAATGGATGAAATTTCAGAGTGGACATGGGGCAGAGGATCTGACCCACCATTTTTTTTTACTTGCAGAAGATGAGGAAACTGACAATGGTCAAAAACATTTTCTCCATAGTTGAGGGACTGATATCATATCCTTCCAGAAGTCATTTTATTTGGACCCCAGCAACCCCAACAGACTTCCCAGATGTAGGATAACTGAATCACTATATCCATAGATAGAAGGCAATAATACAATAATCCAACTGTTATTACTTCTTCAAAGTGATCTCTTCACCATCAGTGAGTCAATCATGGGTTCTTGAACATGCTGGGAATTACTTTATCTTTTTCAAAGATAAACAGATGTGTTCCTCTTGTGCCACCACGGACCATATCATGCCTAAATCTCTGCTTGTGACTGGGAAGTCCTGGCTGGTTTTATTTGATGGGGAGCGTGCTGTTGTCTGTTAAAAACACACAGCTTCTTAGATCGGCTTGATATCTGTGCAAGCTTATGCTCCTCCTCAGATCTAAACTCTCGATAGGCCTGTCCTCAACAAGTGTCTTACATTTTCAGTTGAAATGCTTCCTATCAAAATGTGGTGAATATAAATGCTTCATCAGGTTAGGTTGACACACACTTGTAGCCAAATGGAAAAAGCAGGCCTGTCTGTATCAGATGTACATTTGTAGAGTTTAATGGTAAGTTGAACTAACAGCTTTCATCTAAAATGCATCAGCTCAGTGCCTACTGCATCTCTGTAACATTATATTTAGTAATAGATTTGAACAGATTGGGTAACTCATTGTGCATGTATTTCACAAAACTTCCCTTCATCCATCTGTATCCAGTTCTCATACATTTTTTTTCTATTTATATCAAGTAAAACAATCTCTGTAGGTTTGATACAACACATGCTGAAAGAAAGTTCTGTAATACTCCCAGACTTGGATTTCTTTATCTGCTGCACCGTCATCTGAGAATGCGTTCAGTGGCCGAGATTACCTGGATGGAG
The DNA here is from genome assembly GCA_028564935.1 of Neosilurus hyrtlii. Classification (NCBI taxonomy): domain Eukaryota; kingdom Metazoa; phylum Chordata; class Actinopteri; order Siluriformes; family Plotosidae; genus Neosilurus; species Neosilurus hyrtlii. Next base: position 17,651,655 of record JAOUQZ010000019.1, read on the forward strand.
TCAGTTGAAACTAATATACAAGCTGAGCCAAGCTAACTGGATGAATCCAGGGTTTTGTCTTTTGAATCTGGCTCTATCAGCTGTGCAGCCTGCAGTGCGAACCGTTTCTCCCCCTTCCTCTTCCTTCATCAGATCTGCGTGCTCTGTCACCCCAGTAACGCAAAACTACAGTGAGAACTTCCCATTGTAAAATAGCACACATTCCAATGTCAGCAGCTCTCTCATTTTATACAATGAGCCTAAACAGGAGAGGCAATGTTGGTCATGGGTACCACACTAAATCTGAAGACATCCTAGTGAAAACATATACTCAGTCTTACCTCCCTGACTGTGAGCAGCAAAGAACAGATATGCATTAACAGGAGGTCACCTGAAGATAAGAGAGGTTAGCAGTGGGGCCACACACAGACTTAAAGTAAAATTATGTGTTAGTACATGTGGACGTTCTACAAGTTGCTTACCATTATAGGCTACATTTAGGCTTCATTTTTTTTTCTTTTGCATACATTCACTTAAAGGTATTCAGTACATTTGTAACAAGTTGAGAACTGAATGCATTGTACATGGTGCATGGTGGTGTAGTGGTTAGTACATCCGCCTCACAGCAAGAAGGTCCTGGGTTCAATTCCCCGGCTCAGCAAGGGCATTACTGTGCGACGTTTGCATGTTCTCCCAGTGCTTACAAGAGTTTACTCCATGTACATGTTTCACAGTCCAAATACATGCACATTAGGCTAATTTGGCTGTTCCAAATTGCCCATATGTATGAAAGTGAGAGTGTGTGGTCAGGGTGTACAGTACAGGCTCAATCCCAATAGCATTAAATATTTTGGCAAATGAGTGAGTGGTACCATTAGATATTTTTCTCTGGAAAACTGAAGTCCTCAGCGCAGACTTTTTGGGGAAGCTACCAGAATGTGAGGACAACTACATAAAATATTATATAAAAAATAAATAAATAGATTTTCTTGCATTTCCATGTAGGATACACAAAAATCTGAATGAGTTCAAAAAGAAGTTCACGGACCTTACCTGACCTGCCTCTATAATGTTTAAAATGTAAAAATTAATTACAAAACCTTGATTTAGTTTGCTTTTTATGTTCTTGTATATATTATACATTATACTGTATAATGTGTTTATAAGTAAAAAAAAAATAAATGTAATGTAGTATGCTGCAATACTATTTAGAGTGCATATATTTACCACAAAATAGTGAAAACAAACTGAGTCATGTAAAAACTTAATAATAAATGTTACAGTACATTTGGTAAAGAAACTAGTCTAAAGGTTTTTTAGCATGTCAGCATCTCAGCATGTGAGCCTTGAGCTCCGCCTCTGAAGCAGACAGGGTAGAATTATCTCCCAGAGTCTGAAAATAACCTCTCGCATTATTAGATAAGGCCTTTATCACCTCATTATTGCGGATGAAATAAGCTCTTTTACTTCTCATTGCCGGATAATTGCATGATTCAGTGCCCACTTTATTATCACTGACTGTTTATAAGGCACACATTTAGTGTTTATATGTTGATAACACACAATTGTTTAATAAATCATGGTGGCAGTGTTTTTTTTTTGTTTGTTTTTTTTTTTAGGAAATTATCCCAAAGCATAACAATAGCACTAACCAAAAAAATATTATCTGACATAGTTTTATATATCATTGTATTATATGACTAAAGCTAATCTTTCATTGTAGAAAAGAACTGCTTGAGGATTTGGACTGTTGGAAGTCCCTGTATAAAAACATAGTTTTATTTGTTTCTTACCTATCAAGGAGCTTTGAAAAACATACTGACCTGACATGGGGAAAACTATTTTAAAAAAGGCCCCTAGTACGTACATTACACACAAATACACACCTCTCAAAATGTGAACAGCTTCAGTTGTGCTGTAATATTATATTCAAACAAAACTGAGGTAAAAAATATTTTCATCTTTTTAAAAAAAGATAATAATCTCAGTTAAATAGGTTTTGTTTGAATATAATATTCAATACTGAAACTTTTTCCATCACAGCTACAGAATTTTTTTAAATAATGCATTTAACCCTTGAATATTTTAAGCCAATCAAAGGACAATATGTATAAAAAATAAACATTTCCTGCCGAAAGGCTACAACTAATGAGCCAAATGTTCAGCCAGGAGTAATGTCTGAAACAGTGAAGACAGGTGAGCATCCCTGGTTGAAGTCATGAGGAAACAATAAAATATCAATCAACAAATTATGTGAGCCAATTCCTGTGGAGTTATCAGTATTTCACAGCCTAACATCCACTATGTTGGAACATGTACAGGTAAGGCATTAACTAGATTACTAAACATTATTTAGACTAGCTAGCCTAGGGTTGGCAAACATATGACCCACGGGCCAAAACTGGCCCACTAGGGGGTTCAATCTTGCCCACAGGGTGAATTGGAAAGTGAAAAAATACATAAACAAAATGAACTAATTTTTGAACTAATTTTTCATTCCTAAATTGTCCGCTATGGATGCACTGTTTCTGACAGGATAGAAAAAGCAATACAAATTTAAGATTCTGACCATGTGCTAGCTGCTATTTGTTATTACATATATTCTACTTTTCTGCTTGCCCTCATTAGACCTGAAACAGCTCTGGTTATAGAAAGCTCTATTTTAAGGCACGTGAAATTAGCTAGTCCTTTAGGGGCACCAGCAGCACTGGTTAGGTTTATCCCGGGAGCCAGAGTGCCAGGCAGGTTATCTTAGGTTCTTAGGTGAGCGCAGATTCTCTAAGATAGTTATTCATGCTGGAGTTAAAGATATATACCTTCTTCAGTCAGAGGTTACTAAGAGTATCTTTATAGAGGTGTGAAAATTAGCGAAGGCAATGTACGATGCTGTAATATGCTCTGGCCCCATCCCAATACAACGTGGTGATGTAGCATACAGCAGGCTATGGTCCCTGAACTGCTGGAAGTGGTGTTCCGTAAATGAAGTGGGCCTTATAGATAAATGGAGTACTTTTGAGGGTAAACCTGGCCTGAGAGGGTGGGACAGTATCCATCCCACTTGGGAATGTGTCACTCTCATTCTTGCAGCATAGCACATAGTCTAAGAACAGTACCTGTCAGTAAGTGATTATCCAGAGACATGGCTAGAGAGCAGACAAACAGGCTAACCCAGTTGTCTGCTAGCTACACAGAGTTGTCCCTCAAAGTCAAGTTCAATGCTATAGAGACTGTGTCTGTTCCCTGAACTAAACAAAAGTGTAAATATATGTAAAAACACTCAGAGAGTCAGTTTTAGTAATCATATTAACATAAATTTAAATCATACTGAATCTACAGCCAGCACCTTTGATCTAAAGATAGGATTGTTAAATGTTAGACCTCTTATATCTATAGAGATTATATCTTATATCTTTAAATGTTGGTGACTTTAATATTCATTTTGATAAACCAGAGGATCCTTTAAGAACAGCTTTCGTATCAGAATTTAACAGGACTCACTAATAACGCTGGCCATCAGACCCCACAGAACTCGATCAAGCTACAGAGTGCTTTGAGTCAAATTTATGCTATATGCTAGATAATGTAGCTCCTCTGAAAAGAAAACCAATCAGAGAGAAAAAATTAGCACCCTGGTATAATGAT
>JAOUQZ010000019.1:17667237-17688290 GCA_028564935.1 Neosilurus hyrtlii
ATATATATATATATATATATATATATATATATATATATATGTATACACACACACACACACACACACACACACACACATTATAGGTGCAATTTACCATATTTCTGCAGACTGTTTTCACAATTTGTAGGATATATAAGTGTTTGTTGAGTCTGGCGTTGCTCATTTGTACTAACACTGCTTACTTAAAACGTATGAGGATTAACAGATAATGATACTTCCATGTTCTTACATGGATGGCATGGGTGGTTAGCGTGCCCTCCTCAAAGCAAGAAAGTCACAGGTTCCAGTTCCGGGCTCGGCAAAAGTGTTTTTGTGTGGATTCTGCATCTTCTCCCTGTGATTGCATGGGTTTCCTCCAGGTGCTCTGGTTTCCTCTCACAGTTCAAAGACATGCACATTAGGCTAATTGGCTGTTGCAAATTGCAACTGGGTGTGAGTGTCGTTGTGAATGATTGTGTGTGATTTGGCCCTTCAATGGACTAGCGAGCTATTCAGGATGTAGACAGTTGCACCGAGTTGGCTGAGATAGGCTCCAGCTTCCCCGCAACCCTAGGATTAACCGTTCGGCAAATAAATGAATGTTCATGCATGAGACCCAGTGTTTCTTAAAGTGTGATCTGCAAATCACAGCTTGTGTCACCGATGAAAATCGCTGCCAGTTATTTTGTTAAGTTTTATTTATTTGTCTTCTCCACTGGTCTGTTAATTTTAACAAATTTGATCTAAACTTCAATAAATCAAGAACAAGTTACCAATAAACGAATTTGGATCAGTGGAATGTTCATGAACAAAAATAGTGTTGTGTCTCTTATAAATTGCAGATATATGATTGTGCCCATTTAAATAATACTTGAAAGTGTGAAAAAAATTTGTGTGAAATTTGTTTTGCAATTTGAGGAAAAACGTTTGTGAATCCCCTGCTAGTAAAATGATTATATAACTAACTGTCTCATCCTTTTAGAAAACTTTGGCCCTGAGAATGCCTTTAAACTGGCAGCCGGAGTGTTCACAGTTCTTTGCAGGAGTCCATGGTTTGTTTCTGAAATGAGCTCTTCCCCATTCCCAGGTTTTCTTGCTCAGTTGCCATGGGGCTCCTTCAGTGTCCTGTGCCTTGCACCCCATGCTGAGCGAACACAAAGGCAAAGGCCCAGAGTGGCCCTGAGCAGTGGTGTGGCCCAGCTGGGGGCTTGCTCATGAGAGGGGCACATGCCGGGCTCACGCATTTAGCATTAACAGCAGTGGGGTCTGTGTTAACCATCAACGGAGCAGCCCTGGGCTCTGGTTAGGGTGCAACCTCAGGGCAAACCTTGTCTCCGAGGCTGTGCACGCACAGGGGTGCTGACTGTGTATGTGGGTTTGTGTGTGTGTTAGTGGCACCCTGCTTGTGTTTTGTCTTGGCACAATGAGGCCCCTCTGTTAAATAAATGAGCTACACTAAATGAGTGTCTCTCATTCGCATTCATAAACTCACCCAGTGGCCTAATCTAAATCTGACTGAGCTGAATAATGTATCAGTGCTGTCTGTCATGACCTTGGGGCCCCAAATCTGGCCATCCGTCAGTCATAACCCCACCCGAAAGGAGTCACGTCCTCTCCTCTGAAATGTTCACCAGAGTTACTGACACTTAAGCTGCATGCTATCATCAGGCCAATAAACTCGGCTCAAGAACATGTAATCTGTAAAAAGTGTGGACGATGCCATGTTTTGATCACTAATTATTGAGCATTCTGGATTAAAATTCTTGTATCATGACTTTTTCGCCTTCCATCCAATCCTTTAGCAGATCTGTAGCAGCTGCATCTTTGAATGTAGCTCATTAATGTGCACAAATTACAGGCATTAGAAAGAGTGTTACAAGAGATCGAATCCAAGATTTAGCCAGGCATGCTGTGAAATATTAATGCATCTGTTTGGTGGCTGAATGTGATGATGTGCATCAGAAGAGTTTTAATTAGACGCTTATAAATTATTTTAATATGCTTAATGATGTTTTAAAGAAACAGATGTACTCAATTTTTTTAGTCTTTATGAGCAGTGGTAGGGTGGGTGGATATCATTAACTTAAATACTGATTTTTACAACCTTTTTTGTGGTACACTATATTTACCTAGCATTTATGAAAGGAATTTTCAGTGTTGATGCTTTGAAACAGAAATTAAGCTGTCAGGTTTTTTTTTTCTGACATGGTGCAGTCTTCAAAAATTCTGAATTTATGCTTTGCAGAATTGCTGTAAAAAGCTGTGTCTATTAGAAATCAAATCAAATTCAAATATATTTGTCACATACACATTATACACAGTACAATATGCAGTGAAATGCTTAGTACGACTGTCCAGAATGTAAAGAATAAAGGAGAAAAACAAAAGAGCAAAGGTCAGATAAATATAAATCTATATAAAAAAACAAGGATAGAAATAGTAAAATATATAGAATAAAATAAAATAAAATATACATCTGAGAGAAGAATTTATTGCAGTGCGACTTTGCTAGTAAAAATTAAAGATTAAAGATTAGACAAGAAAAACATGCTACTATAACATGAATGATTAGAGTAACTAACTAACTTTGGATGTTTCACAAATGTAACTATAATTTGATTATAAGTATGATGATTTAATATTGAATAAATAAAAAATGTATTATTGAAGAAGAGTACTCTTCAAATAAATGTGATAAAAATTATTTTAAAAACAAAAGCAGGATTGAAGCATTTTAAACTTATAAAAATTAGGATGGAGTTAAAAAGCAAACATTAACCTGGTATACATGCTAATTTTAATAAGGTTGTTGGGGTAAAGTGGTAAAATTGCTAGCATTAGCTGTTAAGCATATGTATATTGTGTATAGTGAAGATATAATGTAATACTTATTTACTAAACATATTACCTAATAGTATAATGTGCTTTTGTAGCAACTGACCATGTTTGTTAGTTTACACACAGAATGTATAAAATATAAGGTGTCTTGTGGTAATGGCCAGTGCTGAAATTCTTTAGGGGCTTTTGAAAGGAACTGCTGCTTTAGTTCTAATTCACATGTGAGCCCCCCTTCCTCCTTCCCCACATTACACTCTCTCAGGGTTTTGGGGCTGTTAGAAAAGCGGTCAGGGCCACTTGCAATTACAAAATTTGGGTCAGTTCACATTGGCAAGTTTTTTGTTTAAACTCTCCTGCTTCGTTTTTATATGGCTTGAAAATTGTGTTCAAAGAAAGAATGCTTATTATTTTTTCTGACTCAATTCTTCCACGATTAGAAAAAAATGGTGGCTATTTCCTAACTTAGATATGTCGTTAAAGTAATGTTAGATTTTGACTGATTTATTGTGCTAGGCAAATTGCTACAGGGGTTTTGTTTTCTTTTTGCAAGGAAACCATCCAGTATTGACAGTGAATGTTGTTTATTTATTTCTTCAGGGGATCAGGGAGAATCAGTATTAAATTCCACTCTTAATCTTCAGGGTGTTTGTATATGTGGTGCCATGGAATCTGATACCTTCAGCCATCAAAGAGGTCAATCAGATAGATCTAAGCACTCAGCAGCTGGAGAGAAAGATCTCGGGAAGAGCGGAACCGTTCCACGGTGCTGTTTTAATCCTGGATAATTCCTTCCGAAGCTCTGAGTGACAGATGTGAAACACTTTTTTCCTATAAATGTCACAGATTTATGACCTGCGAGTAAGCCATACCTTTGTGAAATGCATGTGTAGTGAGCTTTTAAAGAAACGTGAAAGTCCTACTTAAAGCCCTACTTTTGTGCGTCTTATGATTCCTCTCAAAAGTCCTCAATTATTGTTATCCTTATTAAAACACCTAGCTTGTTTTTTTGTGGAGAGCCAGTGCTCTGAAGCTGCTCTTTGGTTTTGTTTAGCTGTTTGTGAGCATTGTTTACTGTGGTTACCTGCCATTTTTCTGCACTCCTGTTTCTGACTCCTCTGCTGCAGCCTGGATTCTGTTTGGATTAATAAAAAAACAAAAACGTTCTTCCAAATACCAAATATTGACTGGGTTTTAGGAGCTCAGCCATGTCCCAGCTAGTGCCCAACCTGTGTGAAAGGCACCCATTGTTCGTGACTTAGTGGAGCTTTGCCAGGGTCTGAAGTATGCACGCTTGTACACACGGGAAGGGCACAGCAGGGCTTGTAGGCATACAGAGGGGCATAAAAAACAGTCTGGAAGTGGCTCAACCCCTATAGACAAAAGAAAAAGGGAAGTAAGGGGCCCGGTCAGTATCACCAGCACTGGAACTTTCTCAAGCGACACAAGGTTAGTGTTGCCAAATTATTTCGGATCCATTATTTTCTGTGATTACCTTGAATTAGCAAAAAAGACCATGCTATATAGGGCTAGGCAATAAAACTGTACAATATTTATATTGTGATAAATTAGGACACAATGCAGTGTTAGTGTATGGTGACATTATTACATTTATAATACTCCCCAACTTTTATTTCTTATAACACGGAACATCGAGGAAACTATTCAATTAAGCAACATCCACTGAGCCTGAGGCAAATAACTGAGTGTATACTACAAAGGAATATAAAAAGCATACTAAATCAAGATTTTTATCATATATTTTTACATATTTTAACCATGGTGTGTCTTTAAACTCATTCAGAGTTATAGTATACACTACATGAAAACTCAAGAAAAGCAAAGTAACAAGACTTTTATGATCTATTTTTCCATTTTAAAGCAAGATAATGGTGGCACCTGAAAGTGACCGTGGCAAACCCTGATTGTCCTTCATTTTGATTCAAACATTATCCACTTGGGATAATCTTTTTTAATTCCCATATAGCAGACCAATCAGTTTGTGTTGTGACAGTGTGGTATATACTAAAAGGAATAAATCACTTAAGGACATGGAAAACAATAAAGTTTGCTGTGGTAAAAGTAACTCCACCCCGGTTAACTGTGCTGATTGTTATTTATATATTCAACAGCTAGATAAAATGCTTCTTTATGGGTTATTTACTTCTTTGAAATTTATAACAAAGGTCACCTTGGAACCTCTTCTAAAAGAGAAAAATACTTAATCATAGATGGATTTTTTTGAAGAGTCCATAGGGAAGATTTGGCAAAGTTACATGTTACTTTTATTTTGTAAAAAGTTAATTTGTACTGGAAAACCCTAGCACAGTGTGTCAAAAAGAGCCGAGTTCACCTACAGTAAAACCAGCCAATCCTGTTGTTCAGTGACCTCTCACATTCAGAGACTGTTTGACCTTTTAACTCATTTTTATTTCGTCATGGCTGAACAGGATTGAAAGAAATAGGCTTGCTCCAAATAAAAGCTATACGATATACAATAATATTCTACAATAATGTCATTGTGGATGTTTAAAAATCTGGGTTTGATTAGATGGAATAAAACGCAGCTGTCTGTTAGAGGTTTGTATGAGCACTGCATGTGTGCATCACAGTGATGGAAATCCCATAATTCAGTTCACCAGATGGGAGTTTAATGGATGTTTAAAAAATGTGGCAAACAGCTTTGTCGCTTCTGACTGAGAATTTGTTATGTCATTAAAAAAAAAAAAAGATCTGAAAATGCTGAGACGATATTCATCTGCACACACAGGAAAATAATTTGTCTTTAAACCCTGTTGCATTGCAACTTTTCCTTTAAATAACAAAAATCAGGATTTGTTTTGTTGCCTTAGTGATCCATCTCTCTCGGGACTCTTCTAATTTTCATCCTTTTCTATTTACTTATAGTAAACTGCTCATACTTTCAGATAAAATGAGAGTTGAAATGGCTTCTCTGCTTCCTTTGAAGGTCTTGGTGAAGGTATTAACAGAGAGACTCTAAAGGGCTTAAGAGGTCATCGGCCCATTGTGGAACAACACAAAACACTTCCTCTGAACCCCTTCACCCTTCTGTCTCTCCTCCACTGAGCCACAACCTCACTGGCCATTCATATTCATCAACCTTAGGCCCTAAAAACCCGATAAAGTTCTTGAAAGGATCCTAAAGTTGGCTAAACCTACTTGATGTGCATTGTAGAGAAACATGGCATGCGCTAACGACCGCTATGCACATTCAACTGAGGCGAAAGCGCGGAGTGAGCACTCTTTGTTGTTCTTCATTACGGCATATTTAACCGCAATAGGAAATAATGATAGAGGCATTTGTCCGACAGATTAAGCTAATAAAAAATTAAGCTACTTGGCAAGAAAAACTAACAGAAGGAATGGCTTCACTAGACACTACTTGTTGTTGTGTTGTGTCTGTCATAGAAAACAGGGAATAGGAAACCTCCAGATAGAATAAATGCTGAAAATAGTAAACACTTCCACCAAGTTAATTTGGTTGAAAGGGACATTTTTATTTTTTGGTTTCATAAATCAGACTTTGACATTCACAAAATCATTGCAGGAATCATAATCTGCTATTTCAGATTTGACATATTAACAAACATTTCAGATATTTTATTGGACTTAAGACCTCAGAATAACTGTATGTTAATTTCTTTGATCAATGTCTGCAAAACCCTTATTACTAACCTAATAACTGAGGTGACTTCTGTGTTTTTTGGACTTTTTCCCATTTTTCTCCATAATTTAGTTGTATCTTATTCACACCTATCAAGTATTGCCTTTCCTATCACATGACCATCACCAACCAGAGAGGGGCGTAAACATGCACTTGCCCCCTTTCTGACATGCAGTGCAGCGAATGCATATTTGGGGGCGGTCTAACCCACTCGGAGGAAAAGCGATATCCACCTCCCCGTACAAATGAGCTCAGAGACGCCCATGGTTGGCTGGTGATCGCTGTGAGTGACAGGGAAGTAAGCATATGCCATCCCTCCCTCCTGTGAGCTCAGCCATTTAGCTCCCATGGACTCCCGGTCTCGGATTGTTGTGGCATCCAATTTACGGTTCTGTACGCAACCAGTGCTGTCCTTTCCACTTACATATGGAACTGATGGTGAGGGGCGAGGTTGCATAGTACGATGTTCACTGTACAATTGTGCATTTATTTCCCATGTAGTCCAGCGGTAATTAATTTATTTACCAAAAACAAATGATGGTATGAATTTTGTGTATACCAATTAATTTGATTATGAATTTTGCATTATATACAGATTTATTCCTGTTTGTTACTAATAAAAGTGCAGTTATTTTCATGAAGCAGTTTTATGTTTTGTAAAAATGCTTCATGAATTTATGGTCAGTATACAGGGAAATAAGCTGGACTACACTGAAATTTGGAGATTGTGAACATCACAGTTTATGGTACCAGTTTCAGAGAGTAACCCATTTACATCAGCTATGTGGAAGCAAAGTATACTAGATTTGCTTGCATGGTATACACATAACCCATGCTAAAACATGCAGCCTCCAAATGAATTACCGTTACATATCTGTACTTGCTTTTCATGATAAACACAATGCTTGAAGAGATATTGGATTGACTCTTAAGTTGGTAGTTTTATCAACACTTCTGCTGAATCAGCAAAATGCTTTTCCTGACAGCGAACGTCATGGTATCATAATTTCTGAAACTTTATTCTCATAATATGGCCATTAATTGATTGAAACATAGCAGAAGGAACCATAGTGTCCTTTCATCAAACAGTTCATTAAAATCAAAGCTGCCGCACTCTGCTGCCCTCATGTTTGTGTAATGATTTCAGTGCTTTCAGGACTTTACCCTGAATGTTTCTTCTGTTTCCCCCCACAATTTCCTACAAGTTACTGAATTAAAAAAAGTAGCTGTAACTTGAAAAAAAATAATAATAATTACAGATTAGCAGACTGTTGTGTCATGATGTTGTGTGAGGTGTGATGAATTATTTAATATTGATTATTATGCTTTTAGTAAAAAGTTCAAAGAAAAGTTCAAAAGAAAAAGCATTTCTTGTGATATATTAAAGTTTTTGAATGAAGTAATTATTAAAAAATGGTTTGTGAACGCAGAATTAAGTTTACCCAACAAGTCCTCTTGCGAAATGTCAGAGGAGAATCAGGTCAGAGCATACATCATTGGAATTTTAGGGTCGACGTTTTGTCTCTGTGCTGTGTTACATTTGGCTCAAATTTCTACCCGTGTTTTGTTCCATTTCAGGAATTGCTTTTCATCTTTACGATTAACATGTGCAATGTAATACTGGCCAATATGACAGCATATTAAATACCATATTTATTATCTTCAGAGTCAAAGTATTTTATCGGACAGAGAGTGGAGATGAGGCTACGCGAGCAGCCATTTCCTAACTCGCCTCCATTTTGTGCCCTGTGCTGAGCTTCTGTTTTTAGGGCACATCAGGAAACATTTTGACATTTCTTGCTGTCAGGGCTAACACAGTGTTAGCCAAACTTGAAATATTATTGGTGCAGCACTTTGGATGCTGGAGTGAAATCTTTCCGAATAAAACATCATAAATTGCCAAAAATTTTGCACTGTCATGTGTCATAGAAGCGCCAGCATGATCCTCGACTCTGGAATTCTGGCACTCGTATCACTGGTAGGGGAAGTGTGCACGCTTGTCCTCCTCCTCCTTTATTCCTGTGTGCCAGTCTGGCCTCAGTTATTCTTGTGCATAATTGATGGAAAAGTTAGAATAGCAGAAGTAATGCGATGAGAGGGTGCAGCGAAGCGGCAAGACGGCCGAGAAGAGAGCTGAGAGGGAGATCGCGTGCGCCGGGCAGCAAACTCTCACAGCCAAGGAGAGGGCATCTAGAGTAACAGGTCCTGACTTTGAGCAGGAGGAACGTGTCAGCATGCACTTACTGAAGCCTGGAGTTGTTCATAAAGCAACACTGAACATCATTCTCCTTACTCCAGCCTGGCTGAAAAGTAACTGGACTGTCACTGTCATAAAAAAAGGGAAATAATGCCTGTTTTGTCATGGTAAGCATGGAGTGAGTTTTGTTAAATGGGCTTTGTACAGGTGAGTCAGCAGTGTCACATTGCAAAGAGGTGCTAATGAGTGAACACCCTGGCTTTGTCTCATTAACAATGGGAGTGAGAAAGGAGCTAGTCAGGATCATCATATTTCAAAGCAGCCTGGATAACACTCGGAATTTCTTAAAACCTCTGATTCAGTCTGGCCAATAAAGTTTCTGTTGTCATTACCAGGGCTTGATTGGGTCTCCTTGGGGCTATTTTGTGTCTAGAAGCCCGGGGAATTTGGCCTGACAATTATCAATGGGTCACAAGAGGCCAACTGGTATGTAAGACTTTTTCAAGGTGAAAGGCGGTGTTTATTTTAGTCAGTCAGTTTTTTAAACATTGATTTATTGTTCTAGCAAAACACCAAAACCTAATTCAGAAAACCCTCATTCACAAAAATTGCAAAAATTATTCTGATGAATGGTTGTCAAAAGATAAACTTAGCCAGACTTATCTTTAGCTTCCATAATAAAGCTTGTTCTTATAAACATATCTTCATTCATCTATTACAATTAATAAGGATGACATCACCTTTAAGTTTAGCTCAGTGACCATTTGGTGGTTAAATTGAATCTCATAAACATAACAGACCTGTAGTGCAATATAATTGATTTCCTATGTTAATTTAACTTTATTGTACTTTATTAATGAAACTGTAATTAATTAATTGTACCTGGCAAATATTAAACAGATTCTCAAATTCTGTTTTACAGAAGATTAAAACATAGTGTAAGCTATAATTTAAAATAATAATAAAGTCATACACTTATTTTTATACATATATTTTCCCTTTATTAATTATGGACTTACTAAGCAATGCATAAACTTGCACCTTGACATAATTAAAATGTATTTATTTGTTTGTTTGTTTGTTTATGTGAGTCACATATTATTCCCAGAAAAATTTTCCTTCGCATTGCTCTAGAGTCTTAAAAAAGCCCCTGTGGGAAAGTTTTTCAGGGTCTGTGTGGATTCCCAAAACAAAAGATTCAGCCTCTCAGGAAAGCTAGAACTCTTGAGGAATGTTTTCTCAACACGCATGCTAATTAGATCAATACATTACCATCACATAGAATTCCAATTCCAATTTAGACTTCAGAATTTTAGGTTTATTGTTTGTTCCTTTGTTTTGTTTTGATGCATTGTAAATTGAGGTAAAAAATTCAGCATAAATTTCCACAGAGGTCACAAAGGTGCTTTTGATATAAAGTAAAGGATGCTCTCTGTCCTGTGCATAATAATAAAAAGACGATATAAAGTAACCATAAGCAGCGAATGCAAATAATTGCAAATAATGCAAATCCTTTAACCTCCTTTTTGTCCTGTAAACACAAAATTGATCACAAAAATGCGAAAATCTAAATTAAATAAATGTAAAATACTGAAAATTCTGACCTATAACATAATTTAAACTTACCTTAAATTCTGTAATATACTTGTATACTAGAGTACAAAATTACTCCCTCCCAGTAAAATGTTTGTGCAGTTTAGTTTCTGTTCTCAGAATTTCAATATATGAATTTGAACTTTTTTGGAAATCTTAATGTGCAGTTTCTTCTAATTAAAATCACAAAATTTTATGTAATTCTTTTAAAATATTGTGTTATGTAAAATAACTAAATAAAGACAAACAGAGCAATAATTTTCACATTCTGTATTTCTGAAATGATATTTTATTAAAGTCTGCCTGCTTTATTTTTTCCTTATCTCTGCAGTATTGACTTATCCTGAAATCAATAATGCAAAATACAGTTATAATCAAATTATAAGGGAAGGCTACCTACGTAGGCAGCATTTCTAGCAGGTTTTGAACACTCTGTAATAGAGATCTCTGAACAATATAGAATATAGACAGATGATTTATAAGATTTCTTGGACAAATTTGATCAAGAATTGCATCCCAAAGAAATCCTGATGAAACTACAGTAAAATACAGTTATAAGTTATTGTATTTGTTCAGTTAGTATAGGCACTGAGGGGTTAAGTGTAACCTTTCCGTGACTCTTACTTGTTCTCTTGTCCTCCGGTATCCCCCTCTGAGCATCAGTAATGATTCAAAGCCCAAAGTAAAAATGGGAATGGTGCTCTAAATGTGTGAGCGCAGGGCTTCAGTCACATGGATGTGAGCTTGGGTTGTGAAGAGCAGACACGCGATTCACATGGGACACGAAACATGCATTTACTGTACAGACCGCAAGCATTGTCCTCCAAAAAAAGGAAAAAAGCCGACATTATTCTTCTTTACCGATGAAAAATTAAGTGTGGTATTTATTTCAGTGTTGCATCATTTGTTCAGCCCTTTAATGATCAAATTATCATCATTGTTTCATTTTATATTTATATCATCCTAAAGAAAATCTCCTGGATGCTGGAATAGAGCTTCATTACAATCTTACAATGAGTGACACTTTTCTCGAATTAGGTCACACAAATGGAGAAATCAGTGGGAGTGGTCAGAAATGTCGACCAATAGATTTACAGACATGGCCTCTGCAGATGTTGAGTGACCAATCAGATTTGGAGTGAATGAGTGTAGCGTGCACTATTGCTTGATTTTATATAAATGCGTAAACTGGAAGCTATTCCTGAGTTCACGTTTAATTGCTGAGAAGAGTCCGAGAATGAGTGTGTATCCTTATATTGTAAGAGATTCATATGCTCACTCCTACAAAACTCTTGTTCTCTGTGAGATTTGGCATTTTGGCCACTTCATTTCCCCCAAACACAGAGTACGCGTGGGTTTAAGGAACCGATAAAGCTCTTGAGAAAAAAAGGCTCCATATTTCCAGCCATGTAAGAGTTGTATGTTTACATAATAAGCTGTTGGAGGTAGTGAAAAACAAAGCTTATAGACAGTAATTTCACACAAGAAGGGAGATTTTTCACAAACTCACAAAGCTTTAGTAGCCCATTTACAAAGTCCAAATCCAAGTGAAATGCAATCTTCTGGTTGATTTGGTTTGATTTCACACTGCACAAATTTAAACAATTTAAAAGACATTTAAAAAAAATAGCTAAGGGATGTGTACAGCTGATAACCTACTCTTCATTCATTCATTCATTTTTTAAGTCGCTTAATCCTAATTAGAGTCACAGGGAGGCTGGTGCCCATCTCAGCCGACTCTGGGCGAGGGCACATTCACACACACATTCACACCTAGGGGCAAGTGCCTGTAGGAAACCCACGCAAGCATGGGGAGAGCATGCAAACTCCACACAGAAATGCCCTGATCCCAGGAATTGAACACCGAACCTTCTTGCTGTGAGACGGACGCGCTAACCACTGTGCCATCGTGCGGCCCCTGATAACCTACTCTTATGGTTTATTATTTTCCAAATGTACACAGACACTAGAACACAAGCGACATGAAGTCAGCACTGCTGATTGTGTAATTAACTATTTAAAAAATGTTTTTATCGTGTTTTCGTTTTGATTACGTTTATGTAGGTCTGTTCTTTGTCGCAGTTTGAACATCTGCAGAAAAATATTACAGAGGGGAAAAAAATACTCACCATTGTTTAAACACTGATTATATTGGAGCTCCATAGAGCATCATACTCATACTCATGCAATATGGCTTGGCTGTTTGTCTTAGGTCCATCCTGTGTTTGCCCCCTGTTTGCGTGTCCTATTGACTTAATTTTTAATTGTTGTCCTGTGTCTGTGTGTTGCTGAGTTGTTTCTGGTTGGCTGTTGGGTGTCACTGAGTTGCATGATGATCGTTATCAATGATGCTCAAGCCTGTGTACGCATAGCATAATAAATAAACACAACAAAGACATTAGCCGGCTTCAGACAGTGCCTGGAATAAATTATGAAAATGTCCTCAGATTAGCAGCAAGTAGCTCAGTTGTGTATATGATGTATCAGTCCTATTAGAACTCGTTTTTTTTTTTTTTTCTGTTGCCATTATTGCCACTGATTCTGTTATATGGCAGTCAGAATATATATGATACATATGAGGGATAAAATAAAAAATATATATTTTATAAATGAATAAATAAATGAGTGAGTGAGTGAGTGAGTGTGTGTGTGTGTGTGTGTGTGTGTTTATGTGTATAATTTTCTGTCTGATTCTTTTATTTATCTATTTATCTATTTATCTATCTATTTATTTATCTATCTATCTATCTATTTATTTATTTTATCAACATTTAGCATGCAGTGTACTTAAACTATGCAGATACACAAACAGATCAGAGGAATAACATTGACGCATTACTTTACTAAGCACAAGCACAAGCATTACTAAGTATAAGATATGAGCTACAATAGACATGGCAATAAATACAATGTGGCAGTGAGGAAGATGATCTACAGTTGAATCCAATGCATACGGATATAAAGTGGCAGTGCGATTTATTTAAGATGAAATCAGATATTGAATTTCCGTCCTCGAGTGACCCTGCTGAACTGATAATAATCTCTCGTCTATGCTTGTGCTGTTTTTTTCCCAGCAGCCTCTGCATGCACACTACCATACTCAATGCTCCCCATGAATCTTATATATTTTTTAATTATACCACTTTGCCTTCCTCAGTTTTGCAATTTAAGTTACTGTCTTGCTGTCTTGTTTTTTGACATCACTTCCTGTGTGAGGTCGATACAACACAGAGATCATCAGTGAGTCCAGATGCTCTTCAGATGATTTCGAGGAAGAATATGATTTTAATTTGAGTCCCCACTCTCACACAGTCACTTATTTTATTTTGGGTGAAAATGTGGGAGCAGACAGGGTGGAGATGCAAGAGCTAACACTGCTAACAGTGAACGTTGCTCTGCTATTACTCTTATCAGATGTGGAATGTCCTTCTCTGCTTGTAAGCATTTAACCCTTTCGGACCTCCAGAAAAGCCTTATGCTTTTTTCTCCTTGTGTTTTGTATGATTACAGATCTTCAGATTCAGTACAAGCACAGTTAATAAGATGTTGCTCAATAAACCTTGTTATCCATAATTATACTACATGTTAGTCCATAAATAACTTAAAGGCATGGCGTCATTATTTCTTAATTACTGGCTAAATAATTGCTACTTTTGCTCAGCAAATTAGTAAATGAAAAAAGTATTTTTGTGGTTAAAATTATATCTCTAGTTTTACAGTAAAACAATTGCTCTTCACACATGCAGACACCTAAAATGTCAACAACCATATTAAGCCAATTGACATTATATCAGATGAATCTAATTAAATTAGACAAAATCTGATGAATAATCAATATTAAATCAAATGTTTAATAGTCATTCCCATGAAATCGTACTACATGAGCTGATGGATGATGCAGCACATAGCACTGCATTGTGAGACATGTATTATGAAATTTAGTGTAGTAATTCTTTTTTTATATCCGCATGCACTGGATTGTGAGAATTTAAGCATTTTTATGATTCTCTTTAAATTAGAGCTAAATAATAGTGATTAAAAAAAGCAGAGAGCAACAGTTTATTCAGTAAATAAAAAAATAGTAATAATTCGTGAAAATTTAAAAATACTTGTTCTTCCATTCAAATAACTTCATTCCAAAAGGTGTTGCTTTTTTTTAGTATTTTGTAGGGTTCTGTTTTAAAAGCAGGTTTGGCAAATCGTGCCATCATTTTGTTTTTGTTTTTTCTGTACTTGTGGTATATGAACTGATATTGTAGTGCACAGTTACTTATGTCCAATGGGTGTGGATATAATTAGACAAGTTGACAAACATGACAAAATCAAATTAATATACTGTAGATAGCTAAAATATTTAAAAAAAATTCAGAGCAGTGTAGATTGCTTGAAAGTGAGCTATGCAAATGCTATACCATGACCAATCTGTCTCTATTGTTAATTATAAGTAACAGTTGAATAAAGTGGCAAAACACAAAATTAAACAAAATAAATTGGTCAGTTCTCCTTAAGCATCGACTTTGGGTGAGAAGTATTTACTGGCTCCATTAGGAACAGCTCTATTGTAGTGACCTCAGCCATGAAAAAAATGAGTGGTTCAGGTTTTCCTTTTTGTCTCAGGACAATGTCAGTCAGAACAGACTATTGAGCCACAAGTAACCCCAAGAAAGCGTCACAAAAATTTTTAACCTAACAGATCATCAGGGTAAATTATGTAGATTTGAACTGTGGCACTTATGAATGTAAATCTGTTCCTTGGTTGTGGAGTAAGAAATAGAACCTGCATAGTAAATAAACAAAAAATCTTTCTGTTATAGCATATAGCACAATATGATAACTAGGGATTTTGTGTAAGCACTGCCAGAATTGCATGTATTCCATCAATTGTCACAAAATTGTGTGTGTATATATATATATATAAAATACATTTTTGGTTATTGGACACCTGAATGTGCCAAGAGTAAAGGCTGGGAACACAAACAGTGTTGCAGTATAAAGTATACATGAATATATATTAGAAAAAGCTGGAAACTATATTCACAGCAAGTCTATTGCTGCATGTGAAATGAAAGATGTGGATTATAGCTAATATGTAAAGGGAAGTTTTATTTTTTGACTCCTATATTACAAAAAGCATATTCTCTCATAGGACTCTTAGGAAAATAATCAACAATAATACAATGTAATGGAGTTACTGTTACCATTCTTGAGTTGATTATTTTCCTATCTAAACTAACAGCATGTTCTGAACTGTTTTTGTTTTAGTCGTCTCATTCTGTATTAATTCACTTTGACATTTACTTATAAACTGCACAACATTATCTTATTTATAGTTATGGGACAATTGCAAAACAAGTTTGTATTTTACAGCCGCTATACACAGGCATTCCTTCACCAGTCTCTATTATCCTCTCTTGGAGTTATTAAGAAAAAAAAGAGGAAGATGCTATTTTTTTATTATAGAAAAGTGTAGAAAAGGTATACTCTGTAATGGAGACTTTCCCATGTAGGGAACTTACGGACTGTTATGAAGTGCTGAAATCCATGAATAAATGTGATATATAATTAATAGAGAGAAATGTTGTTATATTAAAGCTTAGTGTATACTACATGGGGACAGCCCAGTCTGATTGGTCCACTGCTTCAGGACTAAACATCGTTATTCTGCGGGGATAATGTTTAAAACACAATGACAGACAATCACAATTTGTCCTGGTCACTTGGATGATGTCGCATCATCATTATCGTGATGTAAAATAAAAGAATAAATCCTAAAAATCCCATTTTAGCTTTTTTACTGTTTCACCTAGTGTATACTTAAACACCTTTATAGATGCAGTTTAACTTTTGTTTCCTTACTTTTGTTTTTGAATGAGTAGGATGAACAAACTGGGACAGGCGCTTTTAGCTACAGCACGGGCTCAACCAGAAGCAAAGAGTTTACTTTTGGCCATGTCTCTCACTGTCTATGGTGGGAGGCATGTAAAAGAACTATTGCTGATTTTCGTCAAGAGTAGCTGCATAGCCATCAGCGTGTTTCTGCCCTGCGATGGCCTGGCGAGCTGTCCAGGGTGTACTCTGCCCTCACCCAGAGTTGGCTGAAATGGGCACTAGCCTCCCCGCGACCCTAATTAGGATTAAGCGGTTCAGAAAATGACATGACATGACAAACTATAGAAGCTTCTCATTGTTTCTACTTAGTATATTGTTAAACTCTTAAAGAGAGTTTAAGAGACACTGTAAAGAGAATTTCAGAGACACTTGCATGCTCTCAAGCTCACCAGCATCCATCATGATTTAAAAAAATATGAAAATATTATCCATACAAATCTTGTTTTAGTGGACTTTTTTTGCTTATGTTCCCATGTAGTATGTACTAAAACACTTATGCACTTTAGGATTGGTGGATGTCTCTAAATTGAATAGGCTCCTCGACGTTCCATCTCAGCTACTATTTCGAGACATCTACCTCGCCTTCAGTGAATGATTGTTAATTAGATGTTTCTCTTCATTTAACTCTTAATTTCATTTTGCTTATTTTTTTTCAATTAACATAATTTTAACTTGTTTATTATTCTTGAATTCTGTTTAGTAACGGCCATAGCGATCCATGTGAATGAGAACGTTAATGTAAACTTAATTAATATACATTTGCGCCACTCTCAGAGCTTATAGAAAATTAATCCGCACTTTTTGATCATTCAGACTTGAGCATTGTGGTATAAAACTGGGTACTGAATTTTAAGACACTGAATATACAGTCCACTAGAGTTCTTTGTTACACACTAGAATTCAGATGATCTTGAGCCCTATTATTGCTGGCTTCCTTTACATCAAGATAGTAAAACATTCTGTTTGTGAGAAAGAAAAATGAAGCAGAAGCTGACCCCATGGTGATGGTGCAATGTTATATTCAGTGGTTTATGATCCAGGGTCACATTCACATTGCTTTGAGTTCCTGCCCCATGCCGTGCAATAGTGCATTAACCCCCACAAGTGAAAAGCTCCAGCCTGAGGTAATCTCCGCTCTATTCTGAGATGTTTATGATGCATTTAGAATGTTTTATGTCTCTTGGAGCATGTGCACAAAATCTGTCTGATTATCCTGAAGTAATAATTCACATTGATTCTTGCTGCTTTTGGTTCTG
This sequence comes from Neosilurus hyrtlii, assembly GCA_028564935.1. NCBI lineage: Eukaryota > Metazoa > Chordata > Actinopteri > Siluriformes > Plotosidae > Neosilurus > Neosilurus hyrtlii. The sequence continues at coordinate 17,684,672 of JAOUQZ010000019.1, forward strand.
GCTTAGCGACGGTACACTGAACCTGCAAAATGAAGCTGCTTTTGTTGCTGCACTTTTTTTTTGGAGGTGCAATTTATATCTTATTTCTGAAAATGTTGTAGAGTGCTGTTGCTCAGATCATTTATGTTAGTAAAACTAGAGGTACTGGGTTGTTACACCCGCAGCTAGCTCGCGACCTGACTCTCACACACCGCAAACACACTCCCCCAAATTTTAATCACCTGCACCTCATTTCCGGATCACCTCCTCTATAAAAACCCCCACTAGACACCACTTCGTGTCTAGCCTCGTTAGTGTCTACGTGTTTGCACCGCAACTCTAACCAGCGCTTCGGACTCACCCCAACTCCTTCGCCTCGTCAGGCAAACTCAGTTTGCTAATAATCATTTCTTTTAGGTTAGCGATGAAGTCCAGCAGTTAGTTAAATACTATTGTGGTGCCTTTCACTTGTTTGTTTTAAAACAGAAAACTTAAGTCTATCAAGTATAAAAATAATAATCTGGAATTTTTACTATACATGTTATATAGGTTAATACTGGAGAGTAGCATGGAGTTTATATCCCAGCATCTTTCAATTTTCTCATATGAAGTTTACTCTTTATGGTTCCTCGGTTACATGACAAGCTGCAGAATCTTTATTTTTCTCCAGAAAAAGAAAATGAGAAGCTGGTGAGGAAACCATTTATGTGTAGCTGATATGAAGGAAGTAATAAATAGAAATTACTTTTTAACTATAAATAGATAAAAGGAATGATATGTAGCATATTTAATTAATTAAAATTAATATTTTAAAAATGTTGTTGTGTGCAAAATGCTGTGGTATAGGATGAATAAGAGTAAAAGCTCTCAACCCTAATTCTGTTTATAACATTAAAACTGCTGATTACCCGAGTGCGAGGTCTGCACAGAGAAATCTCAGCTCGTGGTCCTACAGTTCTTACGTGAAATAAGATTTCTGTCCAAGTAGTTAATGTAGGATTTTTAAACAGCGTCCTTATTTATTTGCTGTTTGTACTTAGTTAGCCAGCTACATGGTATGCTACCATGTTTCAGCTTGGGTTTCATTTACTGTATCTATTGGGTCACCAGTCCACAATAAACTCCCCATTTAGCATAGGTATCCTGGTTCTACATGCCACGTAGTATTTGGCTTGTTTGCCTTCCTGTAGAATGTGCTAAAGATAATGGCTACTATGCAGGACGATATGTTACATTTGTATTTTAAGAGGCATTTAATTGACATAGCAGAATAAATCTTGAAGCCAGACTTTCCTTACGTTATTGGTAGGTCCGAGTGGAACTGATTAAATGCTTTGTTCAGTGAAGTATTACTTTATTTTTTTGTTTGTTTGTTTGTTTGTTTGTTTGTTTATTACTGGATTAATATCATCACATTTGTAAGCAGAGACAATTGCGTTAACTTCAGGTCTGAAGGGGTTAAATGTGATTTAAATACTGTTTATCTACTGCCCAGTGTTGGCATTTATTGTGAGGTCATGCTGGGTGTATTTTTTTATCTAAACGTGTGTGTGTGTGTGTGTGTGTGTGTGTGTGTGTGTGTGTGTGTGTGTGGATAATCCAGGCCACTCTTCAGCACTGTTGGCTGCTGGTGCTCCTTGAAAAACCATGCATGGCAGAGAGATTTGCAGTGTCAGAAAGAAGTCAGATCAGTTTTAAGCAGTCAATGAACTCTGAAAGATTTCTCCCCAGTGGCTTGCAGGCTGTGGCTAATTTATATCCTCGTTATTACCACTGTTCTTTTAAGAATTCTTTTAAGATGCTAGTTTTTACTCTTTACATCCTTCATTATCGGATACTTTAAGCTGCCCAAAAAACTCCAGCGTGATAGCTGAAGCAACCCAAATGCTGTTTTTAAACACTCTTTTATAACATCATTAATGAAGGCAAGCACATCCACCCTAGTCTTAATCTACACCTTCTACAATTCCGAACCTGCTGCATTAGGGTGGTCTTTATTGGTGTTAAAAAAGTTAAAGTTTAAGTAAAATTGACGGGCGCCCATTACATTGGTTACATTCAATGTAAAATATTTTTAATTTTGAATGATGTTTAAGTAATTATGCATTACTGCTATCTAAGAATAAACTACCATAATGTTACAGATTAAATTCCATAATGTTACAGATTAAATTCCATAATGTTACAGATTAATAAAGAAAAATTAAGTTACTTTCAGGAAGTTTTCTGCAATTCTCTACACTTGGTACACAGTCTACAGTCTAAACTACTTGCGTTTTGTCATTGCTGAGTGCTCCATACAATCCCATACATATTTAAATTACAGAACTCATGTTTAGTTTACCTCTGTAGGATCAGAACTTCAACATTATTCAGCTGCATTCTTACCGATGAGGCAATGGCGCAGTAGTGCCTGAAATATCTGTAGTTTTGGAACTTATCACGTTTGTCTTCCACACCATGCCAGGGATTTATAGGAGAGAAACTTCAGAGCCATTGAGCGTACTTTAAATATTATTTGATTGGAAAAATAATTTTACGTATTTCATTTTTCAGCATACGAAACCTATTTAGGGGGTGCCTGCTTTACAATTCAAAAGTTTGAAAATAAGGACCACCCTACTGCTGCACATAGTCACTGCCAAGGAAACCTAGAAACAAAATAAGAATGGAAAATCTGTGCTGATGAAGGGCATGCTCAACCCTCGACTCATCCCAAAACCACCCAAGAGAGCACAAAAACAAGGCATAATTACCCATGAGGAATCTGTTCCTTTCAGGTGCTAATTGAATTGCTGTGTTTGTCAAAAAATCTGTGCAAGAGAGGGGGTGAGAAAAAGAAAAAAAAAAAAAGAGAGGAGCCAACTCATATCCGTGACGGAATAAAATCCACCGGCATTTTTACGGGCAAGTCATGCTGGTGGTGTTTTGAGTGAAAAAGTGCTAACTGTGTGATATCTGATATCCTGTTAGTGAATCATGTGCTGTGCTCTCCTGAGGCTCTTCAAATTAAATGTGTGTGTCCTGCTAAAGTGTTTGTGGTGCAACTCCACTTAGCCACTTAACCAAATGTGGATTGATGCAAACATCACCGTTCTACCTTTGACCTGTCGTCCATGAGAGATTGCTGTTTTGGTATTTGCTGTTCTTTGTTCAGGGTCTTGGTTGTGTTTCGTATGTAAAGGTAAAAATACATCTAGTGCTATTTTGGAACATACCTCAGTTGTTAAAGTAGGTCTAAAGGGAGTAAATGAAGAAAACAAAAAAGGCACTGGGGATGCACTGATTCATTTTATAATTTTATTTCACTGAATTTCATTGATGATAGAAATTTGTAAAACACTGCAGCCATTACACTAATTTAAAATCACCACAGATAATATATTGATTTGGACACTGCCTAAAAGTTCCCCATAGTCCGTTTTCCCCCCTTTAATTATCATGCTAATGTTCTCCTGCTAAATCAGTAAAAGTATTAAAACTCACTGTTTGCCAGAAATACTTCCTTATACTGATATAAAAATTACTTCTCTATCATTTTTTGGTGAAAATGTATTGAACATAGGTGGCACGGTGGCGCAGTGGTTAGCACGTCCGCCTCACAGCAAGAAGGTCCTGGGTTCGATTCCCAGCTCGGGCG
>JAOUQZ010000019.1:17695935-17715424 GCA_028564935.1 Neosilurus hyrtlii
AGTTCACATTATAAACAGTTTCCCAGAATCACCTCTAAGTGTCGCCAAAGCACCAACAGCTGCAGAAACATGTGTACACCAGCCATGGAGTTTGCGTGGAGCGCCGCACATTTCCATGGACATTTCACTCTTGATACATCTGAACTTTTCCGTGGGAAAGTGCGTACGCAACGTTTTTGTCCTAACTAGAACTGTAAGCAGTTATGAAGGGGATCCATCCTGTCTGACAACTAACCTTTTGATGCCCCATAGCATAGAAGGGCATAGTCTATGTCATCTGATTTGGCCTAATGTCATCTGATTTGATGATGCAAATAGGGTTGCATACTGTTAAGCGTAAAAGGATACAATATCATTTTCAATACTTATGATATGAAATTCTTATCGATACTTATCAATGCAGTATGGGACATAATGACTGAAGAAAGAGATATTTATGTTTCAAATATTTTTTATTAGATCATACCTATTACATATTTACAGCATACACATCTATGTGAGAAATGTATATCTATACAGACATAAGTGCAGTTAGGTCATAAAGTGCCCTCTTTTTGTTTACTTAGAACCTATAACAATAGTAGATGAAAGAACAAATGTAAATGTAATATGAAACTAACATGAAAACAGAGGTAAAAAAGTATCCCCCCAAGCCTTACCCTTATGTCTATTCACTACTTTATTGGAGTAAAGGGGAAAAATTAATTTCTGCTATGAGGTGTGAGATAATAAATGAGAGGTGACCAAATTTTTTAAAAGTATGGAAGTTTATCCATAAGAGTATATCTTATTCTTTCTAAATGGAGAGTATTAGTAAGGTCACTAAGCCACATCTTTGTGGTGGGTGCGTTTTTCTTTTTATAATGCATGAGAAGTAACTTCTTTGCAGTGATAAGACTATAGAAGAGGAAATATTGTGCGCATGCGTTAACAGGCATGCAGCCTTTCCAGTTGTTCATGCCCTTCTCGTACTTTTAACTATTTTTTTTGTACTTAAATTTTTTTTGTTCATAAGTAGCTGCCCTCTCAGTATGTGGGTTGAAAGAGTTTTTGTACTTTTTATCGCTGTGGAATTTTTACTTTCATGGAGAGTTGGGACCGCAGCACTGCAACTACACGCCTCGTGCTTTGTTTACTCCAGGCCCACAGACTTACTGGCTGATATCTGAAGAAAAACACACCTGGCATGCAGTGGAGGAGGACTGAAAAAGAGAGAGGGAGGTGGCAAGACAGCGGAGACTTACAGAGAGGAAAAGGTACAAGCCGTGTCTCCCATCTATTATAATGGGGAATCTGAGGTCACTGGTGAATAGGATGGACGAGCTGACAGCGCTAGCCTGGAGTCAGAGGGAGTATCGGGAGTGTAGTTTCGTGAGCTTCATTGAGACATAATTGCATAAGAATATTTCCGATGATAACATATCCATCGCGGAGTGGAAACTCCTACATAACAACATGAGAGTAGTTTGGAGTAGTATGAAGACCATCATTGGTTTCAGGCCATTCAACAGCAGATGAGCTGAGGGCAGTGAGGACAGGGCCAATGAGCTAAGTATGTTTTTTAACAGATTACTACTGCTCAACCCGCTTTTAACTAATTAGGAGCAAGCCTGGAACCCCTTGCCACACCACCCTCTCTCCCTCCCTCTCCTTACTGCACCTCTGCCTCCTGACAATTCCCCCCCACCTGTCAACATCACCTATAATCAGGGTGAGAAACAGCCGAGAAGACTACACTCGGGCAAGGCAGAAGGACCAGATGGGGTGAGCCCAAGTGTCCTTAAAGCCTGTGCTCCCCAGCTTTATGGAGTCTTACATTAAATCTTCACAATGAGCCTGAGTCTACAGAGAGGTCCCTGTGGAAGACAGGGTGAAGACCTTGTTCCTGTATCAAAGAGCCTCACGCCCTCAAGACCACAGTATCTGCACCTGCTCAACTGCGTGTCGGACACGGTGGTCAGCAACACCGGAGCACCACAAGGGACCATCCTCTCCCCTTTTCTCTTCACCCTCTACACAACTGACTTCAGCTACTGCACAGAGACCTGTCACTTTCCGAAGTTTTCTGATGACTCTGCTGTAGTTGGATGTATCAGGCTCTCAGAGAATACAGTGTCAAGACAGTTTACACCAAGTGCTTGTTGATGCCATGTTCAATTCAATTCAGTTTTATTTGTATAGCGCTTTTTACAATTGACATTGTCACAAAGCAGCTTTATATAGTAAAATTAAATTAGGGAGGAATCTAAAAATTTTTGTACAACCCCCTACACATTCCTAATGAGCAAGCCCGCGGTGACAGTGGCAAGGAAAAACTCCCTCAGTTAACACAAGAAACCCATCCTCATTTGGGTGAACCATAAAATACGAACCATATAAGAAGATTTTCATTACAGTTCAACATATAGTCCGGTTGGTTATACCACAAGTCCTAGATAACTGCAGCAAGAGAGTCTTTATCACCAGCAGCGAAAAGTCATCAGCAGGAGCGAGGGGCTTCCAAGATAAAAACTCCAGCCAGCATCAGCACACCAGGACAGGCCACAGGACTCACAGAGCAGAAGGACCAGGGGGATCAGGGTCACCGACATCCAAGGTGTAGCATGAGTACTTCAGCAAAACACAGAGAGAGTGGAGGGGGGAGGGGGGGGGGGCGCATAGAAAGAGAGGTTGTTAGGTAATCTGCCGACCTTGGGCTTTCTATCACTCGTTGGACGCCTGAGCCTCAGCGGGAGGCCCACACACTTTATTACACATAGTTTTGTTTCACATTAATCATTAATTGGTCATTTAACAGTTCATCGACAATTTTACCAGTCATAATACAACAGTCATAACATTATTCTTCACTTAATCATCTAACAGTTCAACTACAATTTTACCAATCATAATACAGCAATTATAACATTAATCACCATTTATTCATTATGTCATTATACAAGTTTATTAAACACAATCGTGCTTCTACATTATTTCCCCCCTCTGTGACCTTTTGTTTACATACCAATCTATAGAATGAGATGCATTCATCTAACACGTGTTTATTTGTTTATTTATTTATTCCCCCACAAATGAATTAATTATTTATTTTGGGACTATATATAAAGATTATGTGATTACAGAGAATAAGTAAGAATACCAATTATGAGTATACGGGAAAACAATTGACAATTGGAATACTGATTATGTCTATACCGAGAAACTAACAATTGAAATACTGATTAAAAATTAACAAAGGAAAGAGTCTAAATACTGTTTATGACATAACAAAGGTTGTATATGTAATCACAAAAAAGTCAAAATGCTTGTTACGTACTGATTATAGAGCAACAATTTTAAATCACTTGTGATGTTATACTGAGTATACATTGGTTTATAATGTTACATAAGAAAGGAATTAAAAAATGAAAAGAAATTCAAAATCACTTATTGTGATTGATTATATACTATATATGGGTATATGATACTTCGTAAGAAAGGAAGAAAGAAACAAATAACAAAATTATTTGAAAAGAACAGCAAAATTACTTGTGGGTATATACTGATTACATGATTATATATGATTTTATGCTAACATCTAGTCTTGTGTGGTGTATGATATGTAGCTCATGACCCCACAGGAGTCCATTCTCTTCTAGCACTCAAGGTGTACCTTGGCTTCGTGGTTCAGGTAACTGGGACATGACTTTGGCAGTCCTGTTAATGTTGCCAGTTGTATTCCTGCTTCAGTCAATGCCCGTATAGCTATTTGTTGTATCTGTTCTTGGGGGTTATTCCAGGTGTAAATGATAAATCCTTGCCATTCGTGTTGTGCCAGCAGCCATTCATGATAAGCTCAACAGTCCTCAACATGAAGTTGGCTGTAATCTGTGCGAGGGCATTTCCATTGCCGGCGTTGTTACTTCCCTCTGCGTCTTCAGGAAGAACTACTTCCAGTTCCCCCACAAGGGTGAACAGGGAAATAACTTGGCCCATTATTATTTCCCATATTTTCCCTTAAGCTTGCCAATTTACTACCTAACAGTTAACTTCTCCCATCAGGTCATCCAACTTACATGTGTTGAATGCACTGGTATTTCATTTTCACTTCCTTGGGGAGCATTATCACTGACATTTTCTTGATGGTTGCCTTTTTACATATTCCTTTGACTGTGGGGAGTAGGCAGCACATCAAAAGAGCAATTAATAACAGTGCTATAGCCACATTTATTACCACTCTCGTTAACCATCCCCAATTACCAAAAAGTTGACTAAACCATTCGGTGGAAAAAATAACAGATCCTTCATTTTGTTTTACCTCTTTCCGTAAGCTTGCAAGCTTCTCCGCCACCAGATAGAAGGTGGCTCCTGGGGCCGTGTTATTAGGAATGAAAGTACAACAATGCTCTCCGAAGAGCACACTCACATTTCTGATTCCCTTGTTCCTGTAACACTCAAACGTGTGATTCCGTGCCCATATAAAGGACACTCTGTCACTAGGTGGTCTCAGACGAGTTGTCTGGGGCCACATATTAATATCCCCACATCTCCTTATGAAGTTTTGTGTCACATTTCCGACTCCTTCATACATTATACACCAATACGGGCACATCGTATCATTTAAAGGTGTTATAGTTGGAAAAGTAACATTAACATTACCATGGTTTCTATATACAGTGACGGAAGTGTGCTGGATTACCTGTGCCATATATTTCTGCAGTCCCTTGTTTGAAATGGAGACATGAATCATAGTTGTAGGGAAGTGGTACTACCACTAATTTTCTCCTTCCTGAATCACATACCACACACTCCTCATCTTTTCCAGTTCATTTTCCTGATGTATATTTTGTCCATTGGTACAGCACATTGGCTTTGGCCTTGTTTCAAAGTTCTACTTGTGCTTTGTTCTTTTCTTCATACATTACATGGTCGAGTGAATTCCTGTCTCCGTTCAGTTCCTCATTCTCATCCCTCTGTGTTTTGTCAGGTATCGCCATTCCGGTGTCTTCTTGTTTTATGTTAGATATTTTTAATCTCCTTGTTTAATCATTCATAGTGATGCTATGATTAATGCTGTTCCTTGGCCGTACACTTGTGCCTCATCTACTAATTCTCTCTTGTTATTACCTTGTTATATCGGCAGGATGTTAGTGACCTACGTCTCCGTGGGGCTGGTTCTGGTTGATTCGGAGAAATGCATGTCGTACATGGAAATCCTTTCGTCCATGTCTATGGTTTGTAGATCTCTATGTTGGTCAATATCCCTGTCTTTTGATTTTCCTCAAGACTTCTAACCTTGCACAATGGTCTAGGCCATTTGCGTCAGTTATTAATGTGAGGAGGAGTGTGGAGGGTACCGCCAAATTCTCTCTGGTGTGTGCCATAAATCAGGTGCGTCGGTGATGGCCCCCCTCCTTTCCCATAGTGTTTTTTCACTCTTTGGGGGTGCCTCTTGCATATATTGTACGTTGTTTAAGGACAACTGTGGTTGCACTGTAATCTGCGATGCCATTACGGCCAGGGCACGTCCTGTTACCGTATAAGCTATGTGATCCACAGCTTTATTTCCATGTGTGACTGTATTATTCTCTTTCTTATATGCTTGACACTTAATTATTGCTAGGCGATGTGGTTGCATCATTGCCGTCATTAGCTGTGATTGTATGTTGGATGGGACTTTTCGGATGGACACAGAAATCCCTGTTGTTTCCATACATTTCCAAATAGGTGACATATGCTGTGTGCATACGGAGAATCCATGAAATGCTGGCATTTTTCCCTGCTGCTAATCTGCAAGCCACTGCACTGCTTAAGTTTTGCCTTCTGGGACTGGGCTGAAAATGGTCGGGGAATCTTTTCTGCAACAACTACCGGATGAGCACTATTGGACATTTTTTGCACTGCTGCATATTCTGCATGTCTGCCTGTGTGGTCCCTGAAGCATTACCCATCACAAAGTATGTTACGTCTGCATCCTCTAATGGGGAGGATTCCAAATCAGGTCTAAGCTTCATGTATGCCAATGCTTCAGCTACACACTCGTGTGGTTTGCCTTCAAACTGAAATATGCTTTCTGTTGGGTTAACTGTGGTGCATCTTGTTATTGTGTAGGTAGGTAAGCAGACTACAGTATTGTCGAGTACTGGCAGCATTTAACACAAAGCGTCCATGTTCCAACAATTCTGTTATTTTATTATGTGTATGAATTGTCACAGGGTGTGTCATGGTTAATTCAGATGCTTTAGACTATGCTTAGTGAACTGCTGCCACTCCCTGATAACAGGGAGGCCAGCCCTAGGCCACCCCATCAAGGTTCTTTTGTACACCCTTTACATGTTTCTTGCATTAATATCGCAGATGCATATACACCATGTCGGTTGGCTATGTATAGGTCGAAAGGTTTATTAGAGTCCGGCGTGGCTAACGCTGGTGCGGTTTGCAGTTCCTGTTTAATGGTTTCAAATGCTACTAGGGAATCTGAGGTACAATGTAGTGGGGCAGACACTGTTTTTGAGCCGGCATCGGTTATTAAGGCTGTAAGTGGAACCACCTTTGTTGCGTAATCCTCAAGAAGCCTGTCATACCCAAAAAAGGTCATCATTTGATTGACAGTCATCGGTTGGGGCATCTTGCTAATCCCCTCGAGCTGTGAGGAAGCTATTGCCCTTGAACCATGTGCTATAGTGCGCCCCAGATAGTCCACTTGTTGACAGTACTGTAGTTTAGTTAACGACGCTTTGTGTACTCCCTGTGCCAGGCGCTTAAAGACCACTATTGCATTGCATCATTGATTGCGGGGAACCATAATAAAATATCGTCAAAAAACAAGATTACTTGGATTGTGGTGTTTATCCCCACTAAATGGTTTTTGAGGACCTTATTAAACATGTGGGTAACATTTTGAAGCCTTGTAGCATCTGCATGTATGTGTATTGTGTGCCCTGAAATGTAAAAGTGAAGAGATAGCGTGATTTGTCTGCCAAGGGGATGCTGAAGAACGTGGAACACAAATCAATCACTGTGAAATACTGTGCCTCTGGTGGTATATTTAATAGTAATGTGTGTGGATTAGGGATCTTGGCCGGGTAATCCTGCTTCATTCACTGACCTTAAGTCATGTACCAGCCTCCATCTCTTTTTTCGGCTTCCCTAACAGACAGGGAAGATTAGTATGTTACATGGGCTGCTCGTAGGAATAACCACTCCTGCTTCCACTAGTCCCTGAATTGTGCCCGCTGTCCCTTGTGAGGTTTCCTCCATAAGTGGTATTGCGCCTTTCTAGGAAGACTAACATTAGTTTCCTGTTTAACCTGCTCGGGTGTGGCTGATTTTACCAGTCCCACATCAGTGTTATGTTGTGACCACTATTCACTTAGGTACCTGTTTTATTGTTTCCTTTCTCAGCAATTCCTCCCTTCTAGCTGTTCGACTCATCTGCATTCCCTGTGTTTCAATTTCTGCATGTTTCCCCATTTTCCCATTAAGGTGTTGGGTAGCAAGTAGATTTGTCCTATCCAGTATACACTGGCGATTCTCCTCACGGGTTGCAAGGTGGCCATTTGAGTTGCTACCCGTTGTTCATCCAAAAACAGCCCATCGGGTGAACAGAGTATTTGGAGATTTCATTTACACAAGGCATCATGTCCCAGTAAATTTACCTGGGTATTTTCTGAAATCAAAATAGGTAATTGTACCGTTCATTCTTTGGTGGTAAGGCGTACTGGTGCTGTCATTGGAATTAGCTGTACTTGACCCTAGAATCCTATTGTCTTGAATTTATACATGTATAAGTTGCGCCAGTATCTATAGTCATTGGGGTTGGTTTTCCATTTAATTGAACCTGCAGCACTGATTTGTCTCTGGCTCACGTAGTTAACACTGGAAGCTGACTCTTCCCTATAGGATTCTCTGGGGCCCGTCCGAAACCTCGATTTGGGCCGGCCCATTGGTTCAGTGAACCAGTTATTTTGGCAATTTGATTCTTTATGTTTCTCTCGGGCTTGTAATATTACTACAGGTGTTTGTCCAGACATGTTGCCAGATTGTACTTTTGCCCACCTTTTGTCTGCATAGGCACGTTTCATCTCAAGCCTTTCCGTCACAGGGTTATTCTCTGTTTTCTATTACTCTGGGGCTCTCTGCTTCTGTATGTGGGTTTTTTCCTGTAATTCAAACAGTTTAGACTCATAGTTTATGTTTAAATTCTTTTGTTATCTTACTCCTCTTTCAGTCTCTGTCTGCCTCAATAAGCATGCCAGCAATACGAGCACAATATGAAATCTGGTAAAAAGAATGATTTAGTTAGGGGAAGATGTATTAACAACTTTAATCTTGAAATGCAGTGGGTGTCATGCATAAAAGATGTTCTACATGAGCTCGGCTTTGCAACTAACTCGCTCGTTTTGTGAGCGTCAGTGTGCGCACACTAGCACCCTCTAATCTACCACTTTAGACATAGGAGTTAGGATTTTGCACATGCTACCGATTACTTCTGGCTGCATGCACAAAATTTAATCTGCTCCATATTCCTATGTCCCAAATTATATGCTTTCTGAAGGAAGTAGTGTTGACTATTTAATTATGTTTCCTTTAACCTAAACATTTAGACTAGGTATTCCAATTTGTGGCTCCAACAGCAAAGCAATACTCCCATACTTATTGTCTAGGGGGGTGACAAAAACACGATGCTACAGGCACAAGAGAACCTGACATCTACCTTACGAGCCATGCACACATGCAATAGTCATTTGACTGTGATTAATCTACTATGATTCTTAACCCTTAACCGTATCAAGGGGAAACTTATTGTTTCATATACTTTGTCCTTATTTTGCCATAATTTTTTCTTTAAATACTGTTTTGCTACTGTTCCATCCATATCTTTTCCATGTAACAATATCAAAATCTGTAATCTCATGTGACCTTGCGACAAAACATGACGTGGACAAGAGCTCACTTGGAGGAGGTGCATACATAGGGAAGGAAACAAAACTCATAGCAGTCACATATAATGTGATTATTTTGTACGGATCAAAATAAAATTGTTTTTGTTCTCTCATTTTTAACCAGTCCACATGTGCTTTGTGGACTTGGGGAAGGCTTTCGACGGTGTCCCTCGGGCTATCTTGTGGGGTGTGCTTCGGGAATATGGAATACCGGACCTGTTGCTACGGGCCGTTCGGTCTCTGTATTGCTGGAGCCAGAGATTGGTCCGCATCGGTAACAACATTTTTCCAGTGGGGGTTGGACTCCGCCAAGGCTGCCCTTTGTCACCAGTTCTGTTCATAATTTTTATGGATAGAATTTCTAGGTGCAGTCAAGGTGTTGAGGGGTTCTGGTTTGGTGGCAGTAGGATCTTGTCTCTGCTTTTTGCAGATGACGTCCTTTTGGCTTTTGACTGGGATGAGAATCCGTACCTCCAAGTCCGAGGCCATGGTTCTCAGTCGGAAAAGGGTAGAATGCCCCCTCTGGGTCTGGAATGAGGTCTTGCCCCAAGTGGAGGGACAAGTATTTCGGGGTCTTGTTCACGAGTGAGAGAAGGATGGAGCGGGTGATTGACAGGCGGATCGGTGCAGCCTCTGCAGTAAAGCGTTTTATTTGTATAGCGCTTTTTACAACTGACATTGTCACAAAGCAGCTTTACATAGTAAAAGTCATTTAAAAATTAATTTAAACATTTTTTACAACCCCTACACATCCCTAATGAGCAAGCCCGTGGCGACAGTGGCAAGGAAAAACTCCCTCAGTTGACACGAGGAAGAAACCTTGAGAGGAACCAGGCTCAAAAGGGAAACCCATCCTCATTTGGGTGAAGCCAGAGAATACAAACCATTTCATTTGATTACAATTCAACATGTAGTCTGGTTGGTTATACCACAACTGTAAGTCCTAAATAAAAGTGGTGTAGGGAAAAAGAGAGGTTGTTAGGTGTTTTTATAACAGTGTAATGGTAAAAGAAGAGTTTATTAGTGCTGGGTGCAAGCAGGGACTTTGACATGACTCACTACGGCAACATAACTAAAAAGAGAAAAATCAGAAGGAAGGCAGACATAAGGGCCCCCTGTAACGTTGGACAATCAGCCATTCCACTGTCAACAGACCTGCGTGAGCATGTAGAGTGAGGGAGCGACAGCATCCCAACATCGCAGTTCACCAGAACTCTCTATGCCTGAGAACCCCTAGATCCGCTCCTTTACCTAATAAAAGTCTGTTAATAAAATGCTTGAGTAAACAAGTAAACTTTAAGAATAGTCTTAAAAACAGAGACTATGTCTGAGTCCCGAACATTGACTGGAAGTTTATTCAGTAATTGTGGGGCTTTGTAAAAGAAAGCTCTGCCCCCTGCAGTAGTCCTCAGTATTCGGGGTAAAACTAAGCATCCTGCACCCTTTGATCTAAGTGGGCGAGCTGGATCATAAACAACAAGGAGTTCGTTAAGATAATGTGGTGCAAATCCATTAGCTTTGTAGGTTAAAAGTAGCAATTTATACTTGATTCGAAACTTAATTGGGAGCCAGTGCAGTGTAGATAAGATGGGGGTGATATGCTCGTGTCTTCTGGTTTTAGTAAGAACTCTTGCTGCTGCATTCTGGACTAACTGGAGCTTGTTTATGCACCTATTAGAAAATCCAGAGAGTCTCTGACTTTGACATCATATTTCTTATTTTAGCAATTTTTCTCAGATGAAAGAAGGCTATCTGAGTAATATTATCTACATGAGCTTCAAATGAAAGACCAGGGTCAATAATCACGCCAAGGTTCTTAATGGGTACACACGACAAAACTGAAACACCAGCAAAACTTCTTTAGAAATTCTTCTTATATGGTTTGTATTTTATGGTTCACCCAAATCAACAATGAAAGCTAATACCATGTTCTCGAATAATATCACCCAAAGGGAGCATGTATAGAGAACAAAGCAGCGGGCCTAAGACAGAACCTTGAGGAACTCCAAACTTAACATTAGAACGTATAGAGGAATCACCATTTACATCTACAATATTATCCCAAATTAGAACTCTAGGTGCTACAGTTTCAGGGATATACACATTTTAATTTGTGATGTTGCTGTAATTAGTCAAAAATTTATTAGCGCCTATCTCACTAATTAGCAAAAATATTTGAGTTCTAGCCATTGTTTATGGGTCTCAATCACTGCTGAAAGTTTCATGAATATCGGAGTTGTGGTGGGTGATTCTGTGTTGAGATGACATGGAATGACCCATACAAAAAGAGAAAATATATCTCATAATAAGACAAATAAAACAGGATGTGACAATACAGAAATCTAAATCATCCTCATATGACACTCTGACAAAACTCTTCTGAAAAGAAACCAAAGCACAATCCGTGTCTTAGAAAATCTGTTGTTCGACAGTTCTATGTATTAAGGGCACAGGCTTACAGTAATACCAGACATGGTAACAGCAGCTCACACAGACGATCACATGGGCAGATCATCAAACACACAAACCCTCACACATGATGCAGTCAAAAAAGCTCGCATATACATTTGTACTCTGACCCATGTTGTGGTCCTTTCTCTAAAGAGATAAACATAAGCGCTGGCACTGTTTTCCAATGGCTCAATAAATATGCATGAACATAACAATCTGGCCAGTATCAGCCATAGTAGCTTACCTAGACAGCTTCTACCTTTAAGTTGGGCTAACCGTTAACGTCTTGCTATTGGCAAATAATCTAAAGCAGCTAGCTATTTCTAAATTTAAATCCTTCTTATTTGCCTGTTTGAATTGTTGAATATTACAAAACTTCACCATCGATGTCAACTTAACTTAATCCACTTACTTCAGCTTAAAAGCCGTTTTAAACTCTCCGTGAATCGACTAACTCAAATGAAATAAGGGCCCGGTGCAATATGCACTAAGAGTGAAGAGGCATTTTGAAAAGGCATGGACCTATGGGCGGTGGCAGAAGTGCTTCCGGGAGAAGAATTGGTCAAATTGAACAGTTGGCAGAACACGCTTCCTCTTCTGGAATTGATTTGCATCTTCCAGAAGAGACTTCAAAACCTGGCCAAGGATAACACTGTGTTGGGAACACCGTGCACGTGTTAACGAAGGTGGAGCCAGCAGAAGGTGATGATACGCTCTGATTTGTTGGATGCGAAAATTATCTGTATTCGTTGGCACTACTGTAAGTTTGGATTGAATTATTTATTTGTTTAAGGTGGTGGAGCTCAGCTCCGGAGCACTCCAGCCCACTTTAACCCCTGTATGTGTGTGTGTGTGTGTGAGTGTGTGTGAGAGAGAGAGAGAGTGAATAAAAGATTGAGACATCCCAGGGATACCTTCCATAAGGACACTTTTTTTTTGATGAAAAAAATGCTGAAACATCCATTGAAGTATTTACAAACAACCATTCACATCAATAGGTAATTTAGAGTAGCCAGTTGACCTAATATGCATGTGTTTAGATTGTAGGAGAAAAATGGAGCATGTGGAGAAAACCCACGTAAGCACTGGTAAGATCATGCAAACACCACACAGAAAGGCCCCACTCAGCTGTGAGACGAACAAAGAACTTTCTTGCTTTGAGCTGACAGTGCTAACCACTTAACCACTATTATGTCCAAAGAAGCTCATATTTATTATTTGTGAGCCATTCTAGCATAATATGGATTAAGTAGGAAATTTTACATACTGAGATATTCCTGTATTTGAAAAGAGAATAATATGCTTCAAAATGAGGTATAATACATGATTATAGCATGAAAACTAAATGTGACTTAGTTACATCACTTTGTATGTCACCAATCAGGAAATGCTACTTTTGAGAAAATAACAATTACTGTTGCAGAACCAGTTACTGAATATTCATATTTGAAACTCCCTTACATCCATAAACTAAATTAATATGTCGCTCGACCAGTCAATGTGATCTTCCTAGCGTCTTACTCTATTTACACCGAGTCATGTCTGTTTTATTGGTTTACCATCATATGAGTCTGAGAATCTTTCTGTGATCCTGTATGTAGGTAGCGTGTTCTGGTACCGAATATGGATGATAAGGCTAATACCCTGAGCAATCATGAAAATGGTTTGAAAAATCAGCAAAATAAGTTTTTTTTTTACAACAACTTGGACATGAACCCCTTTCTTAAACAAGTATTTTAGCATGGATAGATTGTGTTTATGGATATTTGAACTTGGTCATGTTGAAGATTATGCTTTGAGGGATGTATTTTCCAGGTAATCCATTTTCAAGTTACTTTGGCTCTTACTCAAAACATTACCTTGCGACATAATCTGAATTATGGTGGAGCGGGTCACATTTGTTTAAAGATTTACACTGAATGCTACGCTTTGGTAATGCCAATAATTGTTTAATAATTTTTGATTAGCTCTCCATATAGAAGAGCTTTAGTGGTTTTACCATAAATAGATATCAATGAAAAGCAAACAGATTTGACTTTGGATGGAGTTTTATTCCTGACAGCTACCATTTGTAGTTAGTATTTGCGAAATTGTTTTGCAGAGAGCTAATTAATGTATCAGTAGTTAACAACTTATCCTAATATGGCAGGGAGGTTATAGGTGGCCTTTGTTTGATAGGAAATTATATATTTTATTCGGCAAACAGAAGTTTAGCTGATTTTGTCACCAGTAATTTGGAATGTATTGCTAGGTAATCTAATCTAGTGAGCAATAGTAATACACAAATGTCACATGACACCAGTGATAGTACTTTTTTATCTTTAAATCCTACATCTCAAGACATTGAAAGCTTCGTGTTTGATTAAGTGTCCTGCATTATTTTCTGCTGAACTCGTATAGATTTTAAATTCAATTGCATTGATAATGTATGCCCTTTCTGCCATGATATTTGATCCACTCACTACACTGTCACTCTGGATCTCCACCGTTTGTTAGAGGCTAATGCAATGCAACCACTCAGCATCACGTGCAAATGACTGGCTCAGGCCTAATCAGCAGAGGGATTTGTAGGTTTATAGTAGTGTCCCGAGAGACTTTGCCAACTACCATGCTGACCTTTCCTCTGCTGGAGTCTGCCAGGTCTCAAATGCCACTCATTGCAGCGCGACAGCCGCAAGTCCCATCTTGCACCACATAGTGTGAATGTCAGGCCCCACTTCTTCACATACAAAAGCAATTACATTGGTACTTCCTACTTGTTTCCCTCAGCATGGGTAGATTGAGCTGAGCCTTCATTCTTGGAGGAAAGGGAATACATGGTACATAGCACTGGCCCTTCCCGCTCATTCTTCTTTAGAGCTACTCTGAAAAGCCAGTTGTTCTCCTGCCAGCTTCTGACTGAGATAATTATCATGTACAACACAATGTTGGCCCCATATGAGCAGCCTGGGTTTTTTTTTTTTTTTTATGTGCAACCTCTTTTGTTAATAGTGTGAGAACTTGGGTCATACAGTGGTATTACAGTATCTGTTTGTTTGTATCCTTTGATCTCACCTCAGCAAAGCTCTCTTTTCTTCAACCTGATTGCACCAATATCAGATGACTGGAGTCTTTGCCTGCACCATGGTTGGTGTGTGGTAGATGTAAGTTCATAAACACAGCAGACTGGTATTCTGAGTCATGTGCTGCCAGTTACAGTGAGAGCAATTACTAAACCAATGTGTGTGTTGTGGGTTTTCTTGGGCAATTTTTGCATGGAAGAATGAGGGTGCTCTTGCATATGTGCTAGCACAGCTGAGTCCACATGATAATAGACAAAAGCTGTTTTTACATGGCCAGTGGGAACACGTTGCAACTTACACCAAGAACAAGTTACGCCCGCTTGTGTATGTGTTTACACAGTCATTCTCAAATCGGTGGCAAGTCGGAAGCCAGAGGGACAGCATGTAAGCACACATGTGCAACTCAATAATCAGAAACAAATTCTTGTTTGTTTTCCTCTGACTTGACACCGATTATGTTCAGATGGCAAGTTGCACCTGGAATAATATGTTTCTCGAAAAATTGAGCAAGTTGCCCCGGGGCAACTAGTTCTGGGCACATATAACAGCAGATAAAAAGAGTTCAGGCACACATATTGCACCTTTGCAGGCCAAGATAAATCCTGAAACAGCACATTGGGTTAGCAAAGTACACAACACTATCCATTGATTCCATGTGCTGAGAAAGAGGCAGTCTCTGAGAAAGAAAAAATATGTAGCTCTTTAAAGTTCCATGTGCTTGTGCTCAAAGCTACATTGTTATCTGTGCATTATGGGCAGGGAGCTATGAGCTCATCAGGGCATGACTTTACCCCCTCTGGTATACTTTGTCAGCCCTGCCAGAACCAGAAAGCAGCTCGATTGACTCCTTGTTATCCGAGATCTGCGAACCACTGGCAAAAAGATCAATATTTCATAAGGATATGCTTTTAATCGTGATCGGCTGGTAGCACATTGGTGAGGGGCCAGCATGTCTTTTTCAGGTATTGCATGTCTCTCCTCCCGTCAGCTGTCATTCTGATGGTGGCAGGCATTGGCTTGATAATAATGATAGAGTACACGGCTGAACTCTGCAGACATAAAAGCAGCTTCAGACAGTAAGTTGTTAGCACTCCTGTAGTGTAGAGCTAGATTTTTGGCAACCCACTGTGCACAAAGACCTCTTTGCCTCTTTTTTTATGGGACGTCTAGATTTTGGTTACAGTAAAATATTTTAATATATCTCTAGAGGATGTAGCAAAGACATCTTATTCATGATTGTGGTCGTGAACAAGATGTCAAACAAAATATTGAGCCCAAAAGGATATGTATTAAGACAGACCAGGACTTGGTTAAATGAGTTAATAATAAAGTCTTAAATGGAAAAAATTTGCTAGCATTTTTTTCTTTAGGAAAGGACCATACAGGTCAAAAAATGTATTATAAGTGAGATTAGATTTAAACGCTTTATATTGGAAAAGTGGAAGGTTAAACCAAGTGAGCATTTTCTCAGTTAAATAAATTCCCTCTCACTCAAGCATAGCTACAGGAATTCAGACACAGTACAGCCATAGATGATGACCTTTTCCATTATCTTTTACTCTTGGATTTCTTGAGTCATATTCTTCTGTCCCCTCTTCATGGCACCTATTTGAGCGTAAAAACAAATAGCAAAAAATGGGAAAACTCTAACGGAGTGGATGAATCACTGACCACTTTTGAACAGAGGTGCACATTTGGTTACCACAAGGTTGCAGCAGTGCTTTATCCCTGCCTGACAGGCAGGAGTTGAGCCTGGTGTCTGTCAATCGCCATTACAGATACTATTTAATGATGTTGTCATCTGTAGAGCACATTTATTATCCATTGCCACATTTGGTTAGTTTCTACAAAATAAAAGGATGCAAAACCAAGTGGCTAGAGGTCCTAATCAATCCTGCTGAAGTACTCCATTTGGCTAATGGACAGGGTGTCGTTAACTGCTCTTGCTGAGTCAAGTGTCACAAGCTCATATTGGATTTTATCTGAGATGGAAGAGCAGGATGATTCTATATGTGTCTTTCTTCACTCTGCCCTTCCTGCTAATAATAGCTGTCTGTAGACAAGAATTAGATTTATAAGAATAGATAAAATGTGGGTTGTTCTTAAAAAAATAAACTTTGCAAATGCAGTAGCTATAATGCAGTTATAAGAAATTACAGTATCTCTTGTTCATCACACCAACTTGTTCATTGCTTTCATAAAACCATGTGCTTTATTCTATACTCATTTATAAGTTAGATGTTTAAATCACTATTCTGAAAACCACATATATAAAAGACAGCTTTGTATAAAAGTTTGCTTCTTTATTTTTGCACATTGAAATGTATCAACCAATAATGCAACTTTATCTGACCTAGAATATTGTTTTTAAATATTCATGCACACACAAATAAATGGCTAAAAATAGTATTATTACAATTTTAGAAATAGATTACATTTATGTTTCACTGCAATGCAGTCTTAAAAATAATTTCCTTCATATTCATGAATTGTTCATATGTATATAAACCTTTTACAGAAGGGAAATACTGTAATGGCCACGTCCGCATTTTGCCAATTTGCCAATGTAAAATAACAGCTGTTTAAATGCTCGGCCACCCAAATAGCTGTGGCTGAATAATCAAATGGAAGGCACTGAAGCCTCTGAAGTCCATCCTCTTTCCTCCATCAGTCTTTATTTAATTTTTGTTTGTTTGTTCTGTTTTCTTTCTTTTTTTTCCTTTTCTGTCTCCCTAATCTCTATCATTATATAATTTATGAATGCCTTTGGCTCAGGTAGGAGACTGAGCCACTACTAACATACTTTGTTTATATAATTGTTTGGGAATGTTGTGGGATAAGAACAGACCATCTTTAGGAGCCTAAGGAAGACTTTGTGTCTGATGCCTGAGCTATCAAATTCTGAAATCTATCATATGCCAGCACGACATGTATGAGCACGTTTCATGCATCCGAGATTCACCAAAATACAAATGCTCATGGCAGCCATCTGTGGCACATTAAAGCCATTCACTAAAAACATGTGGGAGGAATGTAATAAATAAGCTGTTCATCAGTTTACACTAACAAGGTTTGTTGCATTAGCACGCCCACCTTCACCATGTATGTAGGTGTGTGTGGAGAAAGAGACCATCAACAGAGCATGGATGTTTAAGCAGATGTAGACCTGCTGGAGGCTCATCCGCTCCCCTCCTCTATACCTGCCAGATGGAGGGATATTGATGGCCAGCCACCGTGCATCGGCAAGTGGCACACTCATTAGCAGAGCACCGGGGGTAGAGACGGAGAGAGATAGAAACTGAGACACAAAACAAATCTCTCGTGGCTCATTCATCATGCAGATCCACTGCATGCCCTCCCTGAACTGAGTTTGAGAAAGTGCAAGGGAGTGAGAGTGAGAATTAAGTGAGGTTTACAGCATGAGATAGAGTCTACAGTGTGGAGCTGATGAACTGCTCAGCCCTCCCTGACCTCTGGACATTATTTAGGGACACAACTGAGGACTAGGCAGTGTAGTGATGGAGAGTGTCAGTAATTCCTGCTCTGTGATTTGTTAGTAGATTAAGGAGCTTTGGAAGGTTGTGAGAAGTACCTACATGACATTAAAGTCTTTGTCCCTCTGGATAGCTTTGCACCATCTGTTAGAATCAGAGGCTCTTTTCTGATCTTTTTACATCCACCAAGGAGGTTATGGTTTTGATTGATTTCTGAGTTCGCTAGCAGGGCTTGATTGTGTTTTTGTGAGCAGGATTGCCACATGTGTGTGGATTTTCATGCAATTTCTAACAGACTTTGGAGTAACACTTAATTAGATTTTGAACATGATCTAATTCAAATTCTGGTTTAACCAAATTTTTAAGGATCCTTTAACATTGTGAGATAGGACAGTTTTTTGAAAGTGAGGTATTATAGCGTGGTTTGTTTCATGATTTGCTAATACAGGCCAAATTTGTAATATTTTGCTGATGTATACTCATTTCATCATTATGTTTTAAGGAAGCCAGAAACTAAGAAAGTCAGTAGATGGTAGCCTGTAAGTTATTGTCCTGTCACATTGCAGTGCCTTTATCCATTGTTTTCACACTGTGTTTAATCAGTCCCCTCTGGCTGTGAGGTGAGGTGTAGACTGAGTTAGCTAGAGGCCAGAGCTTGGGCTCTTGGTATCCTTTCTGAGACCCGATCAGGACCGAAAGAGCAATGCTTGAGGGTGGTTGGGGTAAGGGGATGGGGGAAACACAGAAAGATGAGAGTTTGATCCCGGCACTAATCAGCCCTTGGAATGTCTAACCAACCAGAGGTGTCGGTCTAAAGAGGCCTACTGTCAACGCAAAAGGGTCTTCTCCCAGGCCCAGAGTGTTCCACAGATTAAATTCCCACATTCCAAAGATAGAGTGGGAGGCGGTCATCCTCTACCATGCAGTAGCACCAGAGCTGATGGTGTGCAGGAAAAGGAGGAGGTGTGGTTGCTGACCCAGATAAGGGTATCTCAGTCTCATGTGCCATGGACAGTATCCATTAGTGTAACATCTGAAGTTGGGTTTTGAGTCTGACGAATTTGACAGTATCTCCATATGGGGTGGATGTCTGGTTCCACCAAAAAGAGCTACGCTTTGCTGGGTGCTAGTGGTGAAGGACTTATGTTGGAAAAATTGCCAGCATTGTGATTCACAACAAGAAAATGAATGCCTTTCTGTTAATATTTCCACTTTCTCGATTATGACAAGGCGAACCTTTGCAAAACTGACTAATGTGCCATTTTGACACATTATGGGGAATTCCTAGTTGCTATTTCAGATGTATGCTCTTAAACCTCACCCCAGCAACAGAGTCTACACTTCAACATTGGTTTGTCACCACACAGCAAACTTACTCTGTTATTTAGCTACGTGCAGCAAAACACGCCAAAGCTTAGAGTTGGTTTAAAAAAAATAATAATAATCTGCAATATTCACACCTGAATTGGCAAAAAAGAAAAAAAGGACTGTAAAATAATCTCTCTCTCTCTCTCTCTCTCTCTCTCTCTCTCTCTCTCTCTCTCTCTCTCTCTCTCTC
>JAOUQZ010000019.1:17716299-17732953 GCA_028564935.1 Neosilurus hyrtlii
CTCTCTCTCTCTCTCTCTCTCTCTCTCTCTCTCTCTCTCTCTCTCTCTCTCTCTCTCTCTCTCTCTCTCTCTTGTGTTCTGTCTTGCTTCTATCTCTTGAAGGCTGCCAAGCCCGTTGATACAACAAATGGGCTTCTTATTAACTATTTCCACATTCTCTTAACGCTCACTGTCCTTATTACACTCATCCCTCAGGGCTGATTTACAACTGTAATTATGATAAACTTTGTTTTAGGACAGGTTTATACTTATGGATATCAGGACCTAAGACTTTCTTTGTGAGAGGTGAGCTTAGATCTCATCAGATGAGAACGGTTTGAATCTGAAAACTTTTCCAGCTCTCACAGAGAGGAAAAGAGCTTGGTGCATCTCATATTTCAAATCCTCTTAGATGCGGAAGACGATATTGCTGTGAAATGGAGATGATCATGTTTACTCCAAACAGCAGCACACATAAACGGCCTCAGGGTGGCAGGGAATTCCTTGAGGAGGGAAAGACATGACGAGATGATGAAAGCCAGCTATGGCCTTTTAATTGGCTTAAGATTTCCTGATGTAATGTGCACAGTATCATACTACAGCTCCTCTTCTTTTCAAATAAAGGCAAGAATACTAAGAGTTATTCAAGTGTAGCCACTGGAACTTTTTCACCCACAGAGAACTGGAGAAGCATTTGAAGAAATGTCCAGTGCATGATCATAAAGGGTAGTTTATTGTTACTAACCTAATATAATAATTAATACTCAAAAAAAAAGTCTGGCTTCTAGAAAACATTTCACCAACCAGACTAAAAAACATTTTTGGCCACAGTACACTACTGTGTAACAATTAAAAGGATTTATTAAGGAGTTTTTAGGAGAAAATAATAAGCAATTAATGAATGAGGTAAAGAATGATATGGATAATTATTTGAACGATGGAGAATACCCTCCAAGATCTGAAAAGTATTCCATATCATATCATTAATTAATTAATTCATTTGCTTAATCCTAATAAGGGTTGCAGGAGGCTGGTGCCCATCTCAGCCAACTCTTGCTGAGGGCGAGATACACTCTGGACAGCTCGCCAGGCCATCGCAGGGCTCTCCATGTCATATGAACCCAAATTCTAATTGTTTTACTATACATTCAGAATAATTTCAATCTGGAGGAGAGCACATCATATCCGGTGTGAGTCAGCCTCAAGTGCCACATGCTATTAACCAGTAATTCTGATTAATTCTCAACATGTTCTATGAACATATGGAATAAAATATGCAGTTGAATTATTTGACGCTATGGATGTATTTAATTTTTTTTTTTTAATTTCAAGAATTAAACTTTTTTTCCCCACCAGACATGACACATGACTTTATCAGCTTGTTGTGAGGAGCAGGCCTTTAGTCTTGAGAGCAGGCAGCCATTTTCTCGCTAGCTTTGTCTGGGAGGAGGAGAGGATTAACATAGATATCAAATAAGATAGATAGGCTACACCCTATTGACAGCGCTTTTGTGTGGGAAACCTTTGTGTTGCCATCTTGGTCATTTCTACTCAGCAGCATAAATAGTGAGAAAATATATGGAAGTTTTTACAGCTTATGCCCTCAGTGTTTCGTTGTAAATTGTACTGCCTTACCAAGATGGCAGACAGACGGAGCCACCTTAGACAGGTAATAGCTAATCTTACATGCTATCTATGAGGAGGAACATTTGCACATGCCAATTACGCAGTGATCGTTTATCTTATCTGATGTCAGTGATGGATAAATTAGCTCATAGATGAATACCAAGAAATTGCTTGTGGCTGTCCACCAATCAGACATTAGAGGGAAAAAAAATCAATAATAAATCCATTTGCTTAAGTGAATGAAGCAATTAGATAAAACCTCCCTGGAACTTCTGATGTCATTAATTCTTCCAGCATTTTTGTAACACAACTGAATCAATACTGCCAAGTGAGAATGGTCTGGTGGAAGCCAGCAGTACCTGGGGACATGAAGTACAACTATAGTGACGGGGGTATGGGTGAATATTGTGACACCATGTTCTGGGTGGATGTTCCATTTTTGAAGAGAGGAAAAACAACATTTTTGGCTCTCATGCCACCATCCTCTCATTCTTTGGTAAACATGTGCAGCTGCTTTCATCCCCTTTTGTAAAGAAGTCTGGAATCCACTAAGCCCCTCTCTCTTTCTTCTGTATTTGCACTTGGATTTGTAGAGAGAATAACCAAATCTTTGAATGCATTGTGTGATGTTTGTGTGTGACGAGCTGACTCTAAAAACACATTAAATGCCTCTGCATGACCTGTCGATGGAAGAAAATCTTGGCAACCATCGAAGTTTCCAATGCAGCAGTGTGAAAGACCTGCTGTTAACACTGCAACGCTGTGAAAGACTCATTAGGGACTACTGTTCTCTTCTGCTGAGGCAACAGCTTTCTCGCTGAAAGATCCAGAGCAAAGGGATGAGAGATTGAAGGACACAATGACGTTGCATTGAAACACAAGTTACAGCCACCTGCATGTGTATTGGATCTTGAACAACGAATTTACTGTACCCTGGAAAAAAAAAGTCTCCCTTAATAGAAACCTGACGCAAATCTGCTCAGCATTTATAAAGGCATGATCAATCTTTGCTTAAAAAAAAAAAAAAAAAAAAACCTACAACAACAACAAAAAGACTTCAGTGTTTTACAGCATGCACACATCTCTCTCGTCGTCCGTCTCCATTTTGTGGAAGGGTTTGACAGTCCTGGGCCTTAGTAGGAAGTCTTGAATAAAGAGAAACAGAAGGAGGCCAGCAGCCCACATCCAGATGGTGCTAAATACTGATTAAACCTCGGATTTTCGAACTCCACAGTATTTTTCCAATTAGCTGTTGTGAGGAAAACAAGCTGAAGTGCCTGGGGATTGGAGAGGCACCCCTCGAGGCTTTGTCACCTGACACTTCCCCGCGCTAACAACCCCGTAAGAGGCTCTTCAGATGACTTGAAAACATTTGAGTGGCTGAATTTCAGAGTGACAAGTGTGAAGGGACAAGAGCCAGCAGGCACAGATGAATGTTCTGCATGGCAGCACTGAATGTGCGCCCACCTTTTTTTTCTGGGTATGTTACTTATTGTTGCGTTTGTTTATGTGGGTTTGTATTCCACGATTTTTTGTGCAGATACTGATCCCTCAGAGCCTTTAACTATAGTCATGTGGTCAGTTCAAGTTTCCCACCATTGAAAAAGACCACCGAATGGTTTCCTGAGCTGTATTGTTAAAGTTATTTTTTCTGTGGTTTATCACTCCCAGTATACGCTCTTGTCAGGCTCACGGGAAGGATTTTACATCTTGCTTTGAGCATGCGTGGGATCTTTTTGTGCTAAATCAATACTCACCTACTTCTCTTTACCACTGAAAGAAATTTAAAGAAAGTGCAAAATCATCAGTGGACCTCTGACTGACCGAACTCAAACTCAACTTTTTCATATTTTTTCAGGTATTTACAAAATCACCCATACAGAATTGTGCTTTTCAAAGGTTATTATACAAAGCAGGTCTGTCAAAGATAAAAAAATTTTTATGAAGAAAAACTTACTTAAAATGCTTGCAAATGAAAACAGCTCATTATTAATCCTCTGTAGGAACAAGCATTCATTTTGGATGTAGTTTTTTTTCTTTTTTTTCCCTATTTGCATCTGTGGTACAGTGGCATTCTCACTAAGCTAAAAACACAATACTTTCACTAATGGCGCTGCTTCTTTCACTATATTTGACATTGTTTAAAAAGTATTTACTGGTTCCTGAAAATTGTCTAGAGAGCACCGGCACTACATCCAAAATCACTCACAACTCTGTATAGCACTAAATGTTAGCGGAATGTATAGTGATAATTTATTATTCATTGTATAATTGACTCAGGCAACACGGTGGCGTAGTGGTTGACACCTTTGCCTCAGCAATTGAGTCTCGGGTTCGATTCCCGGGCTCGGAGCGTTTCTGTATTAAGTTTTTATATTCTCCCCGTGCTTGTGTGGGTTTCCTCCAGGTACTCTGGTGTTCACACTCCAAAAGCATCCACAGTAGTCTAATTGGCTGTTCCAAATTGCTCCTAGGTGTGAGAGTGAGTGTGAATGGTTGTATTTGTGTTGGCCCTGCAATTTTCTGGCAAGCTGTTCAGGGTGTACCCCACCTTCTTCCATAGTCGACTGGGATGGGAGCCAGCTTCCCCGTGACCCTAATTAGGATCAAGTTGCTTAGAAAATTAATGATTTAATGAATAATTGACTCAGTGTACCCCACAATGCTTTGCGGAAAGTGTACAACTGATATTCACTACGCAAGCATCATAAATTGCGGGTGTGTGGATGGTTCACCAGCTCAGCTGGTGTTGACCTGTCACATTTTAAATGTGCAACAGCATCATGTAATTTTTCATGTGCAGAGGAAAGTAGTGTCCAGAAGTGTTTTAACATTTTACCATTGATCTCTTTTTTTAGTGCTCTGCATTTAATTATCTATGTAGTGAGTAGAGGGCAGTGAATGAGTAAGTGATTTTGAACACAGCCCATGTCTCTTATGTACAATTAAAAAACACTTAGCTTTCTATTCATGATTGCATTTTAGTATAACTCTCTGTAATATTATATGCTTTGTATGCATAGTATTAACATACACAAAAAAAGCTTTAACATGAATGTATTATATATATATATATATATATAAAATTCTAAAATAACCAAACAAAAAGCTAGTACCGAAACCCTCTGGAACTTTAGAACAAAGAAGGATATCTGTCTAAAAATACAGATCCATCAGAATTCTTAGTTGTTGTTTTTTTTTAATATGCCACCACTCATTTGTTAGCAAACTTGTTAATTATCAGGTATCACTGATGTTACTTGTATTTCAATATTCTTTTTTTTATTGTCACCTACCTCTAACCATCAGCATCAAATTAACCTGAAATAATATTCAAATATAGGCATATGAATCTTACAACAAAGAGAATAAAGAACAAATTTTGCAACAGGCTGTACGAATAAGCACCTTTGCATTTTTTTTTTGACTGAGAAAGGAAATTCAACCTTAAACAGACTCTAAACTCGGAGCCAGAGCTGAGGGTGGATGAGTTCTCTCTCTTTCTTTGTAGGCCTGGAAGCCATTCTGCTGCGAAATGAATAAGCACAGATTATTTGTGTTAGGTCAAGGTTTGTCAGTCAGGCGTAGGCTGGGACTCTTTCAGCAGCAGAAACCTTAAGCTTGCTGGATTGCTTCATTTTGTCACTTAACAGTTTATTGATTTTACTATACACTTATTAGCTCTGTCCAATCACTTACGAGCTGTTGAAGTGGTTGCTTCAGTAAAGTGATATGATTATGTTTATTTATTTATTTATTTATTTAAAGCATGACCTTTTCTGAACGTCTTTATCTTTAATTAGTGTCATGGGGAGGCTGGAGCTCATCCCAGCCATCTCAGGGTAAAGGTGGGCTCGTCAGACAATCGCAAGAACAACACACACAGCCATTCACTTAAACTTTTACACCTAGGGAAAATTTTGAATACACAAATAGCCTAATGTGCAAGTCTTTGGACTGTAGGAAGAAACTTGAGTACCTCGAGGAAACCCGTGTAAGCAGAGAACATGAAAACTTTGAAGGCAGAAATGCTAACCACTACTTATTATTTATTTAGATGTATTTGTTTGTTTATTAATTATTATTCTTTATTTAGTGAGCTACCTAGCTTTTTGTTTTAGGATGCCAAAAGCACTTTATTTTTTCCTTGGAACAAAAATAGAGCTACAGCATTTATGTCAGTAAGAGCCAGATGCGTTGAACAGCATTGACAATTTAACTGCAGTATCATGAAGCTGAGTTCCAATAATGTTTGAGCCGACTAATGAACTTTCAGTTGGTTTGACAGACTGGATAAGGTTTTGAACTGTGTATGTATTTTGTGGTTGGTCCATACCTTATTGGCACTTTGTCAAAGGAATTTACTTCTAAGTAACTTTCCTTTCCTACCCTTTCCTTTCCCTTGCAAACCCATTCCATCCCTATTTCTCTTCCCTTCCACCATTGCCACATAAACTATAGAGTTAAACAATTTTTTTGTGATTTTTTTCCTAGACGCATAAATAAACCAGCTATTGCAAAACATTTGGTGAATAGACGCACTGTACGTGCTATAATAAGTAAGAAGAAAGGCTGATGCTCAGAGCCTATAACACAACTGTCTTATCTCCATTTTTCCCTGTGCGTGGGCTGGGTGAGGCCCTGCCATGCCTATCACTTGACTGGACTGTGTATTAATACACAAAGTCGTGTGTGTGTGTCAGCCTTGCTAGCTCATCATTCTGCTCTGTTGCTGTTCTGCCTGCAGGGCAAAGCCACACTGTAAGTCCATTAAAATGAGAACAGCCAAATAATTTGTGGGCTAACAATAGAGTGGCAACCACTGCATAGCAATAACACTTCACTAAGACAAAGGGGTAAATGTGGTGACATGCATTTTACTGAGTATCAGTAAGTACCTTAGTCTGGATGCTAAATAAATAACTTCATATCAGAAGAATTACAGCCCTGTATTAATGTGCAGCTGAACTCAGATTCATGTCTAACAAGCTAATCAAGCAAAGCCATGATGATAATATGCTAGCTAAATGTTCTTCATCTTCATCAAACAAAAATAGACCAATTGTAGATTTAATGTTTCTATTACAGGCTGCAGTTGAATACTTCAAAACGAATACCACAGCAATTGCATTCTTTTGAGCTGAGATATTATCTTACGATGTCAATCATGCAGTTGCAGCCCATGCAAAATATTTTCTCACAAGAGCTTGTTGGACTTGGAGCCCTCAGGTCAGGATGTAGATATGAGAGCAGGGTTTTGTGGGATTGTGCAAGAAATGACCTCCTCCTTTAGAGAACATACTGTGTTCAGACCTGGAATGAACACAGTGAAAAAAAGAAGAAAAAAATTAACCAGACTTTACTGTTGCACATATTACTAAAATATTAATTTAGAAAAAAAAGGAGAGAATTGGAAGCTTAATTCAGTTTTTCAAGGTTTGATATGGAACTGTCTAAAATGTTCAAATACGGAGACTGTTTTTACAGTTTTTTAGCTAGCTAGTTAAATGACTATAAAAGTAGCTAACTGGCTGGTGTTAAGCTTGTAATTTACCTACCAATACTATAATAAAAAAACTGTAAAATTTCTTAACTGTAAAATCCTTGGGGCAGTGGTGGGCCAGTGGTCGGGTGCTGGATTGCTAATTGTAAGGTCGGGGGTTCAAGCCCCACTATCAATGGGTTGCCACTGCTGTCCCCCAGTGCAGTTAACTGGGTTATCAAATACAGGCCATGTCTCTCACTGTCAGTGGGATGAGGCATGTAAAAGAACCTTTTATCTTTATCTAACCTTTTTTCAAAGAAAATGCTGATTTTTCGTCAAGAGTAGCTGCATAGACGTCAGCGTGTTTCTGCCCTGCGATGGCCTGGCGAGCTGTCCAATATGTACTCTGCCCTCGCCCAGAGTTGACTAAGATGGGTGCCAGCCTCCCCGCGACCATAATTAGGATTAAGTTGTTCAGAAAATGAATGAATGTAAAATCCTTTCTCATACCACAGCAATTTGACAAAAAAATTTTATTTTTATTTATTTGCCAATGCCACATCATTAACTTTCATGTTGGCGAATGTTCACCAAACAAGTTATGTCAGTATTTACTTATTTCATGTTGTCCCTCACATCACCTTTCCTTTTTATCTTTCTTGAAGTTAATAAAACTAACAAAACAGGCAGCTCATTATGTTAGTCAGAACCTTTAAACATAAACTCTTATGTCATGAGGACATTACCATGTTTAAGTAATGTTTTAAATCCACAGCTTTATCTTTGAGTTTTACACAGTGCTGATACTGGTGGCTTCTATAATTGTTACATTAAGCATACACATGGAAAACAAAATCATTCCTGAGATTAAGCTGTTATTACTTATCTTGAAATAAGAATGAGTGCAATAATACTGTGTTAAGCCTGTAATTTGAAGCTGCGCTATTATCAGAGAAACTGTCGTAGAAAACTGGCATATACTATGTAAGAATGGCACCTGATTGGTTTGCGATTTGGGGATCATATTCATTATTCTAAGTGGGGATATCTCATTTTGCTTTTATCTTTCCATGTAGTTTATACTAAAGCTTTTAATGTCTTTAAAATAATCCCATTTGGGAGTACTTATTTTCTGCATGTGGAGCGTGCAGTGTTCATTTCCCTCTGTCATGGATAAAATATGTAAAAATTAACCATAAAAAGTTTGCTAGTTTCCTTTTCTTTTTATTTCCATGTAGTACATACGAAAACTTTCAATGAATGTTAAAAAGATGCTTTTACGAAGCAATTATGCTTGCGGAACTCACAAAGCTCACCTGTCTCTGTCACCGTTACAATGTCTTAAAATTTTGTTTGCGTTTTATTCATCTGAATGGTAAAATTTATAAATGTTATTCATCTCAGGCTTTTCATGCTTATTAATTTTCATATACTTTTAGCTACTAAATTTTATGCAATTAACGTTGTAATTTTTAAAGGAATCCGGCAGCCCTACTAGCCGTTCTCATTGTTGCAGTTGTCTCCATCTGTAAGGCAGTGCTCTGTTTGGAAGAAATTTGGGCAGAAGCAGAGGAATCTGATTTATGGGCAGGTATTCTGTCCTGCTTTATCGCCTATCATCAGATGGAGATGGTAAATCCTTGTGTTTATGAGAGGAGTGTGAGGGACCTGCCCCAGCTGGGGAAGGAGTGGACTTGGCTCTGAGCTGAAGTGTCTGCTGCCAGACTGCAGTTTGTTCGTGTTGTCCATCCTGAGCAATCTGAGAGAAAGTCTGGCAGAGATTAGTGTTGTTCCAGAGGAAACAGTAGAAGCTGGTCATTTCCAGCAACATCTGTCTGAATCCATATTTTTCAGTTTACTGAAATGTTTGCAAATACAAAAAAAAAATAAATAAATCAAGATTGTTTTTAGTCTGTTTTCTGTGCAGTAATGTTTCAGTAATTCTATCTCATCACCTGGGATGTATAGTTTAATGGATGATCATCTGTGAGAAAAATCTGGAAATTATTTGCTATATATATATATATATATAAAATGTGCTATATATGACTAATTTTCCAAACTAATACATAGTTGCTGAATTTAATGTGTAAATATATGCAGGTGGCACGGTTGTGTAGGTGTTAGCACTTCCACCTCACATCAGGAAGGTCCTGGGTTTGAGTCCCCTGCCCAGTGAGGGTGTTTCTGTGTGCAGCTTTCATGTCCACCCTGTGCTTGCATGGGTTCCATCTACCTCTACATTTCTGTATGAAGTTTTCATGTCCACCCTGTACTGGCAAGGGTATCCTCTGAGTGCTCTGGTTTCCTCCCAGAGTCCAAACACATGCATATTAGTCTTACTGGATATTCCCAATTACCCCTGTTTGTTACCATGAGTGTGAATAATTCTGTGTCTGCGTTGGCCTTGTGATAGACTGGCAAGCTCTTTAGGGTGTAGCCCACCATCGTCCAGAGTTGGCTAGGATGGGATCCAGTCTTCCCATGTGATCCTAATAAAGGATATAGCGTATGAAGATGAACCAATATATGATTGCTCCAGAAAATGCTCCATCAAACCTCTCTAAGCTTTCTAATAAGCCTATACTTGCAATACACAGGACAAACAATGAATAACTGGTGGCTTTTCAATTCCCTATGGCAGAATTTCTCCTCATTTAAAATAATCTGGGAAAAAGTTAATATACACTCACCTGTCACAAGGCTTTAATCTTTATGTCTGTGACAGAGTGATCAACAGTAAAAAACAAGATTAACTAGACTAGACAACAAATAAAAATGCCCATGAGAATATCAGACCATTAAAACTTGTAAGATATGACTGATATATTGTGCAACGTTTCATAAAAGTCTTTGAGTGACCTCTGAAAAAGAGTGTGTGCATGGTTACAAGCATGTGGGTATGTGTGTGCTGGCTCAAGGCCCTGTGGGCCAGGAGGCCAGCTGATGAAGGAGGGTTTGACATGCTCTGAGGGGAAAGCCTGGGCAGGCATGGAGAGATTGAGAGCACCAGGTGTCTGGGGCTTGGACATGTTCGGCACTCTGAGGACACTCTATGTTTAGCTGTTACATTACGTTACATGCAATGTTTTTCTATAGCTGCTGAATTTGTTGAAGATAAAATTGTCTGCAAGCCAGCATGTAGACCACCCTCTCACTCTTCAGGCGCTCGTTTTGACTCTGCCAGAATAGACAGCATCCATCTACCTCAGCCGATCGATCCAGACTGGACTTTTTAAAATCACCTCAGCCTGGCATTTTCAATACATGTTACATTGTTGACAGTTTTTCAAATTGCCCATAAATGGCTGTCTGAACACCAAAAAATATTAGTATGGCTTATTGGTAGGAAGCCAGGGTTTGTGGCTAGCTAACTGCTTCCTTTAATTGATTTGCCATTGACTCAACAGTGTGTGTGCAGCTTTGCCTCAGGCCGAGAAAAAGCCAATAGTTTTACGGACGTTTGCCATTAAGTTATATTTGGCCTCGCATTTTAGCTAGTGTTACTTATTTATTTTGCTGAAAGGATAATCTGTTCACATGTGTCAGGCCAGGAGATTTAGCTTTTCACTGAGGTAATCACACTTCCTGTATCTTAGTAAAGTGCATAACCTTTTTAGACACCCCAAAGATGGACAACACACAGGTCGCCCTTTTTAGCCTCTGCTAAATAATAGGGCCTCCATTAAAATAATAAGCACTCCATGACCCCCTGACCTTTGTTTCTGACCTCACAGGAGACTATGTTCATCAGTCTCACTGGAGTGTACTTTGTGACAGGCTTACTTTCTCATCAATCTAGTTATGGAAGATTGATAGAGCACTGAGATGCTTCTTACCCAGATTGTGCTACTCTAGATAATGAAGTTTTTTTTTTCTTCTTTTCCTAGTGCAGTGCATCATTTCAAAAGGAAACCAGGCTATAGGGAAAAAAAAAACTGAAAGTATGTGGACTGTGAAGAACCTTCATTGTGGGCCTAACACTTTGAGACAGCACCATGGAAACTGTGCATTAAGGTCAACCATCAGAGTGGCAAGGGTTGGCGTGTGTTGATTGTCAGCCCTGAGGGTTAACCAAGATGGGAGTCCTGCTGGGTAGGGAGGCGATAAGTGACACTCGCCGTGCTATGGAACGCACTCATCGCTAACACTGGTGACATGTGAACTGCAAGCTTTACCCACACTCTCCAGAATACCTTCCCTGTATTGTGCACGTAAAACACACCAGTCTCACTAAGACTGATATAGCCATTCCAACTCACTCACCATATCCTTCCCTCCATCGAGACAGGAGATGGTAGGGTACCTCAAGGCTCTGTGCTAGCAAGCAGAAAGTGTGAGGTCAAAGGTGATCCTGTGACAGCTAAAGATCTATTGGCTCCTGAGACTGTAAATTAAAATCCCAGAACTCCTACAGAGTCACTGGCCCCCTAAGGTCATGACTTTAAACCAAAGGCCTGCCACTGTTCATTTTTGGGGTTGTTAGTTTGAGTATCAGAACTGCCAGAGAGCCATTATTGGACCCTGGACTGCTCATGGTTTGCATTCTGCCTAAGCTCAACATCAGTTTGAATAAAAGCATCTGCCAAATAAATGAATGTTAATGTCATATTTCTTTCTTTTCCCTATCTCTGTCAGACAGTCACAAAAGATTTATCCATTCTCTGATGTAGTTCTTTTTCCCATAATTTACATAGAGGCACATCAATGTGTTTTTCATGTAAAGAGCAATATTTCTTGTCTATGTGCATAGAATTCCAAGAATGAGTCTTTGTTCCATGGGAAATGCACCAAACAAGGGAGCAGTCTTACTTATTCATTTTTCCCCCTCCACCTTCATCTGCCTTTTGAGGCTTTTGCCAAGTACGCCCAGCACGGAGCTCTGGCAGACTATTGTGTGGGTGTAACGTTAATGCTTCTGGACAGACATTTGTTTGGAAGTAGAGGATGAGTGATATGTGAAGCGCTGGAAGATGTGCTGCTGTGTCCGCTGGGTGAATGATGGGCCAACTGTGTGAGATCGCTCTAGGCCTGCTCAGGGAGCTGTAATATGAGATGGCGGCACTCCATCTGTGGCTATGAAAGGGCCACCAGGCCAAAGGATTTGCTGACCTGTGCCCAAGGGAGACCCGTCAGTAATCATCTAAAGAGCTCCCTCTGGAGGCTTGGGAGATTAAGTGCTTATTGAGTGAGAGCAGGTGGGCTGAAGGTCTGAACATTCAGCTCTCATCTCAGCTGTATCACAGATTGCTTAGTGATGATCCGTCATTTTCCTTTCTGCCTTTCTCTTATTATGGGTGGGTCTGAAATGTCATAGCATGTATACTGCTTGTACTACTTCTGTTCCAAAATTAAGCACTTCCCTTACTTCCCTTCTTTCTTTTTCTGTTTTTCAATTCATTGAATAATGAATAATAATTTTATAAGAATTTTAATTTATATATATATATAGTTTTTCTCATAATTAATATATATAAAGAGCTGGAGGAAGTGGCTGGGGAGAGGGATGTCTGGACCTCGCGACCCTGGAACAAGGGGAAGATGAATAAATGAATATGTGTGTGTGTGTGTATATATATATATATATAAATCAGATTACACTGTTCCTGTGTACTATAAACTAATTTATTTTATCCATTCAAGAAGAACCATTATATCTCTGCATTAGTCTCAAGTATTCATTGTTAAATGTCAGGAATCTGACCTTGTGGTGAACCATTCTCACTCATGAAAACAGAAGGAGATTTTTTACAACCAGTCCTCTGCCTCTCTTAAAATAGGACCTTGCCCCAGTCATCACCTATCTAACCCTGGTCACAGAGAGATGTGTATAAACAGGATTAGCATCATTGCTTTGGAATATTTCTGTTTTTGAGGTAAGCAGCAGTGATAGATGGCCACATTTTTCCATCTTAATGAAAAATTGCAGTTGCACTGCATGTCTATTTGACCAACTGGCACAATGACTTTCAGCAATAAATAGAGAAATTAATTGGTGTCATGTTGATGAGGGGTTTTTTTGTTCCTGTAATTTGATGAGGTTTGTTCTCTTCAGAATTTTCAGAGATTACCAGAGCATATCTTATGGTCACTGAAGGCACATAAAAGGAGTGATGTATGCTTCATTGTGTTGATGAAAATGGTGCACTGTGACATGCTTAATCCTCCAGTTTATTGATTTTCTTATATATGACAGGTTCATCTTCTTTACTTTGAGCTGCCTTGCCTGAAATACAGAATAATACGTGTTTAGTTTTTGTTTAATTATTATTATTATTTTTTTTTTTTTATGAGATTTGGTGACAAAAGCCTTGCCTCAGTAGTGACCCAGAAAGAACAACCACTCAATATCCTACAGCAAAAGACCTTTTGGGCCTTCCATAACTCTATGTGAAAGCCTCTAAGAAGTGCTGATGGACAAGTGGGTGTCAGGGTGCTTTGACTGGGATTATGTGTCATTCTAATTTGAATCTATGATTGGGGGTATTTAATGTATAAAGCAGTTTCCCAGGGTGCAAATCACTGCATAGGCATAATGTACACCCGTTCAGTCGGCAGAGTGTTCTCAAGGCACTGAGACACATCTTGATGGTGTCTTGTCAGCGCCTGCCTCAAACAGAACCACTTTTGCAGGAAATGTAAGAAGTTAATGATTTGGCAAAGGAAATGGCTGACTTTTCACTATTGATGACCCATGATGGATGGAGCAACAATAAAAAACCTAAAGCCTAAATATACCTGTTGGCCCGTCACCAATAGGATTATTATGGTTAGTGAAATGCATATGCAAGATGGGGAAACTTTTCAACATGGGCACCAAAAAAAAAAAAAAAAGCACCAAATTTTAACCTATTTTTTGCTTTTATTTAGGATGAAGTAGCAATTTGGTGAATAAGAGTTCTTGTATATAAATCCACAAATATCATGTGTAATGAGTTTGAGAAACATATTCGCACACAGCTGGCACAATTAGTATTCCAGTGGTGCATTTGAAGTCTACATAATGATAATCCAAGTGCTCTTGAGCTCCATCTGGGCTCAGTGGTCTTTAATTGTATCTAATGAGTGGAAATCTTTGTGTCGATGCACCGACAAAGTTGCTGTCCACAGCGGGATCTCAGCGTTAACCTCACATTAGTTGTGAGCTTCAGGGTTGCTGCTGGGTGTCTGCTTACTCGAGGTTCTGTGTATAAAATAAGACATTGCTCAGATGCATCCCTTCCAGCTACAAAACACCTCCACCCCACATTGTTTCCTCATTCATGCTGTAAGTGAGCAGAGTTTAGCTATGAGACCTGACCCAGTTCAACTTTGCAGCAACCTTATATGGTGCCTTGGGGAGTGCATGTTTTAAAAATGTTTTCTTGCTCTTCATTCACATGTTTCACTGCATCATCCCACCCACCCCCAAATGTACAGCTTGGTTCTTATATATCCACACCAAACAAGATGTAAATCCTAAACTGGTGGACTGCTTTGACATTTGGAATGCACATTCCATTCAGTTTTATTTGTATAGTGCTTTTTACAGTTGACATTGTCAGAAAGCAGCTTTACACAGTAAAATTAAATTAGGGAGAAATCTAAAAATTTTTCTACAACCCCCTACACATCCCTAATGAGCAAGCATGCGGCGACAGTGGCAAGGAAAAACTCCTTCAGTTGACACAAGGAAGAAACCTTGAGAGGAACCAGGCTCAGGAGGGAAACCCATCCTCATTTGGGTGAAACCATAAAATACAAACCCTATAAGAAAACATGCATTAGAGTCCAACATGTAGTCCGGTTGGTTATACCACAACTGTAAGTCCTAAATAACTGCAGCAAGAGAGTCTCTATCACCAGCAGCGAAACGTCATCTTTACAGTCGCTGAGTGCAGATCT
The DNA here is from genome assembly GCA_028564935.1 of Neosilurus hyrtlii. NCBI lineage: Eukaryota > Metazoa > Chordata > Actinopteri > Siluriformes > Plotosidae > Neosilurus > Neosilurus hyrtlii. The sequence goes on from JAOUQZ010000019.1 coordinate 17,731,274, forward strand.
AAGCCCATATTGATCTTCATCAGCAGGAGCGAGGGGCTTCCAAGATGAGAACTCCAGCCAGCATTAGCACACCAGGACAGACCACAGGACTCAGAAAGCAGAAGGATCAGGAGGATCAGGGTCACCGTCATCCAAGAAGTAGCATGTGTACCTCAGCAAAACACAGAAAGAAAGAGGAGGAGGGGAAGAGACTGAGAGGTTGTTAAGTATTCGTATAATAGTGTAATGGTAAAAGAAGAGTTTATTAGTGCTGGGTGCAAGCAGGGACTCCGGCTTGACTAACTATGGCAGCATAAATAAAAAGAGAGAAACCAAAAGGAAGTCAGACATGAGGGCCCCTGTAACGTTGGGCAATCAGCCATTCCACTGTCAAAGGACCTGGGTGAGCATGTAGAGTGAGGGAGCGACAACATCCCAACGCTACAGTTTACCCGAACTCTCTATGCCTGAGAACCCCCAGATCTGCTCCATTACCTAATAAGGAAAATTGTATTATCAATAATGTCAAAGGCTGCACTAAGGTCAAGCAGCACAAGCAGAGAGACACAGCCGTGGTCAGAGGCCAACAGTAAATCATTTATCACCTTAACGAGTGCTGCCTCTGTGCTATGATGGGGCCTAAATCCTGACTGATACATTTCATGAATGTTATTCCTAGAAAGATATGAACATAACTGCTGTGCTACAGCTTTTTTCTAAGATCTTGGAGATAAAAGGGAGGTTTGATATTGGCATATAGTTGGACAGCTGATATGGGTCGAGGTCATGTTTTTTATAAGAAAATCTTCATTACAGTCCAACATGTACTCTGGTTGGTGTACACTACAACTTTAAGTCCTAAATAATAGTGGAAAAATTGTTTATATCACGAGCAGTGATCTTCACAATCAGCAAAATTGTTTATATCACCAGCAGTGATCTTCACAATCAGCAAAAGAGTTTATATCACCAGCAGTGATCTTCACAATCAGCAAAAGAGTTTATATCATCAGCAGTGACCTTCACAATCAGCAAAAGAGTTTATATCACCAGCAGTCATCTTCATGATCTCTGAGTGCACATCTAAGTCCATATGGATCTTCATCAAGGGAGGCAGACATGGAGCACCCTATAACATTGGGCAATCAGCCACTCCGCTGTCAACGGACCTGGGTGAGCATGTAGAGTGGGGGAGCGACAGCATCCCAACATCACAGTTTACCAGAAGTCTCTATGCCTGAGAACCCCCAGATCTGCTCCATTACCTAATAAGCTATTAACAAAATGCTTGACTAACAAGTAAGTTTTCAGCCTAGTCTTAAAAACAGAGACTGTATCTGAGTCCCAAATATAAACTGGAAGTTTATTCCATAATTGTGGGGCTTTGTAAGAGAAAGCTCTGCCCTCTGCAGTAGTCCCCAGTATTCGATGTATCACTAAGCAGCCTGCACATTTGGATCTAAGGGGGCATGCTGGAGGAAAAAGTAGTGGGCCTCGGCAGGAGCTTGTGGAACACCAAACTTAACATTATAACATTTAGAGAAGTCACCATTTACATCTACAAACTGATAACGGTCAGTTGCATAAGTTTTAAACCAGGTGAGGGCCGTTCCCTAAAATCCACCAACATTTTCTAATCTGTCAAGGAGAATTGTATGATCAATAGTGTCAAAGGCTGCACTAAGGTCAAGTAACACAAGC
>JAOUQZ010000019.1:17775520-17790228 GCA_028564935.1 Neosilurus hyrtlii
ATCTAACATTTAACAATCCTATCTTTAGATCAAAGGTGCTGGCTGTAGATTCAGTATGATTTAAATTTATGTTAATACGATTAATAAAACTGACTCTCTGAGTGTTTTTACATATATTTAAATTTTTGTTAAGTTCAGGGAACAGACACAGTTCCCTGACATCTCTGTGCAGCTTGCAGACAATGGGCTAAGCCTGTTTGTCTGCTCTCTGGCCTTGGCTCTGGATTGTCACTAGTCCTGTTCCAAGACTATGTGCTATGCTGCAAGAAATGAGAGCACCTTCCTGAGTCGGATGAATACCGTCCCACCCTATCAGGCCAGGTTTACCCTCAAAGATACTCCAATTATCTATAAAGCCCACTTCCTTTTTTGGAACACCACTTCCAGCAGTTCAGTGACCATCGCCTGCTGTAATCTACATCACCACGCCATATTGGGATGGGAACAAAGCATATTACGGCATCAGATATTGCCTTTGCTAATTTTCAAACCTATATAAAGTTTCTTTTATTAACCTCTGACTGACGAAGGTGTATATCATTAACACCAGCATGTATAACTATCTTAGAGAACCTGTGCTCACCTAAGAACCTAAGATAACCTGCTATGTCCGGCGCTCTGGCTCCCGGGATACACCTAACTAGTGCTGCTGGTGCCCCTAAAGATGCTTCCTATAACCAGAGCTCTTTCAGGTTTCAGGTCTCACTGAGGTGAGCAAACCTGTTCGACACGTGAAGTGCAGACGAGTGGTGCTCCCGTGGGCGACCCAGACTTTCCGTTGCAGGAACAACACCAAAGTCGGGATGCACATTTCTAACACTACAATCTTCTTCATCAGAAAGCTAAATATTGTACTCCTATCACAGATAAAGTTATCGCAAATGATGGAGGGAGAATTACTAAACATCCTGCACTCAACACACTGGACATGCTGGACGGTAGCCATGATACTAAAAACAAACCTTAGCTGGAGACTTGTGGATAGCAGCAGGATATTAGCAGGACGCTGTTTATTCCCTCTGTGTGCTGCTTTGAAGTAGAGAAGAGTTAAAGAGTAAAATTAAAGAATAATTAAAATAACTAAAACTGCTTCAAGAGGAGGACAAGAAGAGAAGTTAAACAATGAAAGAAGCTAGGTTAAGAACACAGACAAGCAATTAAAAAAAACAGGAATTGACCTCAATGTTTCAATGTTTGCATCAGTCATCAAACCTAGCCCGTGTCTTCTTTTCTTTTTTTTCTCCTTTTTTTCATACACTGATAATGCATCTGTTAGACCAATTACATTATTTGTACCGCAAAACAATCGTTTTCATACTCTTCATGATGGCAGCCATTCTTGGTAACATATTCCTAGAATGTGGGAATTTTATTTTTACCATTTATCACCAAATCCTCTGTAGTTGGGTACTGATGAACTGGTGTTGGGAAGGCTTAAACATAGTGGAACATTTTGTCGACTTTTATCCACTGTAATTAAGTGCATTCATAATGTACAGTCTATTGTGAATATATACGACTGGCAGCTCCACTTCCTTTTTTTTTTTAATTATAGGGAAGAGTTTGGAAATTTAAAGGATGAAGATGAGATAATTTTGGGGTTGGCAAAAGTATAAGCAACAGATAATGTCAAATAAATCTTAATTAAATTAAATACCATTAAATATGTGGTTGGATATACATTGCTTGCATGTAATACATCAAGCCAGTCTTCAATCATTCTTCTTTTGTGATGTTTTTTCCAGGCATGTAATGCAAATTATTTATTTATTTATTTATTTTCCATTTACTTTATGTTTGTTGTAGGGAGTTTCTCCCTTTAGTCTCCTCTTCAGAAACAAAAATGCTACTTAGTTGGGTAGAAGAGGCCCATTTCCTTAACAAGTGTTATCATCATCATCATCATCTTCTTCTTGGTTCGGGGTCGGGTCGCAGGAGCAGCAGCCTATGCAATGAGGTTCAGATGCCACTCTCCCCAGCCACTTACACCAGCTCTTTCAGGGGACACAGAAGCAGCCCCAGACCAGCCAAGAGACAGTGCCTCCAGCATGTTCTGGGTCAACCCTGGGGTCTGTTTTCGGTTGGAAATGCCCGAAACAGGAGGCATTCTAATCAGATGCCCGAGTCACCTCAACTGGCTCCTTTCAACGTGGAGGAGTAATGTCCTACTCTGAGCTCCTCTCAGATAGCCGAGCTTCTCACCCTATCTCTGACGGAGAGCCCTGTCAACCTGTGAAGGAAGCTCATTTCAGCCAATTGTATCTGTGATCTTGTTCTTTTGGTCACCACCCCAAGCTACTTTAACACCACCTGACTGGTCTGCATTTGGGCAGCCCCAAATACACCAGTACTCTGTGTGTGCTGACATATTTATATCATTGGTAGCATTAGCAATTACAGCAGGTTGTGCTACAGTAGCTCTTCAGTAGCTCTTCTTCGGCATTTTAACAGGGGTGTGTAGCCTTTTTACATCTGCTGTATTATATGAAGGCCAATACCTGAATTACTCACTCATTCACTTGCCAACCCACTTAATCCTTTTAGGGTCTCAGGAGGCTGAACCTATCTCAGCCAACACTGGGCAAAGGCAGGGTACAACGTGAACAGCTCGCCAGACAATCGCAGGGCAACATACACACAACCAGTCACACTCACACTTAGGGTCAATTTGGAACCTCCAGTTAGACTATTGTACCTGTCTTTGGACTGGGGGAGGAAAGTGGAGTACTCAGATGAAACCCACACAAGTATAGGAGAACAAACACCCCAGCTCTGGACTCTAACGCAGGGCCTTCTTTCTGTGGGGCAGACATGCTAATTACTACCCCACCGTGCTGACTGATAGCTGAAATATTTAAACATAAAAAACAGAGTCCACCTGTACAGGACCAGTCAAAGGTTTGGACTAATTTAGTTTCCTTCTAATTCAGTTTGAACAAGCAGGTGTGTCCAGAACTTTGACTGGTACTGGTGAGAAGTTTGGCCACCTGGGAGGATCTCGGCTCCTCCGCATTGAGAGGAGCCAGATGAGGTGGCTCCGGCATCTGATTAGAATGCCTCCTGAATGCCTCTGGTGTGGTGTTTTGGGCATGTTCAACTGAGAAGAGACCCTGTGGTTGACCCAGAACATGCTGGAGGGACTGTGTCTCTCGGCTAAAAATTTAAGCCCATATATACAGTGGTGCTTGAGAGTTTGTGAACCCTAAAGAATTTTATACCTAAAATTTATCCCAACTTATGATTGATACTTATGTCTATAAGAATATAAGAATATATTTATATCTTTGTGATAAAGGCAACATTCTTAAATATAAGTGATGCTGTTGACAACCAAGGAGCCTGAGCTATCAAGCAGTCAAAAGAGCTGCAGCTTTGGAAGTCGCAGAAGCAAAAACTCTACCATGGGAGGAGTTTGGGGAGGCCATTTAAGGACTTTCATTTGGCCTCAAGGAAGTTCTGTCAAACTGTTCAGTGGCTCAGAAAAGGAAGCAGGTCCCAGGCTGTGCTTACATTTTAACCTTCACCTATGGCCATGAGATTTGGGTAGTGAGCACAAGAACGAGATCACGGACACAAGGAGCCAGAATGAGTTCCCTTCAGAGGGTGTCTGTGCTCAGCCTTAGAGCTCAGACATCCGGGGGAGCTCAGGGTGGAGCCAATGCTTTCCTCTACAGAGAAAAGTGCCAGTTTAGGTGGTTCGAGCATCTGATTAGAATGCCTTCTAGTCAACTTCCTTTAGGGGTGTCCTGGGCATGTCCTACTGGAAGGAAGTGATTTGGTGAAATCAATATTTAAAGCTCAAACATTAGTAAAGTGTTGTATGAAACCAAAATCATGAGTATGATTTTGGTTTTTATGCATTATTCAAGGTCTGAAAACACTGCATCTCATTTGTTAAATTTGAACAATTGTTATTTTTTACAATTATATAATTTAAGTGACAATATTTCATGTGCAGTTTAAATGTTATTTGTTTACGGTATAAAACAAAGATGTATGTTCCTGAAATCTTCATTATCTTCACTTCTTTCAGCTGCCGTCTTCCATCACCCTCCCTCTAATTAACGCACATGCACACTGTTTTACTCCTACTGACTTTCATTTCCCTTCTCTCCAGTGTGTTCCTCCACCTATATAGGCTCTTCACTTGCTCCTTGCTCTCACTACATATCATAATGTCATCTGCAAACATCATTATTCATAGAGACTCTTGTCAGACCTTGTCTTGTCATGTCTATGACCACTGCAAATAAGCAAGGGCTCAGAGTCCACCCTAGATACAACCCACCTCTACCTTGAACCAGTCCGTCATTCCTATCATACGCCTCAACTCTGCCACACTGTCCTCATACATATCATGTACCACCCTTCTACCACAAACCTCTCCGCCACTCCAGACTTCCTCATACAGGACCACAATTCCTCTGTTATGACTCAGTCTAGGTTGACCCATAACTCTTTTACTTTGGGTTTTTATTTTTTTTTCAGTGGTCTCTTCTTAAGAAGCTGGCTAGGCCAAAATAATCAACAAAACACATCTAACAATACACATACAATCTAACTTAATATAACAGCACAAAGGAAACGAACAAAAAACACAAAGGCTTGTCTCACTCCCTAGCTAACCAAAAATTACACTGGCTTTCTACTAACCATAGTGCTATTTACAAGGAATTACTCTGATGTATATACACAAATGTTTATACAATATACAGAATCAATAATAAGATCTAGGGAGGAAACAACACTAATGCCAGTCAGTGCCAGGTCACACACAAATAGACACCAGTAAAATAGACAGTAGCGAAAAGTAAAGGCAATTGGCACTCTGAGCTATGATTTTTTTATTTTTATTTTTTGCTGTTAAATACACCACCAAAAAAGCATCCCACCAAATAGAAATACAAACAGGGACGTAACACATCTGCTAAATGGTTTATCAAAGTCAAACACATAGTGCAACTCTTTCTGAATTTCCCTGTACTTCCCAATCAACATTCTCAAAGCAAATATGGTATCTGTGGTGCTCTTCCATACTGCTGTTCTCAAAACTCTTCTCAGACTGGATTCTATTACTCTTTCTCATAACTTCATGGTGTGACTCATCAACTTTATATCTCTGTAGTTACTGCAGCTGTGCACATCTCCCTTGTTCTTGAAAATTGGTAGAAGAGCACTTCCATTTCTCAGGCATCGTCTCAGTTTTCAAGATTTTGTTTAACAGTCTGCTTTAAAACACTACTGCTATCTCATATAAAACCTCTTCATGCCTCTACTTATATATCATCTGTGTCAACTGCTTTCCCACTCTTCATCCTCTACATAGCTGCTCTCACTTCATCTTTACTAATCTCTCACACTTCCTGTTTCTCTATCCCCACATTCTCCAACTGTCTCTCTCTCATTTTACTCATTCATCAGCTTCTCTAAAAACATTTTTCACCTTCACAGTACAGTCTCCTCTCTCATGAGCACATTACCATATGTAATCGTTATCATCGTAGCTTGTGTTACATCTTTCCCTTCTTGATTCCTCCTTTTCTCCTTCCTTTGTGTTCAGCTTCTCATACAACTCCTTATATGCCTCGTCCTTAGCTTATATACCACTCTCTTTACCTTGTGCCACATTCTATGTACTCTTGTTTATGTTCTTAATCTCTCCGAGTGTCCCACTTATTATTATTTTTTTTTACCAATGCCTTCCCCTTGATGCTTTTCTGAACATCCTTATTCCACCATCATGTCTGTGTGTCCTCCTCCAGATGCCAGCTCAAGTACATTCCTAGCTTTCTCCCTCACCATAAATGCTATAGCTGTCCAGTCATCCAGCATCCCCTCTCTGAATTTCACACAGAAGTCTTCCTCCTTTAGCTTCCATCATCTGATCTTTGGTTCACTTTTGCCTCCACATATGTATTCACGACTGCCATTTCCATTCTTCTCAACCACTCCATCTAACTCCCTCCAGAAGTCATCCTTCTCCTCCCTCTCTCCCCCTTATGGACTTAAGACCATAACTTTATTCAATATGATTTGATGTTATTTAAAAGCCCTGTAAATGTTTAAAAAAAACTTTGGGTTTCTGTGATATTGTGAACTATTGCGGACATGCCCTGCTCTTGGAGTGAAGTTTGTTGGTTGATTCCTAGAGAGAGAAGCAGTTGTGTTGTATTTTTTTCTCTATCTGCTTGATTGTGGATCAATTAATTTAAAATTCTTTAGAGATGGTTTTGTAACCTTTTTTGAGCCTGATGATTTTCAACAATCTTCAGAAATCAGCTTTATATGTGCCATGATCTACTTCTACAATCATGTGTTGTTAAGATCAGAGTTTGATAGGCTTCTGTTCTTTAAATAAATCAAAACCTGTTTGTCATTAAACTGATTAAAAACAACTGATTCTAACCGCATCTTCACCTTAACTGCTAATCCAAGAAGTGCCCATACTTTTGCCATTCAAAGATTTGAAATTTTGGATAATTTTCATCAGTAAATAAATGACCATGTAGAATATTTTTGTATGATGTTTTTAATTGGGTTCTTTTTATCTACTTTAAGGACTTCTGTGAAAATCTGATGATGCTTTCGATCAAATTTATGTCAAAATAAAACATTCCAACAGATGCACAAACTTTCATGCAGACACTGTATATGCTGGTTTTATATTTATTTATCTTTCATTTCCTAAGTTTATATTAGATGAATGCTCCTAAAAAAAGTGATTGACCCATCCGATTAATCCACGTTGTCCACAACATTGTCCCCTCCGGGAGGATTTGAATATCTTCTCCTGCCTTAGGACAGAAATAATTCCTTGAGAAGGCTTGGGGCTGATGGAGGTGTAAAAGGGCTGCTCTGGTTCCCATGTGGTGAGGTTTTTGACCCTATGTAATGACTCATACACTCCTTTATCTTGGGTTTGAGCAGAGGCAAACCTCAGCATGCACACCACATTTTATAAAAAGAGAAACAGCCAAGATGTTATCCTCACAGTACGCCAGGCACATCATTAATCAAAACCCAGTTTGTCAGCTTGGAATTCTGAGTGTATTTTAAGTGAGCTCTCAGATGAACTGTAAAGATACATTGACATACTGACTAGCAGCACTAAAGAATAATTAAACTGTGGGGTTTTATGCTATTGTTAGAATAATACAAGTTTACAATTTTACAAATACTTAATTTTCCACTGGACAAAACAATTAACTTATAAATAATGGAATATGTAAAATTATACTTTGAACACGTCTACAAGTATGTTACCTAATCTTGTAAAAACTTCTCAATGCTAACCTTTAACTGTGGGTTTACACAATTTTTGGCTTAGAAAATTACCTTCGGTTTAAAACAATACAACTTTTTAACCTAATGTTGGTTAGCTTACTTATAGATTACATGCCTAATAAAGCATACTGTTAGCTAGGTTGCTAACAAATCTGGCAGAAGCTATAACATACCTACCCCTACTGGTCCAGAAACAAAAGCTCTAAAAAAATTGTCCACAGCCTGCAAAGGTTTCTGGCAGGTTGTAAGTAGTTGATCCGACAAGCCTGACTAGAAAAAGAGCGATATGTATATGTGATCTGTTTCTTAGGAAAGTATGGAAGTAACATAAGAAGCCTAAGGCACAACAGACACTGAAGGTTAAATCCAAGGTTGCCCTTAAGGTGACAGACGTGCTCAGGGTTGTAACCCCTAAGCTGGAACAGGAGCTACAACAATAATTAAAGAATTCAAGAAATGACAACACCAATCAGTCCTGGTGGCTGAGTGGTAAGGGCTCCAGGTTTGGGATCCAAAGGTTGGGGGTTTAATCCCCAGTACCACCATGCTGCCACTGTTGGACCTTTGAGCAAAGCCCTTAATGCTCAATTATATAAAATGATAAATGTAAGTTGCTCTGGATAAAACTGTCTTCCAAATGCTGTAAGTGAAATATGCCATGCTGCACCCTCACATTATAACAGTTATACACAATGTGATGAATACCTATTGACTATAGATACTTTTACAGTGATTATTGTGGTAATTTTTATGTGTCAGTGAAAATTTGCTCCACATATATTTTAGCACCCAGTATTAAATTAAATAATGTTGCTATAAAATAATCCTTGCTATAATCTTTGGTTTAACATTTTGCAATCTGGACTATTAAATCATTACACATATTATGTTGGCATAAAAGGATTTGTGGAGTTGCTAAACAGACTTGCTGATGTTATTTGACACTTTATTACTTTTATTTATATACATTGACAGTAGAACATTTCAGAGCTAAAATCATTTGAACCTCCATTCCAAAGTCAAGTCACTTAACATCGACATGGAAAATTACAGCACAAAATTACACAATTTCAGATATGATGTGATAATGAGAGAAAAACATGGATGTCTATGAAATCTTGGCTTTAGCTGGTTGTGTCCAAGCACCAAACAGTACCACATCTCAAAAACAGCAGGTCTTGCGGGGTGGTCCTTGTGCAGTAGTATGTGCCTAGCAACTGTGGCCCGTGGAAGGACACAGTGAACTAGGTAAATTGTCATGTGTGCCCAAGGCTCACTGATGCATGCGGGAGCGAAGGCCAGTATGTCTGCTCTGACTTTGTATGCCTTTTTTATTTAAAAAAAAAAAAAAAAAAAAACTACTGTATTTAACAAACTGAATGTAATAATGCTGGCTATAATAGAAAGGTGGCACAAAGAACAGCAATGTATTACACCTTGCTACGTATCAGGCAGCTTGTGTTAATGTTATGGCTGATAAATGGTGGTGACAATCTGATTGTTTAACTGACTAGGAGTCCCAAAAAGATTTACACATAAACCTGACATTTCAAGTTAGATAAAAAACCTAATAATTTATTGCCTCCAGCTGTTTCCTCTTCATGTCAGCATGAAAGCTGCCTGGTGTCTGATCCCAGGCTTTTGCCACCTGGAGAGAAAGAGGGCAAAGTTCACCGTTAAGCCCATTGCTCAACGCTGACTTACTGTATCCAATTCCTTTACATGTATTTAGAGTTACATAGACACTAACTCTGAGTCTCCTTTTTCTGTGTACAGCTTATATGATTTGAAAAAAGAAAAGAAAGAGAAAGAAATTAAATGCACGTGACTGTACTCACATGCTGTAGTCTTCATCTGTGGTCAGCAACTTTAGAAAGAAATATGAGCATGTTGCCTTAATAGTCTCTCCAGTTCCTGCTGTTCTCTTCAGGGGGTTAAATATCCTTACATTCTCACTCTGTTGTGTAATGTCATGTTTGTTCTCATGCTGGAGGTTTAAATAAATTGAGACAGATTGACAGTAATTGGCTGTTTTACAGGAGACCGAATAATGATTGTATGAACACTTTGCACTTATGTGGCCAGCATTCTTAACCCACCAGGTCATGCAGTTGTAATAAATTTAACCAAAAGAGGGTGACATGCAGGGTGATGGTAGTTTTTTTTCTATCCCTTCTCGGCTCTAACTGCATATTAAGTTAGCCGCATATTAAGTTACTTGCATATTAAGTTACCAGCATATTAAATGCCTCAAATTACCTTTTGCATTTTCTTCCTTTTTTCTCTTCTGTACTGGAACTCATCCCAGTGCCATTTTTGGAAGTAAAATTAAAAGTCAAAAAGTGAAACTGCAAACTGAAGAAATAGCTATTTACATATTAAAGATTAAGGGCTGCTGCTTTTGAAAATGTAATTAAAATATATTATTGCACTCACATTAAAAAAATCTCTCATATCTCAGTTAACATTAGCGCATCTTAAGTCTTTTTTATTTTTCACATTATTATATTATTTCAAATTCTAAATATTGTGCAACCTTTTCACGATAAGCAGTAATTACCTCAGAAGCCTGTCCTTATCCCTGTCTTTAAGCTGCTTAGCACTGTAGACATCTGCTCAATAAACATTTTGTATTTTTTTTTGTTTGTTTGTTTGTTTGTTTTTTATCCCTAAGTTTTGCAGAAGATAGTTTTACTTTAAAGAACAGGTAAGAGATAGGTAGTATTTATAATATATGTATTTAGAAATATCTGTTTCAAATACAGCTCTGGCGCTTCTGTGTGGAGTTTGTATGTTCTCCCCATGCTTGCGTGAGTTTCCTCCGGGTACTCTGGTTTCCTCCCACATTCCAAAAAACATGCACAGTAGGCTAAATGGCTGTTCTAAATGGCCCCTAGGTGTGAGTGTGACTGGTTGTGTTAGTGTTGGCCCTGCGATGGCCTGGTGAGCTGTCCAGGGTGTACCACGCCCTCGCCCAGAGTCGGCTGAGATGGGAGCCAGTCTCCCCGTGTGATCATTTTCTGAACCACTTAATTCTAATTAGGGTCGCGGGAAGGCTGGCGCCCATCTCGGCTGACTCTGGGTGAGGGCAGAGTACACCCTGGACAGCTTGCCAGGCCATCGCAGGGCAGTTATGTTCAACATCAAAAACATATTGATCATTTGCTAAAATGATTCATTGCTTAAATGTTTGTTTATAAGTTTCAAATTGGTGTCCATTGGTTGATAACTAACCAGTTGATTACTAGGGTTGCATGGTGGCATAATGATCAGCGCAACCACCTCACTGTCGGCTGATATATGCTTCAGCATCCCCCAAACCTAGTAGGATTAAGTGGTCTGGCAAATGAGTGAGTAGTTGATTACAAAGTTATTGTACCCTAATTGAATTGAAAGATTATGCTTTTGCATACCGTTGCATGAATGACTGCCTGATGCATCGCTTGCTATCGGTAAAGGTGCTAGCAGTTTTGTGTTATGAATGACCTTTTTTCAAGCCAGTGTTACAAATTAAGCATTTCATTACAAACCACCAAATAACTAGAAAATGCAATCATGAATCAATCAAAAATGCATAAATAAACATTATTTTATATAGATTGTTATATTATATTATATAGACTGTTGGTTACGTTATAAAACTTGCCTTCATCTGGGTGATGTGGGATATGTGGAGATCTGTGATGTAACAGGAAGGTTACTGTTTGATCCATTTACTGGTTGTATAGGTCAGAATTATGACACATCTTGGCACATAATGTTAACAAAAAAAATCATGACAATATAAACTATGCTCAGAGTGGTCTGACTGAAAATAATTCATGACTCTTTGTGTAAATGAAGATTTTAAAGGGTTTGTTACTAATTTTATGTTAATAGCTTTGACAGAAATATATGTTGCTAAGGAGCTTATTTGTTTAAACACATTTATTTCATAGAGCTTATAGTTCAAATTTAATTTGTCCATTTCTCATTAAATTTTTGTAAAAATCAAAAAAGATATGCATTAAGTGAACGCTTATTTTATACTCTTTTTAATAAGCAGAAAAACAAATAAAAAAATATCCAAGTGACTGGTTTGGTACTGGTTAGTCACATTTACTACTTGCAGCAATCAAACGTCAACAGGTTACAATGAAAATGTATTCAATGTCTGTACTTGCCTTAACATACGCTGGACAAGCATAATGTAATCCACCATCATAAATAATCTAAGTATATTTAATTTATTTATTTTTCCACAATCCATCATGGGTTATTAAGAATGTCATGTTAACTGGTAATTTGGTTGTTCCACACATCCCCCATAGGCTTAGTGCATGAAGCCAACATTCCTATAAAATTTACATATATATATTTTTTATTCTCCCCAAAATGTTGCACATACTGTACCTCATGTAATTTTTTACCCATCATTATAAAGCAATCTAAAGAACAACAACTGACACAGAGCATAGTTTCATTTTGGGCGTCACATTGGCGTAAGGCTTAGCACGTCTTCCACACAGCAAGAAGGTCCTGGGTTTGAGTCCCAGGCTTGGTTAAGGTGTTTGCATGTCCTCCCCCTGACAGTGTGACCTTCCCAAAGACATGCATATTAGGCTATTTGTCTGTAAATTAAAAATTGCCCCTAGAAGTGAAATAGAATGGTTGTGTGCGTATTCCCTGCAATGGACTGGTGAGCTGTTCAGGGTGTACCCCGCCTTCACCCAGAGTCGGCTGGGATTCCAGCCTCCCTGTCACCCTAGTAGGAATAAGCAGTTCTGAAAATAAATGAATGAATAAATGAATGAATGAATGAATAAATAAATGAATTTTAATGTTTCTAAAAACTGTTATAACTACACACATGACACAGTCAAAGTAGGGGCAATATTCTGAAGATGGAACTTTTATGGCTGGATTCTCATTAAATTAAAATGTTATGACACAGTTATCTTAAACATAAACATAGATTCCTTTTGAAGCTGAATCACTGAATGACAGAATTTGGTTTGGCAGCAATACAGTGATATGAGAACCTGCTTGTGACCCATGAAGTGGACGGCTGACCTGAATTGACCTTTTCACCCTAAAGGTTAGTGCATTTCCCACACCCTCCAATTAACCTCGCACCTAACCTCACTTAATTTCCCCACCAATTCCTGCCACAGATGTGCTTTATAGACACAAATCTGTAAAATTAATTAAACTAAAATTTTGTATTCTGCCAATTCTGAATTACTTTGCACAAACTTTACAGATATCATGAGACTAAAATGGGTGTAGCAATGTGAAACATATTACATCATTTAATATTTGCTTTCATACGTCTTCATATTAAACAATACATTCAACAGGTAATTCAACAGCAATTAAAACACAATTTAAAGTCAAACAAACCCCTACACCCCCTCTGAAATGTAATTTTCTTTTTAGGATGTAGGATTTCACAGATTTTTGCATGCAAAAAGTTAACATATTACAGGGTGATCCAAAAAACCTCCCATATTTCAAATGTAAATAAAATAGGTGAAAAATAATAGAACTATTATTTGTACTCATGAAACTTCATTTAGTACTGTTTTCATTTAACATTATTTGATTACATGAAAGTTATTGAGGTGGAGCTAAGGTCTATTGGCAGCCTAACTCCAACTGTCCTCAGTTCCCAGTATGGTGTGGTCGGGAGCATGCATTCTCTGTTGAAGCATTCTTTGCCAACAACTGACCGCTGCACAGAGGGCCTTTTTCGAAGATGTTTCAGTATTCCTAAGAACCAAGACATTTCAGATCAAAAAAACAGCTTGTAATGGGTCAAGAATTCAGTGAGCAACAGGTTCTGAAAACAGAATCAACTGGTCGATGTACATGCAGTCTCAAGGACTTTCTGTGAAAAGCATGCATCAGCTGTTTGGATCTTTTACTAAACTGCAAAGAGATTCTCACACAAAGAACTCCACTTCCATCCATACAAAACCTGCATTGAATGAAGTTTGATGTGTGCAAAATAATAATTTGATTATCTTTAACTTTTTTTTTTCTTTTTTTTTTTTTTATTCAACCCACACCCTCAGTAAACTACTCCTTCTGGTTTAGTCGGGGCTTCCGTGTTTAATGCTTTTGCTGGGGTGACTACTTTTTTGCTGTAGTGCTTTTCTTTGTGTTGGTTTGTTAACCTTTTTGCATTGATGCTTTTTGTTTTGTTGAGGTGAAAAAATTTTGCAGTGATGATTTGCACTTCTGGGAGCCCTATTTCTAAGAACCATCCATGTGCAACTCATTTTTGTTGTCTGAAGTTTGCTTTTTCTCTTTTGAAATAAATGTCTGAGATGAACAAGTAATGGAGGTCAGTGTCCCCTAAAATTATTAAGCTTATTTTTATTAATGATGTTATCTATATATCAATTAATAACTTCAGCATCACTCCAAGAATCTTGGTATAATTATGCATTCAACCCTTGGGAGGAGAATCAGAATCAGAATCAGGATCGACTGAAAAAGCTGCATGTGCACAGTAGTAGTGCCAAGGGTAGAAATGACAACGTAAATAAATTTTGCCATGCTCTTGTCAACTCTGCAAAAAGACTCCCCTGGTAACCTTATTCCGTTTTACATTGCACATTTTAGTGCAAAACTTAAGAAGCAAATTCCAGACACCAAACATATCTTGGCTGATTAATTACTTTCAAACTAAAATTGTGTGATGAGCATTTTCCCCCACTGTATTCCATATCACCCTTGTACTAATACCAAATCTGACACAATATCTTGGAGCAAGAACCAACGATTACATGTTCCTTCTGTCCAAAATTGCATAAAGACTCTACAAAACATTGAATTAAAGCGTTATTGGTGTTACTTGGAGCTGGATGCCTGTAAACAATGAATGCATTTTAATGAGTTGTAAATGTCATCTATCAGCACAGACAGTGGAGACATAGAGAGCATTATTGAATGTTCGAGTGATTGATCTTGTGCCAGTGCCGCAGGGCTCTTGTGACCCTGCCACCCGATTTAACTCAGACGCTTGTGACTGCAACTGTCAGGACCAAAAAATGAAAAGAGCAAGAGCGACAGACCAATTAGGCCTATCCTGGAAGGAGATTTATTTTCATATACAGTCCCAGGTGACGGGGCCAAATCCCTGTTTCCTCTGTTAGGACTTGTCCATGCAAACAAATCATAATTACTGGGTAAACAGAACACGTTAACTACTCTAACGAACAGTGTTCACTTTAGCTTTTAGTATTTGTAGCAATGGAATGAGGTAGGAACATTCAGACCTCACTTATTTCCTAAATAAACAAGAATGAGCTTGAATTAATCTTTTTTTATTTTGAATATTGCTTTGATTGCTCTAATATATTGTGTATATTATATATATATATATATAGATATATATATATATATATATATATATATATATATATATATATATATTT
>JAOUQZ010000019.1:17799668-17815464 GCA_028564935.1 Neosilurus hyrtlii
ATATATATATATATATATATATATATATATATATATATATATATACACACATACATACATACATACATACATACATATATCCTGGGGAGAACACTAGTGTATACTGCTATGCTCAAGGAAGGACAACCAATGAAATATGTCATGGATGCCCCTGCCTCCCTGATGCATGTGGGGAGTGAATCTCTGCTCTGATTCCACAAAAAAGCTACTGTACATCTCAAACTGTTAAAACTGTTAATGCATGGCTGTGATAAAGGTTTCAGAACACACAGTAGCTTGCAACTTGCTGTGCTGCCCTATACACCAATCAGCCATAACATTAACGCCACCTGTATAATCTGCGGCTAGGTAGCCCCTAGCCTAGGTAGCAAGCTGCAATCTACTGCAATCTACTGTACATCACAAATTGCTAAAACTGTTCATGCATGGCTGTGATAGAAAGATGTCAAAACACACAGTAGATTGCAACATGCTGTGCTGCCCGATACACCAATCAGCTATAACATTAACAACACCTGTATAATCTGCGGCTAGGTAGCCCCATGCACAGCAAGCTGTAATCTACTGTACATCAAACTGCTAATACTGTTAATGCATGGCTGTGCATGGGGCTACCTAGCTGCAGAATATACATGTGGCGTTAATGTTATGGCTGATCGGTGTATAGGGCAGCACAGTAGAGTAGTGGTCAGCACGTCCACCTTACAGTCAGAAGGTCCTGGGTTCAAGTCCCGCCCCAGCAAGGCCGTTGCTATGTGGTGCATGTTACCAGTGCTTGGGTGGATCTCCTGCAGGTACTCCAGTTTCCTCTCATAGTCCAAGAACATTCACATTTGGCTAATTGAATATTCTTAATTGCCCCCTAGATGTGAGTGTGAATGTTTGTGTGTGTTGACCCTGTGATGGATTGGCAAGCTCATCAAAGTACTCTTCACCTTTGCCCAGAGTCGGCTGTGGTAGACTCCAGTCTCCCTGTGACCCTAGTAGAAGTTTTGGCAAATTAATATATAGCCAGTGTTAATATACATGCACTCCCACACACAAGTATGTCATGTTACACACTGTCCACTAGAGGACCTGAACAAATAGCACACTGGAGAAGAACACCCCGTTTATTGTGAGAGACAAATTAAACTCTTATGTCCTTCGTCAACTCCAGTGCACCTGCTACAAATATATTCTGGTGCATACTTTTCCTGTTCCTCCTGCTCTTAAAGCTTCACAACAACAAAAACTACTCTATAAAGCACTTTGTTGTCAGATGGGTTTTTTTTTCTTTTGGTTGGTTATATTAATCTAATCTAAGTTTATTATTCATCTAAATCTTTCTATAATCTGAAGCATACAGCACAGTGGAAAAACTCAAACTAGTGTTGGAAATACCAAAATAATAATAATAATAATAATAATAATAATAATAATAATAATAATTCATCATCATTGTCTAAATTCAGTTTTATTACATTCAACACAACTGCCTTGCTGCAACTTACTGCTCTGCTTTTAAAACTTATATCTTAAGAGATACATATGCTGATACATTGCAGTTTTTGTTTATTTCCTACATGTGAGAAACATAAACATACAAATATCTGAGTGCTGAATATCTTCCTCAATTCCTAATGCTTGGTTAAGGTGCCAGCAAGCTCTAAACAATAGGAAAACTCTATCACTCCATATGGTCGTCCTGTGGGACTCTTTTATAATGTGATGGAAAAGCTCACATTAATGCCTGTCATCTTTGAAAGGGTTTTTTTTTTCTTTTCTCCATCACCAACTAGCTTTGCCTCTACTTACCAGGAGGTGCTTGTATCTGTAAAGTGTGCCTTTTGCTTTGTACACAAATTCCCAGTGCACCATCCCCTCCTTCCACACTCTGGACTTTGTATTTGTGAAAGGGAGCATCTCAAATGTCCTGTGCAGGCGCAACAGCTGCCACTGTGCCACGGCGTTCTTTCATGCCTCCGACAAAAGAGGGCAGTTTTTTCTTTTCTTTTTTCCCTTTTGACGAGGGGGCTTAGTGCACTTTTGTGTGCAATTGCACCCCACCCCCTTATCCCTACCTTTTTTTCAAGCAGCTATAGCCTTTGTGTGCTTACTAGAAACAAGAGTGGAGGGAAGAAGGGGGGCATTGATATGGCTCCTGAGCAAGCCTGTGGGCCGACCACAGCACAGCTGGCCACTACAGACTGTCTCCTCATACCCCACCCCTCTACAAACACAGCCTCAAACAATCTCTACCACCACAGGCTCTGTCAGATGGACAGCTGATCCCCAGTCATTTCAATATCTATCTGTATTTTGGCAACAGTTGGGAGCATGTGTCAGCACTACACACCTTTGATCACTGCATTCAGCATGACAGTTCAGTCTGAAATCTTATCTTTGCCTCCATCTGCAAGTGCAATAACCGCAACTCAAATGGATACAATACAGACTGGAATGCCTCACACCTGCTAAATGTCCAGTTCAGAGTTTAGTTTTGTTTACACAGCAGAGAATATTAACTATATTACGACTGGAGAAAATAGTGAACAGTAATCCATTACTCCTTAAATCATGGTGCTGCATTTGCATCCTTGTTTTGTTCTATTCCTGGTAGCAAATTTAGGTAAGCAGGATGTTATAGTTGTAGAAATATTTACTGTTGATGTTAACTTAATGTTTATTCATCAAATGTGGATTACACATTGTTTCAACAGTTCATTAATGCTAGACAGTTACAAGATATACAAACAGAAGCAAATTATTCCTTATTATTTAAAAAATACCCTTGAAGAACCCTTCCTCCCAGGACATTTTAAAGACAATTTATATCATCCTCATCATCATATAACCTTCAAAACAAACTTTTTGGAACAGTGCCTTAGTGTGATACAATTTTGTTTCCATAAAGAACCAAATTTTTAGCTTTGAATTTTTGGTCCATGGTTGTATTTTTAATTTTGAACCCTTGTACGAATGAGTATTTTTTGGCAGATAAGAAAATAACCAAGCTCTATCAGGCTGATTTCCACTTGCAGATAGATATTTGAGCAGGTGATGTGGAGGAGGAGAGGCCCACACTGGAGCAAGGACGAGCAGGCCAGCATTAGGCAGGAGGCCTGACCCTCTGACTGCATACAAAGAGACAGCTGGTCCACATAATGAGTGATTACCATAGCGTGCAGACTGGAACCCCTCACTCTACAGACCATAATCTGCCAGGCCACCATGGCAAGATGGGGGACAGCAACTGGCCAATTAAGAAAGTTCTACATTTTAACATGGAGGGATGGTGGCAGGCACCATCGATAAAAGTTGACAGGAGGTTGGCTTTGGAAATTAATTGCTGCTGATATTTTGCCAGAAATACACTGCATTCCATTAAGACTGATAAGTCAAGTTCCCCTCCAGCCCACCTTTTATATGTATGTTTACATGCACATTAAAAACTATTCAGGCCTATCATCATGATTGGGGATTTTTTTTAATTATGTATGTATGTATGTATGTATGTATGTATGTATGTATGTATGTATGTATGTATGTATGCATCACAATTAAATTGAAGCAACTAATTTTCCACCAAAACAGAGTTTGTTTTTGATAAGGTGTTTGTTGAGAAAACATGGAATACCAATGTTCATGTGCCTGGTGACCTGTGTCCCTGTCCTTTATTTCACCCTTCACCCTTCAGCACCATCTGCTCTGACTCCAGAGACATATCCACCCCAGTTCAATAGTAGTTTTAGTATGGTTGGGTCAAGAGGGACCTGGAGAAGACACTCGACAGTTATGTGGTTGCAAGGACCCTTGTAAATCAGTAGACCAAAAGGGGAGGGTAAGGCATATATGCAATGAAATATTGTGACATTGCAGTTAAAGCCCTCTTTCAAGCCCCAGGACAGCTGAAAGCAGTGGTGAAAGGAGACCCCCTTCCAAGCCCCCATCCACCCCAAGGTTTATATCAATCAGTGTCTTGTGATAGCAGGCCTCATCTCAGAAGCATGTGTGCACCCTCCTTCCCTTGTTCCCTAAACCACTAGAACACCACCCAGTCTGCTGGCGAAGGAGCAGCAGCAGCAGCAGGTCCCCCGAGGGAATGTAGTTTAAAAGGAGAAGGCTTGTGCCAGGCACAGGGTCACCCCTTTCCTCCTCCTCTCCTCCCCCAATGCTTACTTGCAACTAATGCTCCAGCTCATTATGCACAGAAGCAGATGGAGCAGGTTTTGTGGTCTAGTTGCTGGGTAGACTGAGGAGACCAGTGTATGGGGGTCTGGTTGTAATTTTATAGTACAACAAGGGCCGCCTGCATGCTGCTGCTTTGTTCTGCACTGGTTCGTTTGATTGCTTCTATTTTTAACCCTATTGAATATTTGGATAAAGCCAGAGGTCATTCAGATGCATCCAGATTTCAGCTGTTCACTCCCAAATCATGGTGCGCAAGTTTTTAAGAAAGACTTGCAAGGAGTCAAAAAAGGTTCATGATAAGTCTGGAAATAAAAATCACTAAAATGTTTGTGATAAAAAAACCCACCACATTTCTGTCCAGTATTGCACCAATGAGTCATAATAGCACTACCTGACTGCAGTAAGCTGCAATACATTGTGTGCTCTGGCATTTTTCTTTCATAGACTTACTAGTTTCAGCAGTTTGTGCTACAGTAGCTCTTCTGTGGGTTCAGATCAGAGATACTAGCCTTCACTCTCCACACACATCAATGAGCCTTGGGGACCCAAGACCCTTTTGCCAATTCACTGGTTATCCTTGCGCGGACCAACTTTGTGGTAAGTGCTTACCACTGTATACAAGGAACACCTTACAAGACCTGTTGTTTTGGAGAATAATTGACCCAGTCCTTTAGCCATAATAATGTAGCATACACGACACAGAAACTGTGTACTCTGATTGGTCTGTTAACTTTGTAAAAATCACATGGAGCAGGTGGTGCCATCATTTTCATGCTTTAAGGAGCAAAATAAACCATAAAAATCTTTTTTTTTTTTTTAATTATTTGTTTTTTATTTGTTTCTACATAGTGTATACTAAAACACATTCATGGAGTGTGGCTTACTTATGTTTTGATGTACCATTAGCTACAGGATACCAATAACTACCATAGACTTGCCTCCACATGTTTAAAACATGTAAAAATAAATTATAAAAAATCTCAATTTAGCTTCCATTTCTTTACATTTCTGTGTATTGTGTACTAAAACATTTTAAAGGATTTAAAGAGACACTACACAGCTCTGAAGCACATGCTTGTGTGTAAGCTTGGAACTCATGTTTCTGTCAAATCCTTATCTTCCCTAGAATTATTTGTTTCAGGATTAGTAAATGTCACTAAATTGTCCTATTCAGCAACATCTATCTCATCTTATGCAAATAATTGTTAATTATCTCATTACAGTGCCACCTGCAAGTGGAGTGTATTAGGCGAAAGTGAACAGTCAGTTTGTGAAGTTGACGTTGAGGTGTGTTATAAGCAGGAAAAAGTGCAAGCAAAAGGATTTGATAGAATTTAAAAATGGCCATATTGTGATGGCTAAACGGGTGCTGCTTTTTTCCCTAAGTGCATCATAATTCTCTTTTCTTGTGTTTGCCCATCCTACAGTAGGATCAGTCATTGGAGGTTACAGGGGGATTTTCTGTATATCAGACAGATGGCACTTTCTCAACCAATCACAAACTGTTTCTAACTGAGTCTGTTAAGAAATGCCTCACAGAAACGATTTTCACTTTATTGATAATGTGGCTCACTGGCTATTTATTTCAGGCATTAACACAGTTTATATAGATAGGGCCATAGGGGCTGTTCGGTATCTCTTTATTGCCAGAGCCAGAGCTTGGTCTGCATTTGTAACTACAAGTCGAATTAATTTCCAGTCTGGGCTGGACTCCGCCCATTTTTATTGGCGCAGCCAAGGTGTTGAGGGGTTCTGGGTTGGTGGCCATAGGATCTCGTCTCTGCTTTTTGCAGAAAACATTGTTCTTTTGGCTTCATTGAGCCGAAACCTCCATCTCTTGCTGGAGCGATTCAAAGCTGATTGTGAAGCAACCGGAATGAGAATCAGCACCTCCAAGTCCAAGGCCATGGTTCTCACCCAGAAAAGGGTGGAATGCACTCTCCGGGTCTGGAATGAGGTCCTGTCCCAAGTGGAGGAGTTCAAGTATCTCAGGGTCTTGTTCAGGAGTAAAGAAAGGATGGAGCGAGAGATTGACAGGCAAATCGCTGCAGCCTCTAATGTAAAGCGGAGCTTGTACCGGTCCTACATGAGGCAACGCTCTCAATTTACCAGTTTATTTATGATCCTACCCTCACCTATGGTTATGAGCTTTGGGTAGTGACCAAAAGAACAAGATTGTGAATACAAGCTTCTGAAATGAGCATCCTTGTCAGGGCGATAGAGATAGGGTGAGAAGTTTTGTCATCCGGGAGGAGCTCGGAGTAGAACCGCTGCTCCTCTGTATTGAGAGGAGCCAGTTGAGGTGGCTTGGGCATCTGATTAAAATGCCTCCCGAACGACTCCCTGGTGTGGTGTTTCAGGCATGTCCAACTGGGAGCAGACCTTGGATTTGACCCAGATCACAGTAGAGGGACTATGTCTCTCGGCTGATTTGGGAACGCCTTGGTGTCCCCCCATAAGAGCTGGAGGAAGTGGCTGGGGAGAGGGACGTCTGGACCTCACTGCTTAGGCTGCTACCCCCGCGACCCGACCCCGGAACAAACAGAAGAAGATGAATGAATGAATGAATGAATGAATGAAAATACAATGCAGGCGAATTGATGACGTAGTGCTTAGCACTTCTGCGTCACCGCAAGAACGTCCTGCATATGAGGATCATGTCTGATAAAACTGTTTTAGTATGGAGTTTGCATGTCCTCCCCATGCTTGCATAAATTTCCTTTGGGTGCTTTGGCTTCCTTCCACAGTCCAAACACATGAACATTAGGCTGACTGGATATTCTTGATTGCCCCAGGTGTAAAGAGTTCTGTGTCAATAGTTGTTTTAGTATGATTGGGTCAAGAGGGACCTGAAGAAGACACTTGCTTGACTTCTCCATCTGCAGGCAGTTCTCCATCATACACATACATACATACATACATTCATACAAACATAGATACAGCATATATTATTTCCTTTTCAGTATATACAAAAACAACACACATTCTAATGTTTGAATGTTCACCATTTTAATATTTTTTGCAAGGACTTTGTCCTTGATTACAACACATAATCACCATGTCATTGTTTTGACAAACTTAAGCAGCATCACAACATTTTTACTCTAGAGTTTGGTTATATTTTTCTTGAATTGATGATGGGAAAATCATACCATTCCATAAAGTCCCCTCCAGCACATCCCAAACACATGGATTACCACAAACTAACGGAACTGAATAAAAAAGATAAAAACTCAACAATACTGTTTCAACATTAAAAATCAGCATTTCCCTGATGTTGGGGAGAAAAAGTAGCCAGCAGGAAATGCTTTATTGTCCAGACACATGGCCTCTAACTGGCTCGTAGGATAAAAGCACCTGTGTAAAAGCTCCCCAACTACTGTTAAACCATCTGAAACCAAAAATTTATGTCAGTACACAATATCTGTAATTGAAAATCACCAAACTGCAATTCAATGACAACTGCTGCTGATGTCAGGAAAGCTATGTAGAGATAGCAAACTCCATACTGAAACAGTTTTTTTGGACAGGGTCCTCATATGCAGGACATTCTTGCTGTGAGGCAGAAGTGCTAAGCACTATGTCATCAATGTGCCTGCATTGCATTTTCATTCATTCATTCATTCATCTTTTTTCCAATTATTCTGGGGTCGGTTCGCCGGGGCAGCAGCCTAAGCAGTAAGGTCCAGACATCCCTCTCCCCAGCCACTTCCTCCAGCTCTTCCGGGGGGATGCCAAGGCATTCCCAAACCAGCCGAGAGACGTAGTCCCTCCAGTGTGTTCTGGGTCGGCCCCCAAGGTCTCCTCCTGGTTTGACATGCCCGAAGCACCACACCTGGGAGGCATTCGAGAGGCATATTAATCAGATGCCCAAGCCACCTCAACTAGCTCCCCTCAATACAGAGGAGCAACAGTTGTACTCCAACCTCCTCCCGGATGACACACCCAACTTCTCACCCTATCTCTACGGGAGAGCCCTGCCACCCTGCAAAGGAAGCTCATTTCAGCCGACTGTATTCACAATCTTGCCAGATATATTCAAAGCTCGAGACTATAGGTGAGGGTAGGAATGTAAATTAACTGGTAAATTGAGAGCTCCCTCTTCACCACAATGGACCGGTACAAGCTCCGCTTTACAGCAGAGGCTGTACAGATCCGCTTGTCAACCTCCCGCTCCATCCTTTCCTCACTCGTGAACAAGACCCCGAGATACTTTAACTCCTCCTCTTGAGGCAGGACCTTATTCCAGACCCGGAGAGTGCATTCCACCTTTTTCTGGGTGAGAACCATGGCCTCGGACTTGGAGGTGCTGGTTCTCATCCTGGCTGCTTCACACTCAGCATCGAATCGCTCCAGCGAGAGCTGAAGGTCCTGGCTCAATGAACCCAAAAAGACAACGGCATCTGCCAAAAAGCAGAGACGAGATCCTATGGCCACCAAACCAGAACTCCTCTACACCTTGACTGCACCTAGAAATTCTATATAAAAATTATGAACAGGACTGGTGAAAAGGGCAGCCTTGGGGAAGTCCAACCCCCACTGGAAACGAATTCAGCATGTTACTAATGTGGACCAAGCTCTGACTCCGGCAATACAGAGACTGAACGGCCTGTAGCAACGGGTCTGGTGTTCCATATTCCTGGAGCACACCCCACAAGTTAGCCCGAGGGACACGGTCAAAAGCCTTTTTCAAGTCCACAAACCACATGTGGACAGGTTGGGCAAACTCCCATGCCCCCTCCAGGATCCTGTTGAGTGTGTAGAGCTGGTCAAGAGTGCTGCGGCCGGGACAGAAATCATATTGTTCCTTCTGAATTAGAGGTTCAACCAGCAGCTGAATCCTCCTCTCCATTACTCCTGAATAGACTTTCCCAGATAGGCTGAGGAGTGTCATTCCACGATAGTTGAAACACACCCTCTGGTCCCCTTTTTAAAAAGGGAAACTACCACCCCAGTTTGCATATCCAGAGGTATGGCCCCTGATGACCACGCGATGTTGTAGAGATGTGTCAACCACAACAGTCCTACTACATCCAGAGCCTAGAGGTATTCAGGGTGGATCTCGTCCACCACCGGAGCCCAGCCACCAAGGAGCTTTTTAACTACCTCAGTGACCTCAGCCCCGGTGATAGGCAGACACCCCTCTGAACCCCCAGGCTCTTCTTCTTCCACAGAGGGTGTGTTAGTGGGATTGAGGAGGTCCTTGAAGTATTCCTTTCACCTCCCGACAACATCCCAGTTGAGGTGAGCAGCTCCCCACTTCCACTGTAAACAGTGTTTGTGGAGTCAAGTCAAGTCAGTTTTATTTGTATAGCGTTTTTTACAATTGACATTGTCACAAAGCAGCTTTACATAGTAAAATTAAATTAAGGAGGAATCTAAAAAATTTTCTTTACAACCCCCTACACATCCCTACACATCCCTAATGATAAGCCCACGGCGACAGTGGCAAGGAAAAACTCCCTCAGTTGGCACGAGGAAGAAGCCTTGAGAGGAACCAGGCTCAGGAGGGAAACCCATCCTCATTTGAATGAAGCCATAAAATACAAACCATATAAGAAAATTTCATTGCAGTCCAACATGTAGTCCAGTTGGTTTTACCACAACTGTAAGTCCTAGATAATAGTGGAGTGCTGCTTTCCACTCCTGATGTGCTGGATGGTGGTCCAGAACTTTTTCCAGGCCCTCACTGTTTGGACTGTTGGTACCTGTTCCCTGCCTCGGGAGTCCCACAGGACCTGATAGGCCTCCTTCTTCAGCTTGACAGCCCCCCTCACCACAGGTGTCCACCACCTGGTTTGTGGGTTGCCCCACGACAGGCACCGATGACCTTCCAGCCACAGCTCTGGGCTGCCGCCTCAATAATGGAGATATGTAACATGGCCCATTCAGACTCTATGTCCCCCACCTCCATTGGGATGTGTTGGTAGTTCTGCCAGAGATGAGAGTTGAAGGCCCTTCTAACAGGAAACTCTGTTCCCAGGAGACCCTAACTACATGCTTGGGTCTCCCAGGTCTGGAGTGCAGCCTCCCCTGCACAGAAGTCCAACAACGAAACACCATTGCATTGTATTTTATAAAATGTAATTTAATCATTGTTAACCTAAATTAGAAGTGTCAAATGTGCCTTGACAGAGTAGTAGGAATCCCTCCATTAATGTCCACATAGCTATTGCATCTGTGTTTTATTACAAAGATTTATTCTGAAAACGGATTACTTTCACTAATACACCTAATTTACAGCTAAGAGTCAAACACACAACTTGCCATTCTTGCAAATGAACAGCGCAGATTTCATGAATGAAGAACTGACATTAGATACCTAACAAACATAAAGAAAGGAAGAAAAACAACATGAAGTATATTAAGCTAATGAGGTCGACTAAAAAACTGACTAGTTTTAAAATAGTTAATTAGTTTACAATCAACTTCACCAGTTGAATTGCCTGGACTTTTTGCAAAGTGTCAATTGTGGTTTACACAGTGTTGACAGACAGCCAGGTTTAGCCAGTTTAGCCAGTTTTTGTGATGCTATATATTTGGTTCTTTTATCCAGTCTTTTGTTGATCACATCACCTTTTGCTTGCATTATTTTTTTTAGTAGTCATTTCCACCACCATCTGACAGAGAGCCATGTATATTGTTTCTAATTAGTGTAATGCTAATTTATAATTAATTGTTTAGTTTTAACTAAACATGGTTACAAAATACCCAATGTGCAGATTTTACTGTAAGTACATTATTTATAATCAAACTTGGTATGATCTACACAAAATCGTTCTGTTTCAAAGGCTACTTATTTAAGTTTATTCATTCATCTTCATTTAGCAGTTTAGGTTAGCATTTTCATTTAGAATTAAATTTGGAATATTCAGATTGGGGTGTGTGTGTGTGCGTGCGTGCGTGTGTGTGTGTGTGTGTGCGTGCGTGCGTGCGTGCGTGCGTGTGCTTGTGTGGATTGCACTGGATGAAAAAAGTAATGTAGTGATTTTTTTAACACTTTAACATTGAGCTTTTAAGATTAGTTTGTGGGAGATTATTAGTTGCCTGGATTCATCTACAATGCAAAAACCAATGACATACACATGGAGTTAGGCTGCTTGCCCAATACTATCTGAAGGGGCCACCATGGCAGAAAGGCTCTTAATTCTGGTAGTGGAAAAAGCGTCACCACACAGAGACCATACATGCATTTGAGTCTCATAGTACAGCCTCGTTGTATTAAATGAAAGTCTGATGTACAAAAAGTTAATATAATCATTCATTCAACCATTTATTCATTCATTCATTTTCTAAGCCGCTTAATCCTAATTAGGGTCACGGGGAGGCTGGCACCCATTTCAGCCGGCTCTGGGCAAAGGTGGGGTACACCCTGAACAGCTCACCAGACCATTGCAGGGCCAACAAACAAACAACCATTCACACTCACTCTCACACATAGGAGCAATTTGGAACTGCCAATCAGCCCACTGTGCCTGTTTTTGGGCTGTGGGAGAAAACCAGAGTACCCGGAGGAAACTCACGCAAACACGGGGAGAACATGCAAAATCCACACAGAAACACCCTAAGCCCAGTAATCGAACCCCGGACCTTCTTGCTGTGAGCATACAAAAGGTGAGAAAATGTGCAAAACATTAGTAATTGTTAACTATAGTACTTCCAAGTATAACGTGACATCCCACAGTGCACCATGACTTCACTATTTTTAATGGCACACGCCCGACTTCTGCTATTTGAAATCGACATTCACATGCTGTCCATAAGTAAAGCATAAGCAGTCTAGCCATAGACATGCATATCACTGGCAAAAACTCTAAAAGACCAAAGACCAACAATGTTTGGCCATAGAAAAAAAAATGTTTTCCAATTATTTTCTGGGGAAACAAGTTAACAGTGGGGCGCATTCCTGATTCCCAGTATATATTCATATAGAGGATTGTGATACTTTTAAAAGGTACAGTTTTTTTTACAGGTCCATTCCCTGAGGCAAAGAAACAACCTCAAACTATAAAATTTCTACCACCATGCTTCACAATTGGTATGAGGTTCTTCTCCTGTTCACGTGTGTACTAGGACTATGGCTCAATAACTCAAATAACTCAGTGTCTGTCCAGAACACATTATTTCATAAGGCCTGATGTTTACCATGGTAATTGACAATTTTTAATTTTTTTTTTCCTTTGCATATTTATTTCAAATATATAAAAGCTTTTTTGTAAAAAACTTGCTAGACTCAGAAATCTACAAGCTTTTGTTTCCTGAAGAGCTTATTGCACTGTTTAAGCCCAGCACACACAGGAGACTTGAGAAACTGGGGATTCTCTTGCCCATGACTGAATATCTGGAAAAAACCTTGTGTGCAGGGATGAGCAACTGGATATTTTGTCACCAACAAAACAAAAGATTTGTTGTATACAATTTCAAGTAACTTAAGATCTAAATGCTAAGTTCTCGACAACTAAAGTTTTTTGTGTATTGGTAAAGGGGATATTCAGATCTCAACCAGATCAGTGTGAACTAATCATTGCCAAGGTATAAAAGTTATGTGAATTTGCTAAATATGTATTGTTATTTATTGATCATTTCTGAATGGTTATATCTGTCTAAAGTTATTTATTTATTTATTTATTTGTTTGTTTATTTATTCATTCATTCATTCATTCATTCATTTGTTTGTTTGTTTGTTTATTAATTATGAGGTAGAAGTCATGTGAGTATCTAGAAAATATGTTGAGTCTGCTTGAAAATAACTCGTTAATCGAAGACATTGTCCAAGTAGAAATTAGTGATTCAGTGGCGAAAACATTCTTGTTTATGTCATGTCATGTCATTTTCTGAATCGCTTAATCCTGATTAGGGTCGCAGGGAGGCTGGCACCCATCTCAGCCTACTCCGGGCGAAGGCAGAGTACACCCCGGACAGCTCGCCAGGCCATCGCAGGGCAGAAACACGCTGACGGCTATGCAGCTACTCTTGACGAAAATCAGCAATGGTTCTTTTACACTCCTCTCACCACAGACAGTGAGAGTCATGGCCGGCATTTGATAACCCAGTTAGCTGCACTGGGGGGACAGCAGTGAGAACCCCTCGATAGTGGAGCTTGAACCCCCGACCTTGGGATCAGTAATCCAGCACCTTACCACCAGGCCACCACTGTCCCGCATTCTTGTTTATGTGATATTCATATACACCTAGCCTGTCTTGGTGCACCAACCATGACCTTTTCCACACTTTGTGACCTTATATAGATCTAAGGTGGCTGTGTTTTCTAAACAACAAATATAATGTTAACTTTGCTATGGCCTCAGACTTGCACAGTGCCATGATTATTTCATCACGTGACTACACTATTTTAGTCATGTAACTGTCTCATGTGACAGTGAAGCACTGAAAGTGAGCAACTAGATTTGCTTGTGTACTGGTAAATCTGATACAGGTAACTCAAGCCTTTCATGTATGCCAGGCTTTCGATCTCTGCATGACACCACACACTTCAGTAAATGAGCGATAACCAGACCCTATACACTGTGTGCACAATTATTAGGCAAGTTGTATTTTTGAGGATTAATTGTTATTCTTCTCAAACCTTTGGTGGTTAATTTGCATCTTTTCTATTCGACGCGTTTCCTGCGACCTGTTGACTATTTGCAACAAAACGTTTGATGGTTTTGTGATCATGCCACAATATCTTAGATATTTCAAGAGTGCTGCATCCCTCTGAAAGACTTTTTACAATTTTTGACTTTTCAGAGTCAGTTAAATCTCTTTTGCAAAGAGACTGAAGCTTATCTCAGCCAATTTGGGATAAAGGCAGAGTACATGGTAAATAGCTTCCAGGTCATTGCAAGGCAAACACACACAAAACTTTAAGCTTTGGTGCAAGGTTAATCTGGAACACCTCATTATAATTTTTTGGACTTGAAGCTGTGATGAATGTAAGTGTGCACTTACAGTGACATTCAGGGTCATGTTTTTCATTAAAACCTAAAGGGAAAGCAGTATAGAGGAGATGTCAGCATCAGTGAACTGAAGTCTCACAATCCTTACAGTTACATGCTCATTTAATGAAATGTCTTCTGTCTGTATATGATAAATCATTCTCTTCTATGTCACCACTTTGCTATTAGGAGCAACCTGCTTACTGTTCTTCAGTCCTTGCCCTGCCTGCAAACTATAAATCTAACCTTCAACACTTCTATCCTGTTTAGTGTTAAACCTCCTTTGCAGCCACAGAAAATAGAGGCTCCTTTTAACTGACTGCTTTGCTTTGTTATGCAGTGCACAGAAACATAGACTTTAATGAGGATGTGGCAAGGCAAGTTTGGATGTGAGGCAGGCAGGCAGGTGAGATGTTCAATGAATGTCAAGTTTAAGAACTGTTATAGTCCATTTAATTGTAAACTATTTTCAGGTTGAACAAAAAAATAAAAATTTTTAAATAAAAAAAGCTTGATAAATATTTTGACACCACCTCCCTGAACTGTTGTTTTTATTCTGGGGTTACAAATCTTTAAACAGGGGTCAAATCTATGCAATCTTTCTATAATGATTTGTGATGATTTCTGAATGGCATGTTATGCTATTTTACATTTAGAAACGTTCTTATCCTATAATAACTTATGAGGCAATGCAAAATATTTATGCTAATGTTACATTATAAAAGTAAGGAGTGACTTTTGACTGAGAAAATGTTTTGTCCAGTAAAAGACAGCAGCTAGGTTCCACCTGCATGACTTAAATAAAATTAGTGGGATTTTAAATTCATAAAAAAACAACACTTAGGCTGCCTGTTAAAAAAAGCCTTTAACAGACCCCCTGTAAAGAAATTCAAACAGTCAAACTTGCAGGCTCATAGTTGTCTTTTGTTTTCTTTTATTGAAACCAAGTTAACCAAACAATCTGTATTTCCAACATAGATCTGAACAGTTATGAAGTGTTATAAATGGTCTTAAAGTTCTGGCCATTTTCTCTCACAAAGATTAAGAACTTTTAAAAGCACAGGCTTTCAGAAAATGCTTGAATACTGCTGCACCCATTTGAATGTATGTGCTGATGCTCTATCCAGACATGGTATCTTTACACCTTGATGTGTTTTTTCTTGCGTAGTACCTTAATTGCAAGGAAGTGTATATCTTGTTTATACCACTTTGTTATTACACTGCTTTATGTTGAAGTAAAGTTTGTAACAATACTATATGCAGTACTGTCATTTTATTTACCTGCTGTGTCATTGTTCAATTTTCTGTTCTTCCTACAAACATTCTCACTTGCTTCTGCATATCAGCAGTCCTACAATTAAATGAGTGAAAAAAAGAAAAGTGTACAAGTAGTCTCATTGGAAACTAGCAGTTTCAAACGTCTCATATTTTAATATGTATGGTCACTTGACTTAATCTATGACAATACAAATTAAACCAATGGGTAAACCAATTAGAATAATATTTTTTGCTTTAGTTCCATTGCTTTTACACAAAGTTATATAGAAAGGTCATTTTCTCTAGCTAGTTATTTCTATATTTCTTGTTTTTAGTTTTTTTTTTTGTTTGTTTTTTTCTAAAGTGAAACCTTTAGAGTTGATTTCTTGTCATAAATATTTCTAAAGTTAAACCTTTAGAGAATAAGA
>JAOUQZ010000019.1:17841346-17854136 GCA_028564935.1 Neosilurus hyrtlii
TGATACCTCGAATACTGAGGACTACTGCAGGGGGCAGAGCTTTCTCTTACAAAGCCCCACAATTATGGAATAAACTCAGACTCAGACACAGTCTCTGTTTTTAAGACTAGGCTAAAAACTTACTTGTTTAGTCAAGCATTTTGTTAATATCCTTTTATTAGGTAAAGGACAAGAATTGGGGGTTTTCAGGTATAGAGAGTTCTGGTAAACTGATGTTGGGATGCTGTCGCTCCCTCACTCTATATGCTCAACCAGGTCCACTGGCAGTGGAGTGGCTGATCATCCAATGTTACAGGGTGCCCTCATGTCTGCCTTCCTTCTGGATTCTCTCTTTATAGTTATGAACTAAAACTTATGAACTTAGTTCCTTCAAACCTTCAGCCCATAGTACTCCTCAACAGTATAAGAATGATCTTGTCAACAGCCACATTGCACCATATCCAGGAAAAAATTGACCACTTTACTGGACCCTATCAAAGTGGATTCAAACAGGGACGCAGCTGTACAGATATTGGCTCAATGCATGCTCATTTCTGTGGTCATGTCCAAACACAGGGACTTTTACAAAATAAAGATAAAGAGATTTTGAAAAAATTAAAATCAGTAATAGGCATAGACATGTCACGGGCCTTTGACACCATCAAACGATCTAAATTTCTAGATATATTAATCCAAGCTGGATGTGATGAAGATGAACTACGCCTAGTCAGACAGCTTCTGGCCAACACCAACATGAAAGTTTTTGTAAAGTCTGTATATTCTGCAGAATTCAACATCAATTGGCTCCCCACAGGGTGACAGCCCCTCCACAGTGCTTTTCACCTGCTACCTCGCAGAATTTGTTGTGGTGGGATCTAAGAAGTACAAGGCCCGTAGAGGAAAACACTGCACAAATCTGCTCAGTTTACTCTGGTCTGACCTCAAAGATGCAGGAATGGGAACATTAAAATCTGGAAAGAAACTGAAGGAGCTCAGGATGCTTGCTGAAGACAAGACACACAACACTATACCTTATGTTATAAATATGACTGATAAGTGAACAGACACCTTTAAAATGCACAGACATATCAAGAAATCTGTCTTTTAAATTTAAATATCACAAAAAACCAACCCACTTTATCCTACCAAGGTTGCAGGGAGACTGGAGCCTATATCAGCCGAAAATATGCAAAGTTGGGGTATATCCTGTACAGTTTGTCAGGGCCAACACACATATACCAATTACCCCCATACTCACACCTAAGGGTGATTTGGAACAGCCAATTAGCAAACCCCACACAGAGACTCCCTTGCTAAGACCAGGACTCAAATCCGGCACCTGCTTTCTATGAGGCGGATGTGCTAACCACTACGAAACTGTGTCGCCCTGCTTTATTTTTTAGATTGTTCAAATCTTATTTTTAAATACAATCAAATAATTTACAATTATGCATTTCAAGCTCTGTGGATATTTTCTGTCACATTATAAATAAGCTTAGTGCACATGCCAAGTAGGTGCAGTACTGTTTAAAAGCATCTCTTTAATTAAGTTTAGGAGTTTTGCAAATACTATGCAGTGCTTCTAGCCAAATGTCACGTAGCTAATGACATCTGTTAAGACTACTCATTCAAAGTACATATATACCTAATCAAAAGTAAATCATGCTCAGTAAAGGTGTTTTAGTATATACTGTGCAGAAACACTGGCAAAGAAAGAAAAAGCAGGAGATGGATGGAAAAACTGGAGTGAGGAGTCATCGCACTGGTTGAGGCCTTATGTGCGAAATGCATAAAGACACGAACCAACCAAAACATGATTTTTATGGCTTATTTCTAAAGACTAAAAATTATGACACCACGTGCTCCAAGTAACTGTCACAAAACGTGAGTCAGTCATTTTGCTTCCAAAATTATTCCCCAATCAGATTGTGCCATTCCCATGTAGCATATACTAATTAAAGATATTTGTATGATACAGCCCATGTATCAAGGTATCAAAATTCGCCAACACAATGGAAACAAAAAGTACTGTTGTATGTTCTATTAGAAAAAAAAAAAAGTGTTTGATAATATTTCAAAAAGGTTTTCAAAAATGAAAAGGATAGGAAAAATTGCTCTATTCCTAACCAAAAGACAAAAAAAACTTTGCATATAGCTTCATTATAATAATATAATACAAAGACTCACAGATTTCCACTGCTCTGAGCCAGTCTCTTTGTACTGGGTCTCATACCAGAGTGTCAGCCATCCCGTCATCACACTGTCTACTGCTGAGGGAGGCGTGTCCCAGCTCAGCATCACATCACAGAACAAACCAGTTTGGCCCAAACTCAACAAAGTCCAGTTTAGCACTTCAGGTGGGTCTGGAAATACTACAAACACAAAAGAGTTAGTGTAATCTGAGTGCTTTTGGTTTACATCAGGCTAAGAGTTGCACAATTATTGATGAATTTTCCCGATTTTTGGTATATTTTTCCAATTTTCTCTTTCAAAGTAAACATTAACAATAAACTTTTGTGAGGATAATGTTGCCTTGCATCTATCCTAAACATGGGTTACTGTTGCTGGGCTCTGCATGTTCTCCTTGTGTCCATGTGGGAGTTCTCCTGGGTTTTGTGCAAAATTGTGTGTTTTGTGAAAAGGCGTGTTATCATCCAGATAGCTATGGACATTCCTGCCTCAGTCCCAGTTTTCTTTCAGCTATGGTAGATCATATTTCTGTGTATGTTTGAAAATCCTTAATTGGGTTTACCAATGTCCACAAGAAAAGTCTGTCAAGTTTCATATGATTCTGAATGCAAACAATGGAGGATTAAGACTTGTCAAACCTACTATCCAACACCAACAACAACAAGGTGATGAAAAGTTTGACACCGACTATCTCTGGTGTGATAACATAGAAGCTACATAAGGTAGTTAACAGTTGATTTCTGAATATTTCCACACAATAAAATGCCCATCACATAGAGAACACATTATCCTATGCAACTGCATAATCATTCTGAGAGCTGCAAAGGGTACAATGTAGGAATATACCATGGATGGGATATCAGGTCATCAAATTTATTAACACCTAGAATCAATTTATCCACCTAGATTTATGAGTACAGGAGAGTCTGGTGAAAAATCACATGGACATGAGGAGAACATGCAAAATTCCACACAGACACATAGCTCATCTGAGGACCCTGGAGCTGTGAAGCTCAGACACATGGCCCACAATGCCACCTTTGTCGCGATCATTGAAAATTTCATTCATCATAACCTGAGAATTGCACACCACCAGATCTTCTGTAAAAGATTACAGGCTAATGGCTATACCGATTTCTGTGTGTGATTTGTGTGCATGTTGTCATCAGTCTCTAGCCATAAAACTGGTAGATAGACAGGAAAGAAAATTTTAAAAAGGGTCATAGTTTAGAAAGGTCCAATAGTGCATACCAACAAACATTTAATAATTTATTTGCTGGATCCTACTAGGTCACGGTGATCTCAGCCAAATCTGGGCGAGTGTGGGGTACACCCTGAACAGATTGTCAGTCCATCACAGAACCAACACACATATAACCATTCACACTTAAATTTACACCTAGGGGCAATTTGGAGGAAATGGGAAAATAAGAAAGAAACCCACACAAGCACGGGGCAAACTTGCAAACTCCACACAGAAATACCTTTAGTGAGGCAGGGACTGTGATACATACTTCCCACTACACTACCGTAATAAATTTACAAATTCAAATCTCTACAGTGGCCAAAGTATTCCAGGGGCATAAACACATGGTTTCTAAAAAAGATTATGCAAAAATAATTTTATTATTTTATTATTATTATTTTATTATAAATAATTTTTATTAAATTAAGTAGATTTCTGCAACATAAAGTTGACTGACTTTTAGGGATCAAACCAAATCTTCAATTACAAGATTGATTTACCAATTTCTTCCACTGAAAAGGACATTTCATCATAAACATCATTGGTCTGTGAGCGAAGTTGAATGGCATAATAAAACCAGATAGTTGTATGGTTGGCATCAAAGTAGCACTCATTTTCCTTTGTGGTGCTGTAACTTGGGCACTCATACCATTTGCTATCACTCTTTAATTCTCTGCAAAGCAGAAAATAGAAATCAGGGATATTAAGCATAGACATATATCAAGGTAACAACAAAATCAACACCTATCTGATCAAATGTGGCACAGGTAACCTATTAATCACAGTAATGTTATACGTCATGGTTAATGTATTTTTCCCTTTCATAAGTGTTTTTCTGAATTAAATTCAGATCTCTTCTGTATTAAATTTGGGGACACATGGAATACAAATGAATAAATTATAAAAATATATTTAGGACAAAACTGTGAGTACTTCTGCATGTAGAACAGCCTTAAGTCACCCGGCTCTGTCGTGTTCCAGAAAGATCCAACATCCCAGTGGCAGCGAAATGTGATGAGCTCCCGGGAATAGCAGCCAACCAGATGTGGCAGAGATTTGTTCTGAGCTAGAAAAGATACAAACTGTCACTAGTAGTTTGGGCTTATTTTATAGCCTTAAAGATTTGCAGACTTTGTCAAAGACAGGAAATAATGTTGGTGAGAGGAATGAATTGGGAAGTCAGTGTTTCAACTAAAATGGGGACAACCAACTTAACTGGGGGGCAGCCTAATTGTTTAAGAAGTGGGTTTGGGACCAAAAAGTCGTTGGTTCAATTCCCGAACTAGCAGGAAAAATGTGTGGGGGTGAGGGGAGTGATCATCACCTTCCTTTCCTTCACTTTTATGGCTGAAGTGCCCTTGAGCAAGGCAACTTATCCCCAACTGCTCTCTGTGTGCGGCAAGTGAGTGTGCTCACTGTTTACTTGTGTGTGTGTGAGTGTGAGTGTGTGTGTATGGGAAGATAAATTTCCCTTGCGGGATTAATACCGTATATGAAAATAGTCACAAATGTACTCAGTGTGGTCGAGGTGAGGGCTTAGTGCAGATCGCTGGACACTGGCCTTGGCATCGCCATGTCTCTGTTATTAATATCATTCTGGAATGGGTTTTTATGTGAATATACTCTTAAGGTCAGTGGAGGAAAATCTTCATTTACACCATACAAAAAGACATTCTAAAGACATTCTGTGTGTTTTTGCCATTGTGTCCAGAACCACTGGGTGAGAATATGGAGAAGAATTTAAATGTAAACATTTAAGATTTTGTGATGGCCAAGTCAAATCCTGACCTTAATTCAATAGCAGTTAATTTGAGGAAACCCACCAACAAACCCAAAATGCTAACATCCTCATGCTTATCAGCTGGTACAGTGTTCTTTGAGTTCAGTGCCTTTATTCCACCCCTAGTATTTAAAAGAAATATTTCTCAAGAAGGCCATTTTCTTCTCCCTTGTGATCAGCTACAAACTTTAGTCAAGTGTGAAGGTGGCAATTTCTGAGCAGGATAATGTGTCCTTCAATATTCAATATATTCCAAGATCATCTGAACATTGTGCATTTTGTATACTCAGGTTGTCATTTGAATTAAGTTAACTTTGACTGTGTAAGGATAGACTCCACAGGCCTGCACCGCGCACGCTGTCAACCCAGATTAATCTTATTCAATTCTAATTTAATCAAGCATATTCCAATCTGTTAATTTTGGTCTGCTAGTGTGAGTGACTGAAACTGTCTGAAAGCATATCCGAAACTTTATGTTTGTCTATGAGGGTACATGCCCCTAAGTCTAATTTTGCGTTGTATCTTTGAGTGCCTACCAGAGCCAATAGGCCCACAAGAGCTACTACAATTGCCAGAGCCAGCCTGCTCATCTGAACCAGTAACTCTGTTAGTCTGTCCACTAGAGTCAGTTAGTACATCAGCCTGTCTGCTAGAACTAATCAGTTTGTGAGCCTGTTGCTAAAGCTAATGAGCACATCCATCTGTTTGTTGCCTGTGAGCATGTGCATTAGAATGCTAGAGCTAGGGTGCTTGCCTGTCTGTTTGTTAGGGCCCAGTAGCTTTTCTGTCTGTTTGCTAGAGCTAGTACACTTGTCCTTCTCTTAGCCAAAGCCCATGAGCCCATCCGTCTGTCTGCTAGAGCTAGGGAGCTCCTCTGTCTGTGCTAATGCCTGTGTGCCCTTCTGCTTGAATTAGAAAGATTGTTATCTTGTTAGGAAGAGCTATGGTGTTTGTTTTGTTTGCCAGATCTTGAGTGTTTGCCTTTCCGTTTTCCCAGAGTAAGTATGCTCATCGTCCTTTTTGTCAGAGCCAGCGTGTTCATTCTTAGGATTACCAGACCTCGAGTTCTCATCCTGTTTGTCAGAGTTAGTAAGTATATCCTGTTTGTCCAACCTAGTGAACTTGTCCCATTTGCCAGAGTTAGAAGGCTTATTCTGTTTGCCCGAGCTAGAGAGCACATCCGGTATGTCAGAGCTAGTTTGCTCGTCCTGGCTGCCTGAATTATTGTGCTTGTCCAGTTTGCCATAATTAGTCAGTGTCCCAGTGTCAATCTGGATGCCTGAATCTATGTGTGCCTGTCTGGATGCCTGAGTCGGTGAGTGTGCATGCCAATATGCGGAGTCTATAGGATTGTTTATCTGTATGCCAGTGTAATCCTGTTTTATACAGAAGGTAGAATTGGCTAAAACTTCTCTATAAAAGGATGAGTTGATGTGTATGTGAGGGATTTGATATAAGAGTGAACATGCTGCCTCAGCTGCAGTTTTGACTCAAAGCCAAAATATGAATATCCTGTTTATCAATGGCTGCCAGATTTGCAGTTTTGCTGTTTGTCCTACAGGGGGGAGATGAAGCATTAAGTAATCAAAAACATTGCAAAGTAACAAATCTAATCTGTGCACAGTCACTGAATAAAACTGTCTCGTCATGGACATCACTGTTATGGGCCTCAACAACTTTATTTAGTGTTTTCTTAAATCAACAAAAAAACATTCATATGAATATGTATGAAGGATCAAAAATGTACACTCAGTACTATTTTTAACTTAGTGGGACTGAAAGTTCCACAATGTCTTTTAACCTGCCAAGGCTCAGGCCTCATAATGTCCTGTAAGTGCTCATGATAGACTATAACTGGTAGCTTAAAACAGTTTGTTTGACAATACTCCTTGAATAATCCAGCACACAGTACAATGAGAAAGTCCAAGAAAATCTGAAAAGATCTGAGAAAGAGAACCATAGAGTTATATTATTAAGGAATGTCTTTTGGAGACATTTCCAAACATGTAGAGTCCATGATCATCAGTTATATTGTATACAAATACAAGTTATTGGGAATACAGCCAACTGGCCAAGGTCCAAAACCCAAACTGTCTTCCTCAGGTGAGAAGAAAATGGTTCAGGAATAACCAAGGGATCCTAAAGGCCAGGCCTTGTAACTAGAAGCTGCTGAAACACCAGTATTGATGTCTACATTTAAGCAAGTTTTATATAAATCACTGACCGAGAGACTGAGAGGCTTCTTGACTGATCCAAAACTGTCATATTCAATCTTGACAAAAATTTGTAGCTGACCACATGGAAAAAGGAAAAGCCTTCTGGAGGAATATTTGAGCTTCAGTAGCAGTGTAATAAAGTGACTGTGCCACCTGATAAGCATGAGGATTGTAGCATTGTGTTCTGGAGTTGTGTTGCTGTGGAATGGAACCTGTGCAGTGCACAAGTGGAGAGAATAATGACCAAGGACTACCTCAGAACGGTTCAGCATAATCTCAAACCATCAGAAACTTTGAAAGTTCCAACAGAACAGTGACCCTGACTATCCATCAGAGCTGGTTGTGCAATGGATAAAGCATTCCAACATTAAGCTTTGAAATGTTACTGTAGGTGAGGTTCAGAAATGACCATTGTCACTCTCACTTGCTGTTTCACAGCTTACAAAATTAACATTTGAATAAAGAGTGCAGTAACCATGGCAATTTTAAATGCAATTTATTACATTTTTTATCAATTTCTAATCAACATAATTTAAAGTGAGGCATACTGAAGACTGCACTGACACTTTGCACTCTGAACTGTTAAATGCACAAGTAAATCCTTCATGAAAAGTCTTTTAGTTCCTCCTTGAAAGCTATGTTAAAGTTCCACAGAGGAACCAGGGTAAACATGGTTTAATTCTGCGGATCCTCTTAAAACCCATCTTACTCTGCCTTGTTTTCTTTTGTTTAGATGTTAGTGGCGGTTTTTGCTTGGATAGCTTAATCCCATTTCATTTAGCCAATTACTCATAGTTTTTTCACATAGGTTTATTGACTCCTGTTTGCACCTATTTGCTTTTCATTTGTTTTGAACTTAGTTTTCTATTTCAAGGCATACTGTTTTAAGTTTTAAATCCT
Organism: Neosilurus hyrtlii; assembly: GCA_028564935.1. Classification (NCBI taxonomy): domain Eukaryota; kingdom Metazoa; phylum Chordata; class Actinopteri; order Siluriformes; family Plotosidae; genus Neosilurus; species Neosilurus hyrtlii. The sequence continues at coordinate 17,849,658 of JAOUQZ010000019.1, forward strand.
GACTTCCATGCTAGGTCTTACTTCCCAATTATGAATATGTTGTGTTTAAATACTTTTTTATTAGAGAGAAATGAAAAATATTGGACAAGATTCCTCCTCACTTTTTTCTTATGGAAATACTAATGTATACCAATGTTCTATATCCAGCAACATGCACACAGATTACAATAAAATATCTACACAAGCGGTAATTAACAAAGGTTGTGTTGCTAAAAACAATCAATTAAGTACCATTCACTACTGAAACCATCCTCTTCTTTGTCATGTTAAAAAGTTCAACTTAGAAATCAAAATGATTTCCCACAAAATTAATTCCAACTCATAATGGAACTTGAGTTGAAGAGACATTCATGTGCTTTCAAGTAGGCAACTCGTACTTACCATTTCAGCATGTGACGGTAATATTTATCCAATTTTTTCATTGTAGCCTTTTATACTTCAGTCTTTTTTTCTTGTTTAACAATCCTTCACTTTCTGAATGACCCTAATCCTACTCGCGGGGAGGCTGGCGCCCATCTCAGCCGACTCTGGGTGGGGGCGGAGTACACCGCAGGGCAGAAACATCGCAGGGCAGAAACACACTGACCCAGGGAACCATGCATAAACATGCAGCCTACTCTTGACAAAAGTCAACAATGGTTCTTTTACATGCCTCTCACCACAGACAGTGAGAGACATGGCTGGCCTTTCATAACCCAGTTAGCTGGACTGGGGACAGCAGTGACATCACGTTGATAGTGGGGCTTGAACCCCCGAACTCCAGATCAGTAATGCAGCACCCTACCACCGGGCCACCACTGCCCCTTGTTTAACAATCATTGAAGGTAAATCGTTAGGTGGAAATGGAAATTCTGCTAAAAATTTCTCTTCCATTCTTGTGAAACTAGAATATCTACTAAAATCTTTTTTAATTATTTAAAAAAAGCACATACAATATCTTTAACTACAGTTTAATTAGCATTTTAAAACTTGAGCTGGTATTTAATTTAGAAATGTGATTTCTTACATTTTTGCTTAGTGATGAATTATCTACTTGATAAGTTAACATTATATTTGTATTTGTTTCAGGTATGTTTCACAAAGTCAGAATATTCAGCTATTAAACTAATTGTTTTGTGTTGCACAAACAGATCAATGAAAGCCAACAAAGCTTTGGATGGATATAATTATTATTACTCCAGCAGCGTATAGGTGGTGTTATATCATGTTCTTTTTTTTACAAGATCTGTAAAAAATGTTTGATGAAAATTAAACAAACTTTATCAGATAAAAAGCTGGGATATGTGGTAAGAACTCATTGCACACGGGTTTGATGATTAAAAATGCTTATCATGCAGGTAGTCTGTTGTTATTGGGTACTAGCACTTAAAGATCATTAACAAAGCTTTATTTTACAGTGACAATTATACTGTATACATGTAATATGTCTAAAAACGGTTTCTGGCATGAAGACATACATGTTGGTAATTGGCACGCGCTTTACTTCAGAAGGCTGCAAGTCGGGTATCAAGTGTGACATTATGTCATCGAAAAAATGCAACTAGTTATTAGGTATAATTGCGCATGTGAAACATCAGACTACTGAGAAAGAGTAATTATCGGTATGTCCATACTGTTGTGCAGTGGGCTGTACCTTGCCTGTTATGCTTACAAGTGTGTGACTGACGTGTGTCCTAAAACACTTGAAAGTGGGCATATTTGGGCTTAAACTAATATGGCTGCATGTTATAAACATTTGTATCATCTTGCAGCATTTTATAATCTTGTTGTGGTTATGACATTCAATGTTTTCTTTGTCTAATTTTTCAAAGTTGTATGCTTTTCACTGTAAGCAAGTGTGGATCTGTGCACTGAACAGCAACGGAGCAGCGGTTTAGCTGACAAGATGTCCATCTATTGGCAGATGTGCAAAGCTACCCTGGAGCACCACCGCTTTTCATTAAATTAAGCACATTTAATATCTGCGTCGAGAGTTTAGCTTCAGGGATTTTATTAAGTTAACAATATGTGACAATGTGACCAATTTAAAGGATAAAATGAAAAAAGGCTTGCTAATCTTTAAGCATTCAAATCGGAAAATACAAACAAAAAGAGCGCCCTCAACCTTAGGGGATGTATTACTCACTTAATCTCTAAGAAAAACTTCCATCAGTAAAATCTCCATGTTTTGTTATGTATATGGTAACTGTTGTAAAAAACCCTCCAGAAAGCACAAGTTAGCAAGAAGTGAAATTAAAGGTTCATTCAGGTCTTGCCATTTGAAAGTCTGTTGCCAGTTTAATTTTCTGTTGCTATCCTTCAGAAAATAAAAATGGTAAAAATGAAAGCTTAAATATTAAAAAAAATGTTTTGTGCACTCGGAGGCATGACAGTTAACTGGCATTTCGTTCATCATGTTAAAGAAGCAAAGAATATTATTTGGTAATTCACATGTGTACTGAACACAATGGAGACTTTCTCTTGTCACCATGAAATAGGCCTATCCTGAAAAATCACATAACCGGACACACAAAATGTCTTGCCATGGCTGAGTTAATCCAAGTTCCAATATCACAGTCACAATGCTGGACATGCCCATTTATACAAAATAAAAATTAAGAATGTACCTTGTGTTGAGACTTCTTCAGTTGCAACAGCAGCAACAAGGAAGAGGCAGATGAAGAAGGAGAAATGGATCCCCATGGCATGGGCCCCTACACACAGTAGGTTAATAACTTAAACTTTTGTTTTAAAAATAATATCAAACACCTGGGATTTCCCAGAAAAGTGAAGTGAGGCATAATTTATTATGGTCTATCACAATACACACATATGTTTTGCAACAACAAAAAGGGTCCCAAATTATTTATATTGAAGTTATACACCAATCAGCCATCATTACAAACACAATGACCCCCAACAGCTGAACTGAATGACATCGATCTCATTTTCTCCAGCCAAGTGTGGGATGTTTTAGGCTAAAAGTGAACAGTCAATTTTCTAAGCTAATGTGTTGGCAGCACAAAAAACGAGCAAGTGCAGTGATGCGAGTGACTCTGTCAAGGGTGTGATGGCTAAATACCCCAGGTCATGTGGGGTGTCCCTGATATATAGTGGAAAGTACCTCCTGAAAGTGGTTGAAAAAAGGACTGAGCTGTCAACCGATCACCACCTGGAGACCCAAGCATGTAGTTAGGGTCTCCTGGGAACGTTTGGTGGAGTCTCCTGTCAGAAGGGCCTTCAAGTTCCACCTCCGGCAGAGCTACCACCACATCCCAATGGAGGCCGGGGACAGAGCCATGTTCCATGACTCCATCATTGAGGCGACAGCCCAAAGCTGTGGCCAGAAAGTCATTGGTACCTGTCGTGGAGGCAACCCCTGAACCAGGTGGTGGACACTTGTGGTGAGGGGAGCTGTTAAACTGAAGACTCCTGAGGAAGCAGATGGGTACCGACAGGGCAAATGTGCAGCAGCCAGGGCTGTCGCCGATACAAAATCTCGGGTGTGGGAGGAGTTCGGTGAGGGCCTGGAAAAAGATCGGTTGACCTCAAAAAAGTTCTGGACCACCATCCGGCCCTGCAGGAGGGGGAAGCAGTAGTCCACAAACACTGTTTACAGTGGAAGTGGGGAGCAGCTCACTTCAACAGGGGATGTCGTCGGGAGGTGCAAGGAATACTTCGAGGACCTCCTCAATCCAACCAACACACCCCGTGTGGAAGAGGAAGTGCCTGGGGGTTCAGAGGAGGGTCTGTCCATCACTAGGGCTGAGGTCACCGAGGTAGTTAAAAAGCTCCTCGGTGGCCGGGCTACAGGGATTGATTAGATCCGCCCTGAATGTGGTAGGACTGTCTTGGTTGACATGTCTCTACAATATTGTGTGGTCATTGTGGGCCATACCTCTGGATTGGCAAAAAACTTTCTTTTTAATAAAGGGGACCAACTCTCATAGAATCACACTCCTCAGCCTATCCGGGAAAGTCTATTCAGGAGTATTGGAGAGGAGGATCCGGCCGATCGTAAGGAATAGAAGAAACAATGTTGTTTTTATCCCGGCTGCAGCACTCTTGACCAGCTCTACACACTCAACAGGATCCTGGAGGCGGCATGGGAGTTTGCCCAACCAGTCCACTTGTGCTTTGTGGACTTGGAGAAGGCTTTCGACTGTGTCCCTCAGGCTATCTTGTGGGGTGTGCTCCAGGAATAAGGAATACCGGAAAATTATTATTGCTATGGGCCGTTCGGTCTCGGTATTGCCGGAGCCAGAGCTTCGTCCGCATCGATAACATGATGTCGAATTCGTTTCCAGTAGGGGTTGGACTCCACCAAGGCTGCCCTTTGTCACTGGTTCTGTTCATAATTTTTATGGATAGAATTTCTAGACGCAGTGAAGGTGTTGAGGGGTTCTGGTTTGGTGGCCATAAAATCTCGTCTCTGCTTTTTGCAGATGACGTTGTCCTTTTGGCTTCATCGAGCCAGGACCTTCAGCTTTCGCTGGAGCG
>JAOUQZ010000019.1:17880675-17897643 GCA_028564935.1 Neosilurus hyrtlii
TCGTGTCAACTGAGGGAGTTTTTCCTTGCCACTGTCGCCACGGGCTTGTTCATTAGGGATGTGTAGGGGGTTGTAGAGAAAATTTTTAGATTCCTCCCTAATTAAAGTTTACTGTGTAAAGCTGCTTTGTGACAATTTTAATTGTAAAAAGCACCATACTGATAAAACTAACTTGACTTGACTTAAATGATTCTTACCCACTGCCGATTTCACTCACTCCAGGAAGGACATAAAACACTCTTTCTGTAGCACACACTCGTTTGATCTGGCCACAGTTCTTCTCATCAGAGTTGTCCAGGCAATCATTCTGGCCATTACACTCAAGAATAGCTTTTATACATCGGCCTGTAAAATGATTTTTTTTATTATTTGTTTTTCTTATTGTAGCATTAACATGTAGAACTGCAACATAAATTAAACGAGAGTTTATATGCAGTCATGAGAACAGCAGTCAAGCAGACTATCAATACACACTTTCCTAACACTTGTCCTTAGGAACCCCTTGTCCTGCACGTTTTACTGGTATCCCATCCTAACACCGATATGAGCTTCGTTGATTAGTGGAACCATGTGTGGTAGGAATGGGGAAAACACTTACCTGGCACTTCAAGACCAAGGGTTGAATGTATGTATGTTCATATTTGGGTGGCACAAAGACATAGGGGTTAGCATGTCCACCTCACAGCAAGAAGGTTCTGAGTTTGAGCCCGGTGCCCGGCGAGGGCTAGTTGCTATTCTCAATTGCCCCTAAGTGTAAATCTGAGTGTGAATGGTAATATGTCTGTTGTTCTATGTGTTGGTCTGGCAAGCTGTTGAAGGTTGACCCTTTGCCTGTAGCATGACTGTTTTTGGCAGACAGTGTGGTTTGAGTATTTCATAAACTGCTAATTTACTGGGTTTTTCATACACAACAGCCTTCATTCATTTGCCAAACCATTTGATCCTGCTAGGGTAACAGGGAGGCTGGAGCCTATCTTAGCCTACTCTAGGCAAAAAGAGGGAACACCCTGAAAAGCTCACAAGCCCATCTCAGGGCCAACACACACACACACACACACACAACAATGCAGACTCACACCTAGAGGCAATTTGGAACTGCCAGTTAACTTAATGTACATGTCTTTGGACTATGGGAGGAAACCAGAGCACCTGGAGAAAACCCAAGCAAGCACCAGCAGAACATGCAAACTGCAAACAGATTACCCCCGCCTATCATGGGACTCAAACCCAGACCATCTTGCTGTCATGTGGATGTGCTAACCATACTGCCACAAAATCTCATAGAGTTTACAAAAAAACTATGTGAAAAACCCAAAAATTGTATTAATTAAATATGAGTAAATTAAAAAAATAAAATCCTATGAGAAAAAGTTCTGTGGTGCAGAAATACCTTGGCAATGATACAGGTCTGAGGGAATGACTAAATTCAAGCTGAGACAAAGTCTACAATTTTTTTAACAGTGCTGAGCGTAAAGTATAACCCATAACACACTGAACTTTGATGGCCAAAATTAGCAGAACACCACATTGGGTTCCTTTTCTCTCTATCAGAAAAATTAATCTGAGACTGAAGTGGGCACATGGTCACCTTTTTGGAATTAATTGGCCAGTAAGTTTGCATTAACAGGTAAGTACCATTATCACAGGTGAATTTGTCCTTGCAGGTGCCTTTTTCAATTACACATTCTTTTAAAGGATGACAAGGTCTTTCCTCCATTAGAGGTTCACTGCAGTCCTGGCCCCCAAACTGAGCTGGCCTCAGGACAGACTTGATTCTGAACTGTTAAACAACATGAATATATGAAGAAATGAGAATAATATGAGTAAAAGAAAACAGAAAAAGATCCTAAAATATTGTTTTACACTCACCATTTTTTTGGCACAGGGTGAACACTCTGACCAGGGTCCAAAATCGGTAAGTTGGCAGCTTATGGGACATGCATCCACATTACATGTCCGGCGCTCATGCGTCTGGCACAGCCGGCCACAATTGTTTTTGTTCCAATGGTCATCATACCGGACATTTCTGCAAAATATTCTGTGCTCTTTTCAAGAAAATTGGTATAATAAAACTCAAGTTAAACATGATATATTGAATAAACAATACCTGGTACGTTCCTGAGTCCCCCCATCACAAGTCTTAGTGCAATAAGACCATGAACTCCATGCATAATGGTCACAGTAACAACCAGAAATGGAAGTCACAGAGGCAAAAATTAAAAAGACGGTGAAGAGAAACCTGATGTGACCCATGAGTATACAAATTCTAAGAAAGAGAAAATTTTGAGTTTAATAGACTTTTTCTAAATTATCTTAGTATGTCAAAACTCAACATGAGGAAAGGGTATAGCATGATGCTGCTGTCTATATCTGATCAGTATTCAAAATATCTGTATCTTCATGTACATTTCTTTTTAAATAAACATAAACCATACCGCTCTGCATCATGAATTTATGGCTCTAATAATTTTTTAACCTCAGATTACTAGAATTCATAATTTCATGTGTTAATCAATGTATTCAATTGTGATTTAATTACCAGTGCAAATAATCATACAGGTGTAGATTAAGAGCATGTTATTGTCCATAGCACCTAAAATAAAAATATTTGGTAGGTGAGAATCTTAAATGAAAAGCACGAGTTGTATTTCTGTTAAAAATAATAAAATAAATCACTTTTAAAGGAGACAAATTTCACACAAAATGATGTTTTTCCTTTTTTACCTTTTGTGTGCATTTATGTTATTAGAAGCTATATTATATACATTTAAATTGATCTCAGCTCACCTTTTTTGTCTATAACAAGACAACAGAGGAAGTTTTTTTCATTTTTATTATTAAAAGTGATTTGACAAAATGATCTACATGCAAAGTATAGTAGGCAATTAGCCAGTTGCATTTGTTACATAAGAGACACATACCTACTATGTTCCTACTATGTACCTACTATGACAACAAGCCCAGGAGAGTGGTGGTCTTCACACTTATATAGTTAATATAGATCTCTTTGTGAAATTATCAACTTGCAGCACAAGTGCTAGGCCTTGTCATACTGGGGCCTACAATGACAAGGCCTACCACTCGTGCTGCAGGTTGATAATGTCACATAGAGCCTATATTAATTATATAAGTGCAGACCTTTTACACCCCTGTTCCCCTGGGCGCCGCCGGGGGCGGACGCGCCGCATGGTTGTCCCTGGGGCTAGATCCCAGGTTGGCTGCACTGATGGAAGGCTGCTGGCCCTGGGGGGTGCTTGATCTGCTGCGCCTGGGGGGTGTGGTGGTTGGGGCGTTAGTGGTGTAGACCAGATTTAGGGCTCGTTGTCCTCTGGTATGCTGGGGCCGTCCCCTACGGGGCATGGTGGGAGGGGTGTATGAAAGTGGATGTGTGTGTGGAGTTCGTGGGTGGGTGGGGGTGGGGGTGGGGGTGGGGGGGTCGGAGGTGCCCTGGTTTCCAGACTGTGTGGCCGGAGCATCCAGGCTGGCCCGCACCGGGTAGTTGTCTGGTGGGCCTGAATCTGTTGGACGTGGTGCGGGCCCTCTGCCTTGGGGGAGGTCTCTGTGGCTGTGTATTCATTGCTTTGATGGATGTTGTGATGTGTTTGTGACGTGTCTTTTTGTTCTGGTCATTGTGTAACAGGCTCTGGATTGGTGTCAGCACTATTTTTTCTGTAAAAGCCGCAGGAAATTTAATGTTGTATTTATGTACAGATATAGCAGTTTGTCTGGTGATAGTTTGGTTTAAAGGGTCATTCCTTTATATTTATAATGTTTTTGTCTCCTCTTTTTTCTTTTTAGTTTTCCTTTTGCTTCGGTTTGCTGTCTTCTTTCTTTTTCTGTCCCCTCCAGTCAAGTCCAGCAAGATTATATAGATTCCAAAAAAAAGAAAAGAAAAGAAAGAAATAAATAAATAAATACACCTAAATATTTTCCTAAGACACTGTGGACATAATGTCAGTTTAGTCTCAAAGTCTAGAAATAAAGACATTAATCTTTTGCACAATTTAAAGAAAAGTGTGATGTTTGCATACTTCTGCATTATTTAAGGGGTTATTGATCAGTTTAATTGCTGCAAATATATAGATAGACGGTTAGCCCCTTGCGTAATGCTGCGCCATGGCACTCCAATTGCAGCTGTGCTCTGTTGGTGGGAGGACAGTCTTCTCTTAATTCTACCTTAAATGAATGAGCTTCTTTTTTACACATTTAGTACAAATAGGAACAGCCAAGCAAATACTTTTTTTAACACTCATGTAGCAAATTACAAACATGTTGGTAAAGGAGTACAAATATATATTGTAGCTTTAGACCAGACCAATTTTTAAGTTCTGCCACTGTGCGCTCTCTGCCACTGATCCTGTCTACACTTAACAAGTGTTGCCACTCACTCTGCTTCCTTTTGTTAGTGATACCGCTGCTGTGGCCTTCAAATATAATTTTTTTTGGGCATCCACCTCCCCAATATGGGTACTGATCTCCATGAAATGCAGAACAATAGATGAATTTCAGTACATCTCACAACTCTGAAATAAAAACAATTGACCGCGCTGGTGCCATCGTTGTGGCCATGTTGAGGTAGTGTATGCGAGAGGATATGAAATGCAGAGTAAATGTGCTGTAATAAGCTGTTCTGATTGTGCAGAGAGGGAAAAAGACAAGAGGATTTATTAAGTTCCGGCAATTATGAAAACCCAGGGTGTGTATGCACAGCAACTATCCAGAATAAAGCAAGGCAAATGGTTCAGTAATACATTCAGAGCGGATTTGTATATAACCAAGATTAAGATCTATGTTTGCAGAGATCATTTTATTATTGGTGAGTATACAAGTAAAACCTTTTTTGTTGTGTTCTTTTGTTTATAAGCATAAGAACAACACTCATTATAAATAATTATAGCACAAAAAAATTTAAGGCTGAGAGAAAGTACATCTTGTTCACTTTTTCGAATGGCTAGCAGCAACGAGTCAAAGCCCTGATGTGTGAAGTCTTAAATGTTAGCATCTGCTTGTTTTGTTACCTTATGTGTAACCATTTTCTTTTTTACAATGGTCATGTTTAAAATCTGCAGGCTTCTTGCCACCTCGTACAATAATTTAAGCTGCAGACACAAGTGAAAAAATGTTACACATGGTGTGAAAAATTTACCTGGCCATGCAGCTGCAGGGCGCTCTCAAAATCTCTCTGTCTGCTTTATTCACAATCCAAGGACTTAAAAGGGCCAGTACTTACTCGTTGGAAAAAATTTACTTGCAAACACAATTTTCTACAGTTGTCATATACTGTAATCATATATGCATTGCCTTTCTATGCCGGAAACCGCATTCGAACTCTGAAAATTTACTTTTGAGCTTCACTTAACTGGACTTGAAGAGTTTGAGTTCAAATACACATAAGTGCCGTTGTTTTATTTATGAGAAAAACATTATTTTAAAGCTACTGAAAAAAAGTTTTTGAAAGCTAGGTTTATTTTATTTATTTATTTATTTTTTTGTATGTTACTAAAGTTTTTCTCATGCTTAAAACAATGGCACTTATCTGTTTTTGAACTCAAACTTTTCACTTGCACTGAGCCACACAGAGATCAGGCCTATACTGACGCATCACCATTTAAATGTTAGTGTAAAGGCTAGATAAAAAAAAAAAAATCTCGGTTTCTCATCAGATCTTTTTGAAAACCTAAATGCGTGTTACATCTGTATCATCACCCTCACTGATTAGCTCCCCTATATCACCTCCCGCTAGACACATCTCAGTGTCTAGCCTCATTGGAAATGCGTGTTGAATTTCTGCTGCTCCTTCTAGCGTATGGACTCCACTATACTTACCCTCCGAAGCTACGCCTGACAGATTCCCGCTCCAGTCTGCGGTCTTCCCCTTTCCTCACCACCTTCGTTCTCCGTTGAAACTTCTCCCGAAGTTTCTCTCACTTCCTGGTTCTTTATATTATTGTTTTTTGTTTTATGTTCGCCCCTCGTGGTAGGTTCAGATCCTCGTTTATATGGTGTTTTTGTGGCTCACGGATCCCGTGTTACTTTAGGATTATAAAACCCACATTATTTCAGCAAAGTCTCTTGTCTCTGGGAGTCAGTCATAACAATGCAGCATGTGTTGTTTTTTTTTTTTTTTATGCTTAGCAGAGAAATGAGGTGACTGTTAAAGCCCAAAAGCTTTCAAATCTAAATGTAGGTAAAGTGACTGAAGCTATACAATTTACCATAGATGAGCAGCCTTTTACATGTACATTTAACAAGTATTAAACTCTGGACAACTGTCAGTAGAACAGCAGACTTTAGAAAATATAACTATTTCAAGCAGAACTAATCCAATCTCAGAATCAGAATCACAGCATCTAACAATCACCTTCTGTGTCATTTTTATGTTGTCTGAGGCATTTTCCAAAGTTTTCAGTGTGGTCTAAAAAATAATAATTAAAATAAATATATAAATTGATGTACTGCCAATTTCTGGGGGTGGGCGCTGATGAGAAACCAGGATTTATTATTATTTTTTTTTATCCAGCCTAAAGTACATATGAGAAGAATCCTTTTAGATTTCATTCTTATTTCTTGCACCCATCCACTGACAAAATAGTTGTAAGACAACAAAGACCTTCGTCTGCTCTGGGGAAATGGCGTTTGCAGTTACTAGGTAGTTCACAATATCTGCAAACTGTACACTTGGCCATAGATCAATTTAGTCAGATAACTCCATCTTCTGAAGGCTGTAATGGTTTCTTCCATTATCTCTACTGTGCAGTGACGGGTAGCATGTGAAAATACCATGAGAGAGCCATTGCATTTGTCTGCATCTGTAGTGGTAAACTTGTTGTGTGGCTTCAAGCATAACAGACAGCCTTTATAACCAGGGACAGTGCCTGGTCACGTAACCATTTCATGTGCCTATTGCAATCCATCTACAGCAGGCCAAGCTCATTTTATGCAGACTGTGTTCATGAGTTGATTTGCATTCACAATTTATGGTCACAAAAGGGTGTTTACATGGCAGGAATTCATGTGCACACACTTATGTGCACTCTGTGATTTATAAAGTTAGACTACTTACAGGTGTGCGTGTACAGGGTTTTATAAATCTCAGTATTTTTTGGCACACACAAATTTAGGGCTTTTGACACAAGTACAGTAAGAATTCTACACACAGTTTTATAAATGAGACCCTGGGCTTTTTTGGATTGACGCCTCAAGTAGAAGAAATTAAGTGCTGGAAGGGCCCAGTGAAATGTTGTGTGGAGTTCTGCAAAGGACAGCACATGCAAGAAAACTTTCAAGCATCTTGCAACTGAAGAAAGCGTTGCCAAGAAGTTGTGAAACGTTTGTCAATAAATAATTAGCAAAAATTATTCTCCTGTGATTTTGTTCAAGTATATCCGCTTGATCAGAAGACACTGTATTAAAGTAAATCAACAACACTGTGTTAAAAAATTTAAAAAATGGATGTACTTGTTTTTTTTTTCACATGATTGTTGCTCATGACCTGCAGAATCTATTAATTGCAGTGTTTTAATAGTGACCCTAATTTATATCCTTTTATGTTTCCCAATCTCTCAAAAGGCACGAAACATTAAAACATCGACCATCACAGCCATCAAAGTAGTCAAACTGGATGCTGGTAAGCAGCTGAAAAAATATTCTGTCCACACAGTTTATTATTATTTTTTTTTTACTATTAAATATCAAACATAAGTTCCAAGTGATGAAGATCTGTAAGAGACGAAGACAAAATTAAGACTGTATTTCTGTTGTTCAGGAGATGACATGTCAAGCATTCAGCAGGAGATCACTATGATGAAGGATTGTATGCACAAAAATATTGTGGCCTATTATGGTAGCTACCTCAGGTATGTTTCCAATAATCATCAACATATATTCACACACACACACACACACACACACACACACACACACACACACACACACACACACACACATATATATATATATATATATATATAGAGAGAGAGAGAGAGAGATGCTACTGGTTTTCATTGTTCATGCAGCAGTTGACAATAAAGATCTTTTAATGTTTTTATAAATATATATAACTTTCAAACTTTCACAGAAACAAGAAATTGTGGATCTGCATGGAGTTCTGTGGTGGAGGGTCACTGCAAGACATCTACCATGGTAATGTTTAACAGAGCTTACAAAACTGTTGCTGACATTTGCTTCTTTTAAGGTTGTTGTATAGAGTTTTATTTTTTTTTAATTCAACAAACTTTACTGAAGGTAAACTGGTTATGACATATAGAAACTGGCCAGATGGGATGCTTCATTATACTAAATACCAATATTCATATTTTGTTGACCTCTGTGAAGTTTCCATTTTGCTGGCTGCAGTTAAAAGTGAAATCTAGGATCTCTGACAAGGGTCACAGACATAAAGCGTTTTTTGTAATTAACAAATTATTCATTCATTCATTCATTTTCTAAGCCACTTAATCATAATCAGGGTCATGGGGAGGCTTGCACCTATCTCTGCCAACTCTAGGCGAAGGCATTATACACCCTGAACATTTGCCTGGCCATTGCAGGACAGTGCTAACTACTGCACCACTATGCCGCCCATTAACAAATCACAGATAAATTTTGTTTATTACCACAGACAGTTGAAAAATCTGGCTCTGAAAAGAAAACCTCAGACACATTAATTTGAAAGAAACTTTGTGGCATTAATGCCACATTTTCTTTACAGATTAATTAGGAGGAAAAAAATATGAGGTTGAAGGATAAATGTATTTCTTTAACATAGTGGTTGGAAATTTGTGAGTGCATTAGAATATGTTTTAAAACATAATCTATTACTCTATTAATCATTTACTTTATTAAATAATTAATTCTATTCGCTTAAATAATTAATAATTACCCTATTTCCAGAAAAGTTAGTTAGAAAGTTATACTTTCCAAAATGTAATTTAACCAATATCTATGATTTATTTGATTGTGTGAACCTTTATTTAAGTGACGCAAGTACAAAAAAGATTTTCAATATATTTACTGACCAACTAAACTATTATATTATCAATTATAATTATATACAATAATTATATACAAGAAAAACAAGAGTTTGATGCCTGCAACACACGTGGACAGAGTTATAATTAGATTTTAACATTCAGAGAATATTAACATATTAATTCTAAACTAATTGTTTGCAGGTAAAGTGACGTAATTGGGTATAAAGGTAGAATACACCAAAAGCTCAGGCTTTGCGAATAAACATGGGTTGTGACTCACCATGCTGTGCCAAAATTAATGAGACTTATACATTAGGGCTGTGGATAATTTAGGTCTTTCAAAAAACATAATATAAATATTTAGGTACTGTCTAAAGGTGGAGCTAGATTAGACAAATCTATTAATTATCGTTTGAGGCTGGTGTTAACAGTGAGTTTCCCTTTCACAAGATGATTTTTATATTCCTTTGTACCATCTGTCTTGTTAGCCTAATTATTCATTTAACTAGTTCATGTTCTATGTTGCCGCAAAAGCTGTGTGTGTGTGTGTGTGTGTGTGTGTGTGTGTGTGTGTGTGTGTGTGTGTGTGTCAGAGGTGGAGATGATGACGAGCACAAAGGACTGATTTCATATTCACACAAAAAAACAATCAGAGCACCACAAGTCCATACTGCCAGCACGCACCTCCGCAGTCTGAGAGCCAAAATAAAAAGTTTAAAATTTAAGGCCTCAGGAGGCATTGCCTATGTAACAGTCGTGCTACTGTAATTAACATATACACTTACAGACTTGGGAGTACTTCTGAAAACAATCACACTCCTGCATCTAGTGCATCCAAAAATGCAACTTGAAGTTAGATTATGAATAGAGGAAGCCATATATCAATTCTATTCAGAAATGCAACCAAGTTCTCTGAGCCTGAGTTCATCTTGCATGGATTTAAAATAGCAGAACTGTGTGCTATAGTCATGAAACTCCACATTTCAGCTTGTTTGGAGGACTATTATCCAAATGGATCATTGAAAGTTGCAGAAGCCTGTGAGGTAAATTAGTGCATGGGTGAGTTACATGTATGAGAAAGTACCATTGGCACAGAAACATATATTGGGATTTTAAAGAAACATAAAAATTCCACACAGAAACATCCTTAAATTTAACACACAAATTATTTCAAAAGTGAAATTATATCGAAAAGTGATGTAACACAATGGTAAACATGCCTTTGTCCCATCTTTCTGGATTGTGCTACAGACATCAAATTTACTGAGCTTAAATTAAAATTCAGGTAAGTTAGTAATTAAAAAATACTAAAATACGTAGGTTAGTAAGAGAAAGATCTTAATTACATTTTTGTGACTTTTTTTAATCCAGTATTACATATTAATAACTGGCAATAGTATGTGAACCTTTACTTTTAGTCAGCAGCTTTTAATCAGTACTGTACATAAGTTTTTTTTTTACCCATTACTTTGTACAGGTTAGATTTATCTCTGGGATGTTGATGGGTCTCCTCATTTGAGCTGCTCACTAAACATTTCAGTTGCATTAAGGTCAAGACTGACCATTCCAAAACATGAATTTTATCCTATAACCATTCTTGTTTTTCATGTCTTGCTACATGAAATATTTTCTCATTAAATTAAATTTTTTTCCTTAACTGAGATTCATTTCATGGACAAGCATGAATATTTTTTTTTCAAATTTGCTGGAATAATTCACAATTAATCCTTCCATCATAGCAGTGAAACAGGCCCAACCCAAGATGCTACCAAGTGCATGTTTCACAAATGGGATAAGGTTTTATGTGGGAATACATACATGCTTTTTCTCAATGTTTTTCATTTGAACCAAATGTGATATTTTGGCCTCACCTGTCAATAAAATATGTTTAACAGCTTTCATCTTGTTTGTGTGACCTTTAGCAAATTGTAAATAGGTAACAACATTCTTTTTAAAATACAGTGGCTTTCTCCTTATAGCCCTGCCATGCCAGACGCACACTGATGTTTAGTCTTCTCCTTATAGTGGACTCATGAACATTATCCAATGTGAGTGAGGTCTTTTGTTGTTTAGAAGTTACCCTGGGTTAACCGTTTTTATTTATTTATTTGTTTGTTTGTTTGTTTGTTTGTTTGTTTGTTTGCAGCCCTTAGAAATCTCCTTTTTTTCATGCAATGATGCATTTGTGTTTTGTTTTGTGTCATTTCCTCAATACATAAATTAGCAAGTATAATATTATTGACTCATATGTTCAACTTGGTTCTCTTTATCTACTTGTAGGACTTCTGTTATAATCTTATAATGTTTTAGGTTATATTTATGTAGAAGTAAACAAAATTCCAAAGCATTCCCAAATGTTTAGGCACCACATTTAATTAAATGATTCAGAATGCTGCTTTTTGAAAGTCCCTGAAAAAGTGACCAGTTTTTTTTTTAAACAGTGACTGGCCCACTGAAGGAGAGACAGATAGCATATATTTGCAGAGAAACACTACAGGTGAGGGTGAATTTAATCTTAACACTTTGAGCAGATTATTAAATGATTAACTTTTTAATTATTTATAAGTATTTATTTGCTATACATGTCATTAAATGCAAAAAATGAATAAATAAATAAATAAAAATGTAAATAACACTTTATGGTATCCTAACAATATGGAATTTGCACAGATTTACAAACCAAATGTATGGCTAATTATGTACAGTACATGACAAACAGTCTGACCATCACACCCACATAGTATGGTTTTTCCACAAGCTGTTGCAATTGTCTACAATATTTTTGAATGCTGTAACATAAAGGTTTATGTCTAAATCTAGATCTAAAGGGCCATAACCTGTTCTGGCAAGATAAAGTCCCTATGCACAAAATTAGCTCCATGAACACATGGTTTGTCAAGCCAAATAAACACCTCTAAAATAATCTGAAATGCTGAATGGGCCCCAGGCTTCCTCAACTGATATCAGTGCCCGACATCACAGATGATTTTGTGTCAAAATGAGCACAAACCCTCAGAGTCATATGTTAAAATCTAGTGTAAATCTCTGCAGGAACCATCTTTGGAATAGGATGTTCAGAAATCACATATGGGGTGATAGTCGCATGACCACAAACATTTGCTCATATAGTGTATTATTCCTC
This sequence comes from Neosilurus hyrtlii, assembly GCA_028564935.1. Classification (NCBI taxonomy): domain Eukaryota; kingdom Metazoa; phylum Chordata; class Actinopteri; order Siluriformes; family Plotosidae; genus Neosilurus; species Neosilurus hyrtlii. The sequence goes on from JAOUQZ010000019.1 coordinate 17,892,790, forward strand.
CCAATGTAGCAACCCCGGCTGGGAATCACCACAGTTAAATGATCTTCACCTTTTTAAACTTGGCATCAAATAAACAAGTAACAGATATATCACAAACCTGGCATTGATTTTTTTTTATCTGCTTAATGTTATTAGGACAGTGTGTGTATATATATATATATATATATATATATATATATATATATATATATTTACTCACATTTTATATACCAGCACAGGTCTGAAAATGCAAATGTGTCATTTAAAGAATAGCTTACAGATCTTACAAGCTGAACTTGAGTAATTGCAAAGAGCCATGGCCCTAGCAGGACAGCAGTCAATGAAAATGGTTACTGGTCAGCTGTTTTTAATATTTGGTGCAAGTATAAACAAAATGTGAAGGTTATAAAAGGATAACATACAGGTAGACTAAGGAAGATGTCAAAGCATCAGAATAGAAAACTCAAAGCAGTAGCATTGAAAATAGAAAATGTACAACAAAACAAATATGCAGAAACAGGAGTCAATATTTGTGTCCAAACTGTAAGAAATCATCTGAAATGTGATTTACATACAGAAGAGCCAAAGGAAAACCAACTAGATTTACTCAAGACATGGCAAGCAAACAGTACACATCTTAATACGACTAGAAATTAAATGGTAATAAAAAATTATCAATGAAAAGACTGCATCCTTCAAAGTTTCTGTCCACTGCTATGAGAGAAAACTGGAACAACAAATGACACCACTTTCTATTTTACAGGGACTACATTATTTACATAAGATGGGAATAATGCACAGAGATATAAAAGTAAGACCAGTATTTTAAAACTTGTGCTCTGTGTTTAACAAACTGTTCAAAGTATTTAAAGGTGAGAGAGAAATGTGTGTGTGTATGTGTGTGCGTGTGTGTGTGCGTGTGTGTGTGTGTGTGTGTGTGTGTGTGTGTGTGTGTGTGTGTGTGTGTTTGCACAGTATTGCTTTATTTTATTTTGTGCTTCACAGGGAGGAAATATTCTTCTGACTGAAAGAGGAGATGTTAAGCTAGGTCAGTCAATGATCTGTTTGTCTCTCACATGCAAACAAATAAGAATTTCATGCCTTCTTTTTATTTTCTCTGTATTGAATTTTGTTTTTCAGCCGATTTTGGAGTAGCAGCAGAGATGAATGCGTCAATTGTGAAGAGAAATTCTTTTATTGGTACCCCATATTGGTGAGTAGTAGCTGCCATTATAAATAATTGCAAACACCAACACTGACATTTTTCATTCTTTTTTTAAGTATAAATTTTAAATATATGTGCATCTGTACACCTAAACATTACATTTTAAATGAATGAATATCCATCTATTATCTTTAATGCTTATTAAGGCAGGATCACAAGGGAGTGCTGGAAAACTCACTAAACTTGACCCACACATTTGGTTACAGTATTTTTCACTTACATAATCAAAATTTGGTAAGCCTATGTAATGTCGCAGGACAAATAACTAAAGGGGGGCAGTGATGGCCCAGTGGTAGGGTGATGGATTACTGGCCCCAAGGTTGGGGGTACAAGCCCCACCGTCACCGGGTTGTCACTGCTGTCCCCCCAGTGCAGCTAACTGGGTTATCAAAGGCCAGCCATGACTTTCACTGTCTATGGTGAGAGGGATGTAAAAGAACCATTGCTGACCTTCAGAAAATGCCAGCTGCATTGTCATCAGTGTGCTTTTGCAATGGCCTTGCAAGCTGTCCAGGGTGTACTTTGCTCTCGCCCAGAGTCAGCTAAGATGGGCGCCAGCCTCCCCGCAACCCTAATTAGAATTAAGCGGTTCAGAAAATGATTGAATGAATGAATGGCCACAACCATGAACACTACATTTGGAGAGGAGTAAATAAGGCCTATGGTGAAAAGTACACAATTCCTACTGTGAAACATGGAGGTGAATCGCTGATGTTTTGGGGATGTGTGAGTTATAATGGCACAGGGAACTTGGTCAAAATTCATGGCAAGATGAATGCAGCATGGTTTCAGATACTGGAGTAAACTTTGCACTCATCAGCCTGGAAGCTGCACATAGGATGTACCTGGAGGTTCCAACATAACAATGATCCCAAACACAAGGCTAAGTCAACCTGTCATTTTCTACAGCAGAACAAAGTAAAGTGGCCATCTAAGTCTCCTGACCTCAATATAACTGGGCCACTTTGAAGAGATCTCAAATGTGCAGTTCTTGTAAGACTAAGGAATTTAGAGTAACTGGAGGCTTTTAACCAAGAAGAATGAGTACAAAAGGCTTTAAGCTGTCATTAATGGTAAAGGGGGCAATACATGATAATAAAGTCCCAGTGTCAAACTATCACCTCGAATCCACATAATCATTACTTGCATTATTTTTAGTAAAATCTGCAAGTATTTTGTAAAGATATGACTCCATTTTATAAATACTGCTTATTTTAAATGTCCCACCACCCATGCTCCGTCTTAGTTTTGAGGAGTTCCGAGTTCTGCACGTGACATAAGCAGGGGAACATGCTCATATCTTGAAGGTGTATAGTGGCATGCTGAGGCAAAACATCACAGGATGGTGTTAGTTTGCTCAGTGTTCCCTCCTGGCTCAGATGAAAATGAAATGCATGATGAATGGATTGGGAAGTTAAACAAACACAGGCAGACTGGAAAGCATCCAGCATACATTGTATTATTTGTAGTGACTATTTTATTGCCTTTATGTGAAATGGCTGCAGGTTTGACAGCTGCCATGCAACCAACACTGTTACAGCTGTCAACAGTAACACCACAATGTTCAGAAGCTGTCAGCAAGCTTGAACAGAAAAGTGTAAGTCATCAAACCTATTTAATTTAAAATAAAAACGCCCACAGACATATTACTATACACTGGACACCAACTAAAAAGACCCACACCTTTCTGACACTTAAGTTATACAAGTTTAACCGCACAGTTTGTTGTTATGAAATTGGTTAATTTCATGAAAGTTTCTATAACATTTAGTCCTTGAGACAATATATGGATAGCTTTGGACATCTGGTGTTTGAACTTTGATCTTTTTAATCCGGTAATGTTTTTATTTTTTTTAAAGGTGTGATTTATGATGGGGCGGCACGGTGGCGTAGTGGTTAGCACAGCCGCCTCACAGCAAGAAGGTCCTGGGTTCAATTCCCAGCTCGGGCGTTTCTGTGTGGAGTTTGCTTGTTCTCCCTGTGCTTGCGTGGGTTTCCTCTGGGTACTCCGGTCTCCTCCCACAGTCCAAAAACATGCACAGTAGGCTAATTGGCTGTTCCAAATCACGCCTAGGTGTGAATGTGAGTGTGAATGGTTGTGTGACTGATGGCCCTGCGATGACCTGTTGAGCTGTGCAGGGTGTACCCCGCCCTCGTCCAGAGTCGGCTGAGATGGGCGGCAGCCTCCCCGCGACCCTAATTAGGAATAAGCGGTTCAGAAGATAAATGAAGATGATGAATGAATGATTTATGATGCTTTTAGGCAAATTTGACATGTTGTCACCAATGTTGACCAAGCTCTGGCTCCAGCAATACAGAGACTAAATGGCCCATGGCAAATGGTTTGTTATACCATATTCTCGAAGCACACCCCACAAGATCAAAAGCCTTCTCCAAGTCCACAAAACACATTTGCACAAATTTGTTGGGCAAACTCCCATGTCCCCTTCAGCAACCTGTACAGTATGTAGATCTGGTCAAGAGTGCTGTGGCTGGGACAAAAAACACATTGTTCCTCCTAAATCTAAGGTTCAACCATTGGTTGGATCCTCCTCTCCAATACCAAAATAGACTTTCCCAGGTAGGCTGAGAAATGTGATTCCATGATCGTTGGAACACACTATCTGGTCCCCTTTTTTTAAAACAGGGAACTACCAACCCGGTTTGCCAATCTAAACGTATGGCCCCTGATAACCACACGATGTTGCACAGATGTGGGAACCAAGACAGTCCTACAACAGCCAGAGCCTTGAGGTATTCAGGGGAGATCTTGTCAACCCCCAGAGCCTGGCCACCAAGGAGCTTTTTGTCTACCTTGGTGACCTCTGCCCCAGTGATGGGCAGAGCCCATTCCAACCCCCCAGGCTCTTCCTCTTTCACAGAGGGTATGTTGGTGGGATTGAGGAGGTCCTCAAAGTATTCCTTCCATCTTTCTACAATATCCCCAGTCGAGGTGAGCAGCTTCACACTTCCACTGTAAACAGTGTTTGTAGAGTACTGCTTTCTGCTCCTGAGGCTCCGGATGGTGATCCAGAACTTTTGGAGGCCAACCATTAGTCTTTTTCCAGGCCCTCACGGAACTCCTTCCACACCTTAGATTTTGCATCGGCTCACCTCCGATTGCATCACCTCCCTGCCATCTGAGCCAGATCACCAGCAGGGGGTGATTGGTTAACAGCTCAGCTCCTCTCTTCACCCGAGTGTCCAGAACATGCGGCCGCAAGTCCGATGACATGACTACAAGGTCGATCATTGAACTGCAGCCTAGGGTGTCCTAATATTTTATCTTGATATTTTAATTTGTATATATTTATTGTGTGATTTCCAGTTGATTCTATCATTTAAAATTACACCAAGAAATTTATTTTCATGAACCCTTTTAATTTCATCTCCATTAACTTGTATCTGTTGCTGTGTATTTATTCTATAATTACCGAATTGCATTATTTTTGTTTTGCCGAAATGTAATTGTGATAATGAAAAACATGATAATTAATTTGTCAAATCACATCTTTAATTTGTTCAGTTCATTAGTGATAACTTAGAGTAGTTGCTGTAAAATTTTTGTATCTTGCATTTATATATATATATATATATATATATATATATATATATATATATATATATATATATATATTATGTGGGGAAAA
>JAOUQZ010000019.1:17939747-17957300 GCA_028564935.1 Neosilurus hyrtlii
CGGCTGAGATGGGCGCCAGCCTCCCCGCGACCCTAATTAGGAATAAGCGGTTTAGAAAATGAATGAATGAATGAATTTAGGAAGATGGGCAGTGGTGGCCCGGTGGTAGGGTGCTGTATTACTTAGAACCCTTGCTGATTTTCGACAAGAGTAGCTACATAGTCTGCGTGTTTCTGCCCTTCAATAGCCTTGCGAACTGTCCAGAGTGTACTCTGCCCTCGCCCAAAGTTGGCTGAAATGGGCAGCAGGCTCCCTGCAATCCTAATTAGGTGATTAGATTAGATTAAGTTGAATGAATTAGATTAGATTAGATTAGATAGATTAGATTAAGTTTAAAATGAATGACTGGATGAATGAATTAATATGTTATAGCAGAAATTATATATGTCGAATTAAAATATAAGTACATATAAATACATATAAATACACACCATTACTATGATAGAAAAATATGCACTGGGAATTGATTGTGGGTTGAACTTTATTTATTCTTTGTTTGTGTGGGGGTGCCTTACCCTGCTACTTCCAACTGCTGCTAGTTAAAACTAACCAAACTAATATTCGTGTTTCAGTGTGAAATTCAATCCCACTTAAATTCACAGTAATAACAGAAATGTGTTTTGCTAGCGCATGGAAAAAAATGATTTCCATCAATTTAAAAGTTCCTCTTCCTGATTTTTTTTTTCATCACAAAAAAAAGCAAAGACAAAATATGTTTGTATCTACAAACACAATAAATACAATACAATAATATTTATTTACAGATTTATATACAGAATGAACAATGTTGGGCCCAACACTGTTCTTGGCAGGTTCAATCATGATGGACTGGATCCCAGGGGAGCCTCTGCTGGTTAACACCTCTGGCACCTGCCTGGAGAGGTAGGGACTCAGGCAGGTTTAATTGTGTCCTTGTCATGAAAGGTACACCAGAAGTAATTTCATATCTTCTGTCATGCAACTGCTTGCAACTGACAGAACAATGGGATTAATGCTAGAAAAAAATGTCACCATAGACACATATTAGGCCTATGTGAGGTATGCTGGAAAAATTTAAGGGAAAGAACAACCAGGTGGGACACAAGTTGTATTTAGTGTTTTGGGAGAACAAACATGGTATTGTATTCCTTGTCCCCAAGAACTACACTAACACTGTCATGGGTTATTGACCAAATCCATCGTCATCATCCTCCTGAGGGCAAGTCGGTTCACCATCATCTAGGCACACACCTCAACCACAGAGGAGGATGACGAGGTAGTAAAATTATTTTATTATTATTATTACATGGACACTTCACTGAGGTATTCATGCTTCTTCTAGGATGCTGGTGATCCTGATCCTCCTGATCCTTCTGCTTTCTGAGTCCTGTGGTCTGTCCTGGTGTGCTGCTGCTGGCTGGAGTTCTCATCTGGGAAGCCCCTCGCTCCTGCTGGTGATGATCCATATGGAACCAAATGTACACTCGGAGACTGTGAAGATGATTTTTCACTGCTGGTGATATAAACTATTTTTCTAAAGTAATTTAGGACTTAAAGTTGTGGTATATCCAACCAGGAACTAAAGTGAAGTTTCTCTTACATGATTTATATTTTTACCTGATTTCACCCAAATAGGGGAGGGGTTTCCTTTTATGAGTCGGGTTCCTCTTGAGGTTTCGTCCTCGTGTCAACTGACAGAGTTCTTCCTTGCCCCTGTCACCATGGGCTTGCTCATTAGGGGTATGTAGGGATTGTAGAAGAAATGTTTGAATGTTCGAACTCTTTTTAAAATTTTTGTTTTACTATGTAAAGTCTTTGATAAACACTTTTAATACTTCAGTGAATGAAACAGCCCACAAGATCCTTGGAAAACATAGACCAAAGAAAAAGCCCTGGATTACAGATTACATACTCGATCTCTGTAACAAAAGAAGAGAATTTAAAAAGAGGAGAAAGGGAAGAAAGGGAGAAAAGAAGTACATAGCTGTCAACCAGAAGATCAAGAAAGACATGAAAAGTACAAAAGAGAAATGGATTGAGGAACCAATGGCATCAGCCTTAAAAAGAACAGCAGTTCTAAACAGCCTCAAAAGGAACAACAGTAAGAGAGCAGAAAAACTGCTAAAAAAACTGATTAGCACCAAGTACAGGCGAACTACCACCATAAAAGACAAAACAGGGAAATGCCTCACTGAGGACAAGGTTATACTAAGGAGGTAGATGGAGTACTGCTCTGAGTTGTCCAACCACAAACCCACAGGTGACGCAGCTGTCTTGGAGGTCCATCCAGCAAAAGGTAATGACAACCACTGCATACTCCATGTAGGAAGTAGAAGCAGCACTGACAGCACAAAAAAGGGGATGTCATCAGGTGTGGACAAAATCTCAGCTTTCTTCTTTTCTTTCCCAGCATTCTATGACAAGGCCAGTAGTGTAGTCCACTTTAATGGAAGCACAGGGGACACAGGTTCAGAACTTCAGATGGAGTCAGGCAAGGCTGCCTGTTATCTCTTACCCTTTTCATCATCTTTCTGGAAAAAAATTATGACAGAGACATTAGAGGACCATGAAGGAACAGTAAGCATTGGACAGTAACGGTAAGCAGTAAACACACTAAGCACATTCCAAGTGAAGAACACTCCACTGGAGACAGTCAACCAATTCAAATATCTGGGGCCAATAGTGACAGATGAGGGATCACAACCAGAAATCCTATCCAGGATAGCACAGACAACAGCCAAGTCTAAGGCTGATAAGGAAGGACAAAAACATAACACTCAGCTCTAAGATCAGATTGATGCAAGCATTAGTCATTTCTGTATTATTGTATGCCTGTGAGTCCTGGACACTGATGGCGGCACTTAAAAAAGAAATAAAATCTACAAAACTGAATTGTTACAGGAAAAGCCTTGAAATTGCCTTCATGGACCACATTACAAATGAGGGTCATAGGATCTTATAATGACCTTTTTACCAATGTTAAAAAAGAAAGATGATGCAATAAGGCCACATCTAAAGGTCAACAAGACTCTCAAAAACAATTATGGAACAAGGTTGCTGGAAGAGAGGAAGACAATGTAAGAGGTGGAAAGACGACATAGCTGAGTGGACTGGCTTCAACCTAAGTGAAATTACAAGAACAGAACACCAAGGAGGATGGAGTAAAGGTGGGGGATATGTAAAGGAAGCAAGAAGACTGTAGTTTTTAAAGGGGGTGTTTGCTCCCAGCTTTGTCCAGGGGTATGACTTCATTGCTATTTTGTATGGAAATGTACCTGTTTGTCTAGAAATATTTCTTACAATAATGTTTAGTATACTGCATATTCCTTGTAATTTTTTTTTTTTTACATTTCATTATAATACTCTTTCATATGTGTCGTTAAAATATTTGTATATAGTTCATACAGGGATTTTTTAATGTTTTGCACATAATATTAATGTATATTTCTTGGTGTATTATATCTCAGTTCTGTGTCAGTAGATTATTTCTAAGTGTTTTGATGGATTTCTCTGACCTTACTCTCATATACTCTGCTTGTTTGTCTTATAAATCCTGTAATTTCACAGACTGTAAAGACGGGCAGGTGGTCGCTAATATAACTGATTGATAATCCACTTATTGTGTTGTTTTCTATGTCATTGGTAGAGATGTCTTCAATCAGAGTGGCACACTGAGATGTAATTCTGCTGGGTCTAATTCTGATGTCACGCCCTTTTTCTGAGTTGATCCATGTTTCAGATATGGCTATAATGTTTTATGGAGTGGACATGTCAGAATTTGAGTATTTTTGTCTCAGTTGTGAGAAAGCCAGTGACCAAATCAGTAGACATAACTGAGGAGTCAATATGACAGGCCCCAGAGGGGAGAACCAGTCAGTTCAAATCAATCTGCATTCATGTGAATGCAGCAATAGTGCCTGGTTTCCAGACCAAAAAACACATACAATAAGGGTGTAATCACATATAAGAGATATAGCCACAAAAAAAAGATGAAATATTGCAATTTTTTCCGTTTGTTTTCGGTTTCAGCTGGACAAAAAAAATGCATGGCCTCATCGAAAACCATCAATATAGATTATCGTTGAGGATCCATAATCCTGCACTGGATGTGTGTCATGTATTGAACCTGCCGTAAATAAACAAATCCAAATGCTTTCTTTGTTGATAACTTTACACTTTTGTTCTCTGCATATTTTCATGTAACCTCCATTAGATTGTCTCGAGTCCAGTGGGTCCGGTTGAATTAGTTGTGTATTCCAGCATGAGCTGCTCAGTTTTGGCTTATGGGACAGACGCTTTCAGCCTGCACAAGCATGTTGCTGCACACGTAAAAACCTACACCTGCCCCTGCAATGCATTCATTTCATGTCAGTTTGGAGCATAATTACCTGTTAGAGATTTTTAATAATTAAACCTAGGGATTTATTATTTATTTTAGATGCGCAAAACAGACTAGACCAGCTTTCCGACTAGCGCTGATAAGAGAAAATCCCATATTATATCAGAGGAGAGATTATGTGGGAAATCTAAATAGAACTAGTTATTTCAGAAAAAGTAAATTAAAAAAAATACAGCAATAGATTACTGCATAGCATTTATATATTTTCCATATGTCTCCTCTATTACATCCCAAAGAATCAGCTCCTGGCACAAATGGAACAGATCTGAGAAGTGCGTTCCTCTATCTGTTCTGAAAAGCAGCTTGAGCAGTAAGTACACTGACACCAGGACAACCATTTATATTTAGAAATAATAGTATATTTTTATAATACTTGTGTGAGATTGCTAGAGGCATGTTCCATGTAGGAAATATGCAGATTTCTTTTATAACAAAAGTATGAGCACAGGTGCACAGGACTCCTGCTGCCTCCTTATAAAAAGGGGCAGATTCACACGAAGTGTCATAATTTCATGGGTTTTTCTTTATCAAAAGGGGTCGATTCATGTGACAGTCGCTTGAGCCATTCAAAAACAAGCCAAAAAGGCCGTACTGCTTCCGAAGCGCTTCGCTTGTATTTGAGCCACTCTGAATTTGCAGCAAGTTTTGACCGCGAAAATGGACCATTTGCCTCAATTTCGACCGACTATCTCTGAAAATATATTCAATCACACTTGAACATTTGGCCGTGAATGCTTACGTGTGACCTAGGCTTAAATGTGTGTGTGTGTGTGGCCATAACATTAAAATCACCTGACTGGTCTGTAATTAGGCAGCCCCATACGCAACAAGTTGCAATGTGTATTGACACCCTCCTATCATATCTAGTATTTACAGGTTCAGCAGTTTGTGCTACAGTAACTCTTTTGGGGGATCAGAAAAAATGTACTTGCCTTCACTCCACATGTGGATCACTGAGCCTCAGGCCCCTATGACACTTTAGGCAGTTCAGTGGATGTCCTTCCTTGGACCATCTTTGTTAGGTACTTACCACTGCATATTAGCAACACCTCATGAGATTTTTTAGGTCTAAATTAAAGGTAAATAGACCCAGATCAGCCATAACATTATAAACATTATGACCACTTACTGGTGAAGTGCACAGTATTGATTATTATTACTCTCATTCATTTGCCAAACCACTCAATCCCACAAGTGTCACAGGGCTCACGTCCACACATGGAACAGCCAATTAGCCTAATATGCATGTTTTTAGACTGTGGGAGGCATGCATTTCATCTCCTGAAGAGGAAACTGAAGGGATAATTCCCAGTTGAAAGAAGCTTCAGTACAAGTCTGGAAAAGCATCATAATAACTTGCATATGGACCACTGCGTATTTCCCTGCAACTCAGCCCTTAGGTGGCTGCTATATTTTAAAATGAGACAATAACAAATCATTTAGCACCAAATTGTTGCAGCATACTTACGAGAGCAGTTTGGTGCACAATAATGAATCATCTTGAGAAGCAGTGTATGGTGACACCACCAGAGTTAGCTTGTGTGCTTTCAAATCAATACGATCGAGGAGGAGGAATACTCTCCTACTGAATTCTATTATCGTGGTGAGATAGAAGACCAACAACAAGTGTTTACAAGCAGCTGAATAGAGGCTTTTATTGAATACCAGAAAGCAAAAAAAGAAAATTAAGAAAATTAAATAAATAAATAAAAATCAATCAGTCAACTGCGCATGGGAATTGACAAGTTACCTACTGGCAGGCTCAACCATTTTATGTGTAAAAACAATGGCATTGACTACAACCAAACATCATTATCAGCTTCCAGAGAAGAAATCAGTGTTTGCTTGAAAAGGTACAGGAAATTTCCTAAGGCATAAACATTTTATGAACTACTACAAAGAACTTTCTGCTCACAAGAAAAGTTCTTGTTCTTAGGAATGAGTCAGAAGCTACTCACACACGGAAGCCTTGCTCATGACTAGAAAAAATAAACCATGCCGTTGCCTGATTCCGAAGTTTCTGGAATGTTTAATTTGCTTTGACTGATTGCAGTGATAATACATTGAAGACATCAAGTCATATGCAGCCAGAAGGAAAAAGTCACAGCACCTGAAGTGAATTAAAAAAAGGCTGATATTTCAAATTGGCAGATAATAAAGTACATACCTCCTTTGCTCAGTCTGTACAGAGAAATATGTGCCCTTGTCATTGTTTGCACAGACCTTGCCTTTCCCCTCGTTTTTCTCTCCAATTTTAGTCGTATACAATTCCCACCCATCAATCATTGCCCTCCCTATCACAAGACCACCACCTACCGGTTGGGGGGATAAGCATGCACTACTGTCACGTGCCTCTTTACGAACTGCACACACCCCATACGAATGAGCTCACAGACGCCCATGATTGGCTGGCGATCACGGTGAGTGACAGGGAAGTGAGCCCATAGTGAAAGCTGGGCCAATTAACTCCTATAGACTTCCAGTCACGGATGACTGTGGCATCAACCTGAATTGGAACCGATGAACTCCAAGTTTGATAGTCACGCACCTTGTCGATGTGCCACTCGGGAGCCAACACACCTTTCCTTTGATTTGGTCAGTATTTAAAGACCTTGGGTTGAGATTTTTATCTCTTTTCCTCATGCTCAGTTAATTAATACTTTTTATTTACTTTAATATACTTTTGCTCTGGTAAAGAACTGGTTGGCCTGCCACATAATGGGCCATGCTCAAAGTTGTTTAACACAACTAGATGTAAATATAAGGAAATTAAAGCTGAATTTTGGAACTACACTGATTGCCCATAACTAAAACCAGATGCTTAATATTGTTTACTGCATGTCCTCTTAGATTCTCAGTTGGTGTGAGTCCTGAGGAATTCAGGGGCCAACTCAACACCTTGAATTCTTTGTCATTTTTCTTCTTCTTTTTTTTAAATAGTTTTTTTTTTGTGTAGCAGGGGGCATTATACTGTTGAACGAAATATATATATATATATATATATATATATATATATTGACAGGGGACTGTATATTTGGTTATTTTCATATCCTTTTGAAGACACAAATACTTTCGCATGAAAGTTCTGCCATGACACCACAAATACATATAGAATAGTAGTTTCAAAGGAATTAAACATGCGCGCACACAGACATACAATATAATAACTCTCAGATAGAACCAAGAACCTTGAAGGTTCAATTAAAAGAAAGACTTTCACAAAGAATTTGATTTTGTCTTCCACAAATCTTCCTCTCACCTCAAATATTTTCTCTCAGCAAATGCAGCTAAACAGTGGCATTGTAAACAAACAAACAAACAAACAAACAAACAAACAAATAAATAAATACGCAGATAGATAGATAGATAGATAGATAGATAGATAGATAGATAGATAGATAGATAGATAGGAAAGACTTTCACAAAAAATTTTACTTGTCTTCCTCAAAATTGTCCTCTCACAGCAAATATTATCTCTCAAACCTAGCATAATACCTACACTAGATTCATTTTTCCAAATAAACAAATGTCTGACAACAAACAACTAATTAATTAAGTACATTTTGGATGAATTGTCCTATTATTTCTAAACTATCCTCCACTGAATTTCACATAGTTCAGTATACACCCACTGATCTTTCAGCCATTGTCTCTCACTAATCTGTACAACAAAATTTACATTACGATAACATGCCACAGTTTTGCTGTGTTTGCTGAGTGAATCTCCGGTCGTACACAAAAGCAAAGACCTGTGCTGTGCATCTTAATGGCTCAGCACTGATCACACTGAATTTAAGTTGGTATCAAAGGCTTATTTCTAATGCAGGTGCGACTCTGCAGCGGGGGTAATTATCCCCATTATTCAAATGACGCAGAGGAGGTCGAGCAGCCCTTTCATATCTCACAGCCTTTTTGTTTTTCAGCCGCCTGTTGCCCAAGTGCATGGCTCTCCCAGTGCTCCACAAAGGCCCAATTCTGCTCTCCTATTCCTGCTGCTCTTTTTGTTCCTAGAGTCGCCCTAAGGCCTCGCTCTGTTTTGCAAACAGATTGACAACAATCTGTGTCCCTGCTGATTAATTAGGGCTCAAACTGTCACAACAAGTCAGTGTTAAAATGCTTGCTCCATACTGTGACTTCACATTGCATTAAAAACACTACACTAATAAAATCTCACAGTGTTCATTGCTTTCATCAGTAAAGATTGTGAAGAAATACACAATATGTCTTGCAGTCAAAGTCAGTTCAAGAGAGAGAAGGTGAGATAGAAGTTCTGACTCGTATCAACAACACCCTAATACCCAAGTACCCAGATGCAAGTTAAAGAATTTATAAGCATGCTTACCATGCATAGGTACTACCAAAAAAATAAGGTTAATTTCATACATTATCTGTTCTGTCATTATCTGTTGTGTACTGTCATTCCATCATTGATCCAGGAAGCTGGAGCCAATCCCTGTCTCTGTGTAAGAGGCACAAAGAAATGGTTGCCAGTCCAGTGCAGGGCTAATAAAGACAAAAACTACCATTCACACTTGTGGGCAATTTAGAGTAGTCAGTTAACTTAATGTGTGGAGCCCACAAAGCACTGGGAAAACAGGCAAACTCCACAAAGAACGACCCCTGGTTGAGAATTGAACCCCAAACTTTCTGCTGAGACAACAGTGCCAACCTAAAAGGCACCATACTCCCCAAACTGGTGTCATGTGTTTGCCAGATTTAAAATAAAATTTCATATAAAAGGATCATTTGAACTTGTGATATCTCCTAGTTTTGATGCACTGGTTAGTGGTGGATGCTAATTACATAGTCAATTTGTTATTTTCTTAGTAAAGTATCAATCAGCCTTAGGAAATATTTGACTATTGTTTTCACTGCCAGTATACATTTACATTGTCATTTGATATCATTTGCAGTGTAACAGGTTAACAGCAATGAGAACGCAGTAATAATTAATTTACCAAATTTGATATTGATGAGTTGTGACTTACACTACTGTAACTATATTTAGGCAATCACAGATGTCTTACCTATGTTTCTCAGATGCTGGAAAATTCAGGACCCCACTTTAGTAACCCATGCAACCACATACCTCAGTTGCACTCATTTTGCCACTATGGTTAGTGGTCTCAGAATATTTTAATAAGTCATACCACTGAAACAGTCTACTGTATGCATCCAGTCCTCTCAGATTCATAACAGCTGTGATCATTATCATTAAAATGTAAATAGTGATTCAGATTTATCCCTGCCTTGGAAGATTAGATGGTCTAATGGTATGTATGAGGTGCCTTGATCACATCTAAGTTTATACCAGCTTGGGCAATCAACAGAATATGAGATGTCCTATATCACATTATCAATGAACATATGCATGTTTGGCAGGTATGTTTATCACATATAAAGACTTGCAAAAAGTATATGGCATAAGGTAGAAAATACTTTTTTATGGCTTAATTGTGCATATGAGTGTATTTCTTAATAATATAAAGCTATGTGTGTAAAAGCTACACTCCTCCAGTGTAGGTGTATGTAGTTTTCCATTTAACTGTGGCCCTGTGATGGCCTGGCGAGCTGTCCGGGGTGTACTCTGCCCTCGCCCAGAGTCTGCTGAGATTTTTTCCCACATACAATATATTTAGCTCTACTTCGACGTATCGAGCACTGTTCTACGGAAAATTGACTCAAGATCGTGTATATATATATATATATATATATATATATATATATATATATGAATTTTTCTGCTTTTTACACTTTTTTGGGGTTTTTTTTGGACATATGAAATAAAATAAATAAATAAACAAAATTGCGAACCATCTGCATCTTCTGGCAAAATAATGCCTCGGGTGGCGGAAGCATTGTGTCGCCATATTGTTTCGTGGGATCAATATCAATTAATAAATTTGGTTAAGGTGCGCTCACATATACTGCTCATAAATCCAATTTGAGCCAATTATATTCCACTGTTAGTCCAACGTTCGCCAATTTTGTTCCAATATGTACTGATGATCTCCAATGTATACTGATGTTACTCTGATTTTTTTTTCCTATTTCCCCCGAAAACACCAAATTCTTCTACACTCTCAAAAAATTGCAGTCTTCCTCTAAATTTTTCCCGAAGTTTCTGCCTAAATGTTTTCCAATTTTTGTCGATGTATACCAATTTTTTCTGATTTCCTCCACTGTTACACTGAAATATGATAGAGGCAAATTGTGATCATGATCAGTATTGTGCAAATGCATTTTTAGTATTTGAAATATTTTTTTTTCTAATGCTAAATGTCTACATTTGTGCACAGGGAGTCAAAAGGACATGTTCTAATGCACTTATTGTAAATTAATGCATTTATTGTCATGTGAGAGGAATTATCACATGACTCACTAAAAAAAGCACTACATATCAAATATATCTAGCTTCCTTACTGCACATTCATTCATTCATCTTCTGAACCGCTTATACTGCACATATTTGATTTAATTAAAACAAAATGTAAGTAGTAAAATGTGCATTTTAAAAAACATTTAATGCTATAGACTATATATTAATATTTCTTGCTTTTTTACTATGAGATATTCTCATATTAGATGTTACCTAATTGCAGTGAAATTAATTTGTTCTGTCCCATGATTACTCTGCATGGTTAAAGTGAGAACCCTGGTGTTCTGTAACTGGCAATGTTGACATCATGTACACAACAATAATTGATGACAATAGTTTAGCTGTTAAATCTTTCATTACAAAAATGTGTGATTAAGGATTGAGCAGAGGAATACAAAGCTGTTTGGTAATATAAAGTCTAAAGTCTATAAATAAAACAGTGAGAGCCCCTGAGAAATGATAAGATTTTTAACACGGTTGTGATAACCCTTCTGATTAAAAGGGGGGAAAAAGATGACACGTTTTAACAATTTACATTTAAAAAAAAAAAAAATCTGTGCCTTTACGCATCTGCATCCCACAGATGTTGTATTGCAGTGCCCTCTGTTGGACGACTTGATATAACGCCATGTCATACAGCTTTCACTCATCTGTGCCTCTGCTCACTTCACCTCAGTCTCAAAATATACAGAATAGTGACGTTCTATTATAAAGATGATTTATTACATACAGCTTATAATAATTCAACTTCTATCAGTATAAAGACCATACAAATGTCTGAGATGTTTCTTTTGCATAAGCACCATCACTTCTCGGTCATCATTTGATGGAATTTACAGTAGAAACATTTAATTAGATGCACTGATTTTAAATAGAATGAATGAAGAATATTCACAAGGCTGAAATATACAGTCATTCAAAATTATAACCAAAAAATGTAAATAAAATGACATGACTTACAATAAAATATTTTCCCAGTACAACTATTATTTTATAATTGATTTATAAGATATCTGTGTATATAATCTGATATGTATAGTTTGTGTGTGTGATTATATGAAGGTTATACGCATCTTGCACAATTAACAGAAGCTTAATTATGGGATATTAGCCTATCTGAAAGCTAATCTGAGCAGTATATTAGCGTTGTTAATTAGTCAGGAACTTGTAGCTAGTTTATAAAAGACTTCTTAGCACGTTAGATGGATCTTTGAACCCATGTGAGGCGCAAAACCTGGATCTGGTCTAAAAACACGATGAGAACAGTATAGCGTTTAACTTCAGGAAAAAAAAATCTAATGAAACAGAAAGAAAAGGCAATTAGACTATAATGTAAACCATTATCTATTCTCGTCATCTAATAAGGTGAAAAGTGATGATTGCACAAAAGGGGGGAAAAAACTCGATTTCCTTATTTTAATTCAAAATGCAATTGCATTGGATTGACGTTTCTCCCATTAATCAAAGTAACGCGCATGAATCCATCTGCGCCTCTAATGGTATTGTTTTAGGCGCAGAAGAGCGTCAGTGCGTTCACACCTCGGCGCGCACTAAAGGCGGCTTGGTTTCGGTGCGCGATGACCTTGACGCGGATCACACACGACACTTCAAAGACAGCGCGCGCTGCGGATCATCAAACGCCACGGCAGTTTCTATAAGTTTTGAAAGGAGCTTAATTAAGAGCCTCGACATCAGCAAACAGAAGTCATTCCCTCCAAGGAGCGACCAGAGAGCAAGACCAGACCGCGAAGCTGTCTGTCCTCTGCCTCTGTGTTTTATTGCATCTGTCTGTAGGATTATTCTCGCTGGTGCTACTATGAAACACTTGGTGTGCGGGGTTTTGTGCGTGGCCTTGTGGGTGCGCTCGGTCTCCACCAGTGCGCTCATCAGCAGGAAGCGTGGATCCGATAACGGACCGTATCCGCTCTACATGATGCATCTCTACCGCACTTTACTGGCCAGCGACGGAAAGAAACCAGCGGAGACTTCGAGTGCGGGGATCGGATACGAACAGCCATCTCTGCACCACTCCGACTCGGTGGTCAGCCTCGTCGCCAAAAGTGAGTATATTAACAGTTTGCAACCAGAGAGCAATATCTGATCATGTTAGGAAGGGGTAGGAGTTAACAGTGGTCATTTTATTCCTGCTATTGAAACAACTGGAAAAACCCAAATGACGCCAATTCACAGGGAAAACTTTGCACATGTCATATTTTTTTATTCGGCTCCTGTTAAAACAAAAGCAGCAGCAAACATTTTCTAGCTAGTAAATAACAAGCTGGTTGTTATTTGTTATGCTAAAGGTGTGTATTAGCTACGAACCTTCACGACGTCTGCTTACAAGTGGGAATACACAATTAGACAATATGCGCCTCCAGCTTTATTAACTGCGCCTGACTGGAGATGTGTGAAGGCTGCGCTCTGAACTGTTACCCAAACATTAATTAAATATCTTAGTCTGCTTGAGCCTGCACTGTTTATTTTGGTTGACATGTCCGAATGTCTGTCTTTTTAGGTTGCTACCAGGTGGATGACAAGTGGGCCGTTACGTTTGACATGTCCTCCATCTCAGCAAGCGACGACGTGCAGCGCGCAGAGCTTCGCCTGCGCCTCCTGGACTTCTCAACCTATAAGCACCCCGTGGTAGACATCTACCATGCTCCCAAAGGCACCGAGGAGCGTCTTTACCTGGGGCGCATTGACGCAAAGCCGAGCACGTCTCCATCCTCACACTCATCTTGGAGAGTCCTCAATATCACCCAGCTGCTCAAGTACTGGCTGCACCAAGGGGGTCTGCCTCCTACACAGGTTCAGTGGGATGAAGGAGAACCCCAGGACCTTGAGCATACCATTCAACATCTGACAGCCAACAGTGTTATGATGGTGGTTTACTCCAAGCAGATGAGGACAGAAGCGTCGACGTTGATACGCACAGCGGAGCACTCCAAATACGTGGCTCAGGATCGGGCGCTGTCTGAACCTGTGGCACGGAGACACAAACGCAACCATCGGGCACATAAGAGGGTGAGCGAGGCAGCAGGAGGTGGTGCCATCCCAGGAGCCACACAAGCTGAGGGTGAAAAGAAGACCTTGTGCAGGAAGGTGGACTTGTGGGTGGACTTTGACCAGATTGGTTGGAGTGAGTGGATTATTTATCCAAAGCGATACAATGCATACCGCTGTGAAGGTGGTTGCCCTACACCAGTGGATGAGTTATTCACGCCAACGAATCACGCATACATGCAGGTAAGGAGAACCCAACAAATTAATGCTTTGTGTCCAAAATGGTGTCCTAGTTTTCCAACTGAAACCGTTTCACAACCGTAGCTCTGGGGAACCCTGTCCCCAATCGTTTCATCTGATTTGAATCACTGAGCTGAAGTGTGGGGAACATTAAAATTAGTACAAACAGGCTGATATCCTCCCCCTTTGTGTCATATAGATTATCATTTACATTATGTTTTATAACTAACTGCAATGCCAATGTCCTTGTTGTTGATATTAATCTTCATCTCTTTATTACAGAGCCTGCTGAAGCTGCACCAACCTGACCGTGTCCCCTGTCCATCCTGTGTACCTACACGTCTGGCTCCTCTCTCCATGCTCTATTATGAGAATGGGAAGATGGTAATGAGGCATCACGAAGGCATGGTGGCAGAGGCATGTGGTTGCCACTGAACGACTCCAACATTGAATCAAATCAAATTCAGCACTTAAGGCATGTTTGCATGCCTGTCCCCAACGAGAGACTGCCAGAGAACTTCAGCACTAAGCAGAGAGACAATGTAGAAACTTGGACAACAAGACATTTTGAAAATCATTTGGGAAACACAGCCCTTCGTATATCTGTGATGGATGATTAATTCTAAACAACTCAACTGAGTAAATTAATGCCCAAGAACGCATGAACCATTTTTCTAAGATGGACATTTGATATTGTATCATGTT
Source organism: Neosilurus hyrtlii (assembly GCA_028564935.1). NCBI lineage: Eukaryota > Metazoa > Chordata > Actinopteri > Siluriformes > Plotosidae > Neosilurus > Neosilurus hyrtlii. Next base: position 17,954,453 of record JAOUQZ010000019.1, read on the forward strand.
CATGGTTTAAGATCAGCCATTGTGACTGACTGATGAATTTATCGATCCACTAGATTTAGAGACTCAGCTAGTTTTTAAAAAATTAACCAGGATAAGTCAATTACTACATGGTTATATTTCAAATAAATAACAGCCTCTATGAGTTAAGTACTCAACAGCTAGATATTTTCTCCTGTTCTTTAATTTATGCATTTATACACTGTACAATGTTTGTAAATATGGGATCTAAGAAATGTAATGAAATATATTTTATGCATATTTAGTAAAGCTTGATTTTTATTCATGTTGTTTTTATTGTCAGTCATTACCCGCCTACCTACCTACATAACCCACCATACCACCACCACCATAACTACAGCCACAAAAGGGATTTTTCTGAACTGCTTGTTCACTGTTTTTGTATGTGTTGAGTTAATTTCATTTTTAAACAAACCAACAGAGGGGGGAACAGGAATTACACTTTGGGTGGGGAAAAAAAACAAAACATCACAATGCAAAGGGCCAAATTAGTGTGGAGGATTTTCCCCAGCAAGACATAAAAAAAATAATTAAATGATCCACTGCGCCTCCCAGTGGTATTATCATCAAACTACACAATTTCTCACACCTTGACCAACAGCTGAACTCAAGTGCATTTATGGCCAGTACTGGTGAAACCCAATGGCAAATGTTTTGTGCTTGTCCAGAATGACAGGATGGATAACAGGGACGAAAACGGTAGATGAAGACAGAAGGTAGATGACAGGAAAGCTCTTCAGTTTTATTCATCCTTATAGCCCTTCCATGACCATAATGTTGACGTTTGACACTGCTAGATGTCCATTTCAAACTGGGCGTCTTCACCTGGGTAGAACAGAGTCATTATTCATTATACTGTGTATTACAATGTGCATTAACTTAGTATTAGCAGAGCTGATACAAACCCAGTCACTTTAATCTTACACTTTTTCCAACAGCTGATGCTGGTTTGGTTTTGCTGTCAGCATCACTATTCCCAATATGACCATTTTACATTCACCGAATAATTACAGCAGAAAAGCTACATGCATCGGCATAAATGTGTTTAGTTTTTTTTTTTTTTTTTTGTCTTTTTCTTCTTCTCAGTTTTGACTTGTGTTAAACACTTTTCACAGATAATTCACAACAATGGGTGTTGAGGACACTCAAATAGATTTTAAAATTTAACCATTTATAGTCTATATATAAAATACATATAAACACTTACAGAAGACCTTTCTGGTATCAGTACTTTGTAACAGTTACAGTCTCACATCTGACCAAGTTTTACAACACAGGGAAGTCTCAGAAAATAATATATATGTTTTGTTTGTGGTTTCTTATTAGCAGAGTTCCCAAAGTTATTAAATTTTGCTAGTATGGTTGTACCATGTCCCTGCATCGCTGTACAAATCTAACCCATTAACTTTCTTTTGGTCATAATGGAAACACCCAGGTGACATGCAAGTCCATTCCAATATACACAATGATACGTATGGCTGAAAATGGACAGTAGTGCTTTTTTCATCTGTTTTTCAACTCTGACAAACGTCTGAAGTTGAGAACATGGAGTCATATTCAACACCACAGATTTTTCTAGAGTTTTTACTTGGGAGTCACCTTGTTTCTGATTTTACACATATCAGTATCATAACACAGTATGTATACAGTATAATGTACTTGAACATAAAGCCTCAATAAAGCCTGTTTCCTTCTTGCTCTTCTATCCAGTTTGGAGGGATGGCCTGAACTTGGAAGGGTGTTAGAAGTACCAAACACTTTCCTCTTCTTGATTATGGACTTTACTGTGGTCCTAGAGATTGATAAATACCGCCCTCAACCTTAAGGCTCTACAGAGGGTGGTGAAAGCTGCTCAGCACATCACCAGGCTGGAGCTGCCGTCCATGGAGGACCTCTACACTAAGCGGTGTAAGAGAAAGGCTACTAGGATCATTAAGGACCCCAGTCACAGATTGTTCTGCCTGTTGCCGTCTGGCCGGACCACTAGGCTCAGGAACCGTTTCATACTGCAGACCATAAGACTGTTGAACTCTGTCCACAGCACCACCACCTTATAACAGCACCATCACTTCTTTGGTGTTGATTATTGTATATTGGAAATACGTAGTTATTATTTATAGTGTATATTAAATTGGCTGTTAAACTTATTTTTATAGCCTTTATTTTAGCTTAATACTTTATTATTATATAGATTATAATATTATTATTATTATATAGATTATAATAGATTTTTTATTTTTGCTTAACCTATTTCTTTCTTTTCTTGTTGAGTGTATATTTCTGTAAATATTTATGTGGGTGTGTGTGTGTGTGTATATATATATATACGCATTGTTTCGGGAGCCTGAGACTTAAGAATTTCGTTACCAATGATTACTGTCGTAAATTGTTGTGTAATGCCAATAAATAATTCTTATTCTTTTTCTTATTGTAATGACTTGTTTACTGTTCACAACTTTATCCACCCAGAGTTGAATGTTTGCTTTCAGTTACACTTCCAAGCACTAGAATGATCTTAGAAAAGCTGTTTCCAAGTACAGGAATTTTCCTCGGTACAAATTGCAATGGGCAAAAAAATCTTTTCTGTATGTATGTGTGTATATACATACACACAGTAATTACAGGTGTGTGTGTATGTAAACATACATACATACATACATACATACATACATACATATACACACACACACACACACTGTGTGCACAATTATTAGGCAAGTGAGTATTTTGACCATATCATCCTTTTTACTCAGATTTCCCAACTCCAAGCTGTATAAACTTGACTGCTTATTGGATTTGAGTATATCAGGTGATGTTTATTTGTGTGATG
>JAOUQZ010000019.1:17958940-17972894 GCA_028564935.1 Neosilurus hyrtlii
CCCCCGTTCCCTCCCCCCCCCCTCTCCCTCCCCCTCCCACCCTGTCCCCCGCCCCCCCCCTCCCCCTCCTTCCCCCTCCCACCCTGTCCCCCGTTCTGTCTCCCTCAGTTCAGTTCAATTCAGTTTAATAAGCTTTATTATCAGGACCGTATACATGTACAGTATTGCAAAGCGTTTCAAGAAACATATATGAACATATTTTAAACATTGGTAAATGACATTAACAATAAGTGAATTAATTGGTTCGAACATTAGGGGGGAGGGAGAGAAAAAAAAGATCTAGGCACTAAATAAAATAGTTTTCAATAATTATAATAAATAGATCAAAATAAATAGAAAAATATATACATGTATAATATATATGATAAAATACAATAAAAACAGTAAAGTACAGTAGAGTGTTAAGGAACATAGCTTAAGTTCAAGGTACTATAACTGATTATTACTGATAAGATACTATTATTAGTTTGTCAGTACTATTACTGGGAACAAACAGGGCTGTGTGTGTGTGTGGGGGGGGGGGGTATCACTCACTGTCCCTCTGTCTGTGGCAGGAGGATATGTACTGCCCTGCTAGTACACAGCTCTCCTTCCTTTCCCCCAGTAGGAGGGTAGTTTGTCGGTGTTGGGTCGGAGGGAGAACTCGGGGTGGGTTAACTGCAATTTTTTAAAAATATGTGAGTGAATTTGTTCACTCTGTGAGGAAGTGCAACTCTGTCTCCATTGTGTTGCTGTTACACTGTGTACACACTCTGTTCTTTAGGGAGCCGTGACCTCTTATAGCGGTGCGTCTCTGTGACCAGTGTGTGAGCACTGAGTCTGTACTTCGTTATTGTGGTTCTGTGTTGGTGTTCAGTCACTGTGCTCAAGTAATCCACTTCTCTCTCTCTCTCTCTCTCTCTCTCTCTCTCTCTCTCTCTCTCTCTCTCTCTCCCTCCATGTAACATCACTGGTAACAGGATAGCTTAGCGCTGGTTTAGAACGTGTAGCACTTATGGATGAGAGAGTGACATGAATTTCGACATGATTATTTCTGTCCCTTTATATAACCACTGTTATTTTTTAGAAAAACAAAACATTGAATGACTGGTTCCATGACCATGTAACAAACTTTATGTTTGCGTTAAACACAAAAAAACTTTTTTTTAACTATCCTAAACATGACATATTCCTCCAGAAGAAGCTCTGAGGAAAATGTGGAAATATTAATTTAAATTGTTAAAGTGTTTGTTTTAAAATGTTTAATTTGTTAAAATGATTTCTTTACAGTGTTGCAGTAATTCACATTTCCATATGAACAATTAGCTTTAGGGGAGACAGGTTAGTTGGAACATGTTTTATAAATTTGTCGATCCTGTGCAGTTCTTTAGGGTGACTTAAATAGCACACATCAGGATGCTAAAAATAGATCACACCAGTATTAATGTACACCATGCATTAGTTTGCAGCACTCCGTTTGACTGGTGGCTGAGCCTGTGCAGTATTTAATAATGAAGAATTCATCAGGTGTTTTACAGTACCGTAAGGAATAATGGGTTGGTTTACTTCCCAGAGGCCACAGACCGACAGAGAAATGTGAAAGATGGGTGAGAGCAGGCAGTCAGGCTTCACTGTTGATTAAGTGAAAAAGTGGACTTCTATTATTTTGCACTTAACTCTGTTGGTGGAAATGGACTAACCCCCAAAACATCCTGATTCAGTGCCAGTAAATTTTACAGCCTACCAGGTACAATAAAAGATACCTGCTCAGGCAGCAGCTGTAAATGTAATTTTAATCTGATTTAATAATTGCATAAAGCGCCAGAGTGGTTAGCATGTCCACCTGGGTCAGGCCTGGGTTCAGTTCTTGGTCTCCGGCGTTTCTGTGTGGAGTTTGCATGTTCTGCCCATGCTTGCGTGGGATTCCTCTGGGTACCCCAGTTTCCTCCCACAGTCCAAAAATATACTCAATAAACTAATTAGCTGTTCCAAATCGTCCCTAGGTGTAAGTGTGTGTAGCTCTGTTTTCATAAATTAATGAGTTTGTAAAAAAAAAAATAAAAAATTACACTACACTTAAGCCTTAGTTGATGTGATAAGACTTCCGAGGGTCCGAGTTGTTCATGATATTTTGTATAGCAATTATTGCAGTATTTTGCTTATTTTGTATTGTATAATTACTGCTGTATATATCAAAATTCCTCCACAGTGCTGTAAAAGACTCATTGCAATAAAGTTGATTTAGATCAACAATGATCTAATACAGAACAATTCAAAAATACAGTTTGAACTTTATGATTGCGAAACAGGCTGCATACACCAATGCATTCACTTATTCAAAAATTTCAACCATTCCAACCTAAAACAGTCTGCCATAGTTGTACCAACACAGCTCAACGGAGACATAAAAGGCATACATTCTTCCACCTTCTGTCTTTAGGCCACATCTCTACTATACTAACACCTGCACATAGACATTGGGTAAAACTGGTTAAACTGGTCAAAAGTCAAATTAGATTGTTGCCCGAAGGGGAACACCTCAGCTTTACCAGGCTGCTTTGAAGCTAATGTCTAATGTGTTGAAATATGCCTACTCAGTCAACCCCACTAATAATTACAATTTTTATTATACCCCTAGTAACATACTTTTAATTGCTGTGAGAATGTGATTGTTAATTTTTTGTGGGAGTATTATTATACATTTTGATGACCCAGAAGATCCTTTAAGAAAAGTGTTCATGTCCATTTTAAGTTCAGTAAGGGTTAATCAGAGTATAATAAGACTCACTTTTAATGGTAGTCACATTATTGATCCACGTGGCACTTCCCAGGTTATTAATACTGAAGACAGTCAGACAGTTTACTCTTTTTGCTCAGATTTATTTTTAATTAAAAATTCATTACCTGTCTGCTGCAAGTTGGCACATCCCAATACGGCGTGGTGATGTAGCTTACAGCAGGCTATGGTCGCTGAACTGCTGGATGTCCAAGTGGTGGGAAGTGGGCTTTATAGATAATTGGAGTACTTTTGAGGGTAAACCTGGCCTGATAGGGCGGGACGGTACCCACCCCACTCGGGAAGGTGCCGCTCTCATCTCTTGCAGCAAATGTTTTGGGCTACCAAGCATTGGATCCAAAATGGCAGGTTCACATCAACATTCTATGAGTGTGTGAGCAGATAAAGTATATAAAAGACAATATGTCACATTCATGCACACGAAATACAATAATGCACAGAATGTGCATACTCTGATATTGTAAGTAGATATTTACATTTGTAATATTTTATTTAATTTATTTGTTACATTTAACAATTACTGCTGTGTAAAATTTATGTAATGAAAACAAACCTTCACATGCAAACATGCAGAACTCACCAATATGTTCAGTGCAAAATTATAGCAGTCTCTGGCAGAACTACATTGAATACTTGCACGATAATACAGTAATTTATGCAATCACGCTAACCATAGGCCTAAAGTGTAATGTTGGGTTATATATTTACACTGCTGTAGTTGCTTGCAAAAAAGGCACACCACACTTTTCAGATTTTTATTAAAAAAAAAAAACTTTGTGTTGGTCTATCATATAAAAGTCCAATAAAATACATGAGTAAGAGAGATGGAAGTGAGTGAGTGACAGGTAGGGAATGAGTGGATGAAAGAGTCACTCAATCAAGACTAAAGGTGGTCCAACAAATTATTTATTTATTTATTTGTTTGTTTTGGCTTGGCAGTGTTCATTTAGGCTCTAATTCTATCAATTGTTGTTTTCAAATATAAAGCAGAACCATTCCGTCAACTCCCTTACCAACCCGGGTGGAACATGTGACAGGGTGGTAAAATGTCTATGGTTCACCATATGGTCAGCTAGCAGTCTTAATACAAATGCATTCAATTGGATTTTTTTTTTTTTAAATCAGTTTTCTTTATCTATTTTGCATGATGGGATGGTTAGGTTAAGCTTGACATATATATATATATGAACAGAGAGTGTGTTTCTGTCAGGGGATCACACTGCTTTGCATTCCTGGGAACGTTTGGAGTGTTGGTGTTTTCAAGGTGTTGGAGAGGAGGCTCAGACTGATTGTTGAATCTCTATTTCAGGAGTTGGATAACACTGCACCAGCTTTTTACCTTTGCAGAGTTAATAGTGGTGTCATGGGTTTGAATGTCCAGTCTACATGTCTTTTTTAGACATGGAGAAAACCTACCACCATGTACTCTGGGGAATTCTGTTGTGGGTGCTATGGGAGTATGTATGGGGTACTGGGGGTCACTGTTAAAAGCCATTAGGTTACGTGCGTCTGCTTCTCTGCTTTTTGTGGATGATGTGGTTCTGTTGGCTTTTTAGGAATGTGACCTTCAGCATGCACTGGAGCAGTTCACAGCTGAGTATGAGGCAGCTGGGATGAGACTCCTTCTGATCTGAATCCTTTGCCTCAATTGGAGCAGTTCAAATATCTCAGGACCTTGTTCATGATTGATGGTAGAATGGAGTGGGAGATGGAAAGATGAATCGGTGCTGTGTCAACAGTAATGAGGTCACTGTGAAGGTACCTTTGATTTTCCAGTCCATCTACGTTCCAGCCCACACCTATTATCACATGATTTGGGTAGTGAACAAAAGAATGAGATTGTGGATATAAATGGCTAAAACAAGTTTCTTTCTGAGGATTTCTGAGCTCAGACATCAGGTGGAAACTCATGGTAGAGCCAATGCTCCTCCACATCGAAAGGAGTCAATTGAGGTGGTTCGGGGATCTAATTGTGTGTTCCAGGCATGTTCAACTGGAAAGAGGCCCTGGGGTAGACCCAGAATCTGCTAAAGGGGTTATGTATTGGGATGCCTCAGGAGGAGCTAGAAAGTGTCACTGAGGAGAGAGATATCTGGGTTTTCCTCATAGACCTGTTGCCTCTGTGACCCAACCTCGGATAAGCAGAAGAAAGTGGATGAATGGATGGATTATTATTATATTTAATATATTATATGATATTATATTACCACAAATATCCAAAATCAAATGCTCTATATATATATATGAATTTTACACATACACTAGTGTGCAGTGAAAATAATACACCACCACTTTTGTCTAAAAGGGCTCCTAATAATAATTAAAAAAAAGAAAGTAAAAAATTTGTGAAAATGTATTGAACAATGCTATTGTAGGCAATGAGAACCAAAAGAAATTATTCCGACAAGTATATTGTGGTAAAAGTATGGCTAATAAACAAAGACACTGAAAATACCAATTTTTCTGAAAAACTGAATAGTGTCTTTTATTGCATAGCATTAAGGAACCACAAACCATATGGAATGGTTTAATGAGTGAAGAAATTAAAAAATATGTGAACACATATGTAAATGCTGTAATCAAAGTAAAGGGTGGCAACACTAAATATTGACTTTTTTCTTTCAAATAAGAGATGTTGTTTTTGTTATTACTATAAATTGTTGTTTGTTTACTTATTCTCATCAATATGATGTAATATTACATGAAATAAATACTTGGTTTCTGATTTATCTTCATTTTTTTAAGTGTATAATCATCACTGCCCACTATTGTGTTTTCACTTGCTAAATCATTCCATATGGTTTGAAGTTCATTTATACTAAGCAAAAGTCAAAAACATTAAATTTGCGACACTTTCTGGAAATTGGTACTTTTAGTATTGGTGTTTATTAGCCATAATTTTATCTCAATATATTTGTTAGAATTATTTTTTTTGTTCTCATTGCCTACAATAGCATTGTTCAGTTTCATTCAGCATTCATTCATTTTCACCAAATAATTATAAAGAAGTAATTTTTTACTTCTTTTTATTAGGAGTTATTTTAGACAAAAGTGGTGGTGCATAATCTTCACTGCACACTACTGTATATGTATATATTCACATTTATTGATGGTGTTCCTGTCATCATACAGTTATTTAAACTACTATTAAACTACTATTTAAAGTACCTTTTTAGCCCATTCATGATTGATTGCAAGAGTAGCGCGAACACATATGTTCAGGGAATGAGCGACGGCAAACAAATGAGAATGCTCACCTTCCTGAACACCTCTCTGGTGTGCACTAATCACGTCGGGAATCACAGCTCACCAGTGAATCCAGAAGTGCCATTGTAGGAATTCCACGTTCTTGGTGTCATAATACTACATGTAAACAAATTGAATTTTCTTTTAAATACATATACATAAAAACCTTGTACTCCTCAGGCATAAAGAGTGGGAACAGATTATTCTTAGGTTCTCTCAGGTGCTCCAACAATGATCAATTTACAGGCCTAAATGAAGTATATTCTTACACATAATGCTTCGCTTGGGCTGTAACAATTTGAAAGTGCAGTAATTTGAGCTGTGATCTAACAACACAAACTAGTTTGCAAGAGAAACAACACATGATTTGCCTTTCATTCCTCTTCTTGATCAAATCTCTGTTATGGCTTTTGGGAATATTATTCCGTTAATAACATTAACATTCCGTTACTATTTCAAAAGCTTTTATACTTTATAAGCAAGAAAGAAAGAAAATAAATAAACGACTGAGTGAATAGATAAGTATTGATGGTTAACTTTCTAGTTACAGTTAAGCTGATTGTATATATTATTAAATTATTAACATTTTATCAAATATATGAAAAGTAAATAAAAATCATAAATTATTGAAAGTTAAAAAAATAATAAATAATACAATTAACTGTATTAATATAATAAAATATTTATTGAAACATTTGCCAGTCCATCGCAGGGCCAACATAACTATTCACACTTACAACTAGAGGCTATTTGAAAGAGCCAATTAGCCTAATGTGCAAGTCTTAGGACTGTGAGGGTACCCAGAGAAAACCCGCACAGGTCTGGGGAGAATATTCAGACTAAACACGGAAATGTCCTCGCTGAGCCCGGGACTCGAACCCAGGACCTTCTTGCTGTGAGGTAAACATGCTTACTATCACGGCACTATCCCACCCATACCACAGTTTGAACTGTTTAAATAGTTTAAAATAAAAAATAAAAAAAAAATAGAAAAAAAAGTCTGACTGAATAGTTAAATTAAAACATATTGAAATAGTAATTGGCTCTGACCAAAATAAAACAGTCCCTGAGAGGGAATAAGTAAATGATGAATATAAACTAAAAAAAAAAAAAAGCATTAAAAAAAGGTAATTAACTATGAACTCAAATGAAATCAAAACAGTACAAAAAAATTTTTAGTTATTTTTAAAAATGCAAGGTAATCAAAAAATAAAACATTTACACACATTCGTACAAAAGTAGACCACATTCAATATGTCACATTTTTCTTTATTAAGTTCTGTAAATGGTCTGAGCTGGTGTGCAGGATTAATGAACTATACATATCCTTATGTCAGAATGAAACTGATTAAAAGGATTGTATACATATTTTTTCCTCTCCAAAACAATAAAAAAAGAAATAAAACAAGTTCAAAGCTACAAAGCCTCTACATTTCCCATGTTCATATATGGGCATGTTCTTGTTCTAGCTAATATGCTTAAAATACATCCATAACAACTCTAATAAGGGTGCATAGCATTCTAGTCAATGTATATAATTAGATTTCTTGTCATATATTTTTACATATATTCTTTATTTAAAAACATTTTTTGTGCATGTGTGCAGTTGCATTCCTTAGTACAGAGTAATATGATATTGCGGTAATATTGTCTTTTATCCACTCTAATGGAGTACAAGTGAACTCTAGGGTTTTGACATTAACATTTTACATAAAGTCTTCATAATACACTGTAATGGTACTTCTTTGCTTATTTATTTAGTGTGTGACCCTTTTTTAAATGGACACGATATTCTCGGTGCCCGACCACCCTACTGTCAGACTCATTCACACTTCAGTGGTCTCTCAGCTAATAATAAATCTAAATGTTATGAATCCTGATTTATCATAACACAATTGTTGCTCATCACCTCAAACCCCAGTATCCCCAAACATCTGTAAATGGTTGTACAATCAAAATGATCAGTGAACCCTGGTAGAAAATGATGTCCAGGTACAATGGAATTCCCTGGGGGGAAAAAATGTACTTATTGAAACAGTTAGACAAACATTGAATTTTCACATTGTTTCCACTTTAGTCCAAATGCAGTATATCAGATACAACGTTTGGTGTCCAATATGTCTAATTATAATGTAGCAAACAGGTAAAAGAAATGTCACCCAAAATGTTCACCTAAATGTTAATATAATGTAAATATACAAAAATAATTATGCCAACAGCAAAATATATTTACACACTGACATTCAAACTGAAATGACATTTTCAACTTCATCTTTTAATTTTGGTTATTTACCACATCTGCCATGTGTGCATGGTCAAATAAATAAATAAATGGGTAGATAGATAGATAGATAGATAGACAAACAAACAAACAAACAAATAAATAAATAAATAAATAAATAGATCAGATAAATATAAATGTAGCTAGTTTAAAATACTTTATATAGTAAGTTTGGTTCATTTCCTGGGTAAATTCTTTTCTAACTGCAATCAAACCATACTAGAGTTCATATACATTGACATAAATTGGCTGATGATTTTGTCTAAAGCAACTTACACTTGACAGGTGATGGACAACAGCAGAATGGTTGAGGGCTATAAGTCCAACACCATCTGACCTTGCCTTAATCACTGACCTACCATTTGGAGATAGCCATAACCACCTCACTCTTCAACCCGAATGTGACTGCTTTGTTCATGCATGGGCTTTGTTCAAACCAACGAGTGCTACATATGTGAAAGCAGTTTAAGGGTTTATGCAAAGGTGTAAATAGAAGAACCTTTAAGAGTGCATACATTTCCATTGTTCACCTATATAACAGAAGTCCCACTGTGACCTAAACCACATCACTGAGGAACTGGATGTGGAGGATATTTAAACAAAGATTTTAGGTGACATATCTGTTCATTATTTATTATCTACATTAGCCGCAAAACTTGTTGAGCACTATAAATATCTTAAATACACTTGGTGTGAGGAGAAATTGTGTGAATTTGACTTATCGCTGAACTGCTACTTTGAAGTTAATTCATGTAAGTTGCATGAGTTTTATAGGAAAAATAGCTTTTAGTTTTAAGATAACTGTCTGCAGAAAGTGGAAGAAAATCATTGGTTAAAACACAAAACCTGAGTTCAAATAGTCAGTAGCATTGGCGTGATTGGAAGTAAGGGATATAGAAAAAATGGGTTTCACTCCACAACAAAATCTTTAACAATAAATATACAGTCACTGCTTTTTCATTACTGACATTTCACTAATTACTTACTTTGCATCATTACAATCATTCATTCATTCGTTTAATCATACATGCCAAAGAGACATAAATATATATTTAAAACCTCTTTTTTCATTTTAGAACATAAATAACAAATAAGAGTGTGTGCTACATTTGAAGTGAGTCTGTTAGATGTCAACCAAGCATCATAGTTTGCTGATTTAAGACGATCCACCTGGACTTCAAACTTGAGTCGGTTTGAATGTTGCACTCTTGCACATTGTGCAACGGTAATACTCAGAATGTCTTTTATACTTATATATAATGTATATACTCATATCAATAGAGTTGAATAGAAATGCTACTAGGGTAAACACTGAACATACACACACACACACACACACACACACACACACACACACACACACACACAATGAAAACCATGGTACTAATATTATTTGATATTATTGCTCTGGTAGTTGAAGCATAAATAGTTTCAATCTGATTGGAAATTTGTGCATACACATAAAAATAATGATGATTAGGGGTGCACATTACAAGGTATTCGTGTGTGTATGTATGTGTGTGTGTGTGTGTGTGTGTGTGTGCATGCATATATATATATATATATATATATATATATATATATATATATATATATATATATATATATATATATATAACAGACAATTGTCACAGTTCAGGGGTCAGTTAATTTCAAGGTGGACAATCACAGTGCTGTCTGTATAGTTTTTATCTGTCTGTGCTTTACTGTACACCTAAGGAAAGTTTAAATCTTGAAATGTTTAGCACACTAGCATAAACTCAGAGTATAATCAGTAATGGGGAAAACTAGAGCAAATGCACATGAACATGACAGAAAGATGACAGCAGTATAATGTGCTACATGATTCAGAGTGAACGTGGCTTTAAAAAAGGTAGAGTTATAAATGAACATAGGGTAGAAGGTAGAGGAGATAAAGAGCGGGTGCTTCCCAGTGTTCTAATCTCTGCCTCCTTAATCAGTCCATTCTACCATCCATCTTTAAGGATGCATCAATTCTGTAAATCTTTTGGATAAAAAAAGTTTCCAGATCAAGGGTAAAAAAAATGTCTGATAAATGATACACGATAATACGTAGATTTTTTTAGCATGCATTTGTGCATTGTTTCCATTAGTGTTTGGTTGTGTCCATTGAGGTTTATTTTAGCCAGAAATGGGTAACTACATTCACACCTCATTGCAAGAATTCAAGCTCTGTGTCTGGTGAGGGTGTTTCTGTGTAAAGTTTGCATGTTCTTTCCCTGTTTGTGTGGGTTTCTTCTGGGTACTCCAGAATTGTAGGGTATTATTTAATTTATGCTTAAGTAGTTTGCTTTAGAAGTTATAAGTTTTAGAAGTTATATTTGAATAGTTACTTATGCTTCCCACAGGAACTAACTAAATAAAGCGGCAGACAGCGCATGCTTACAGATACTATAAACCCATATCCACATGAGCCAAGCAACGAGTGACACAAGCTGCTTATCACGTTAGTGTAAACGTTGTGTTATATGGCTATGCAGAAAGTCAGAAAACATCATTTCAATGATGTTTCATTGTTCGAGAGCATCTTTTTCAGCAAATCTTTTGCCACGGGTACTCCACTGTCTGTGTTTCCTTTTCATGCTTCCTTTTGTTGTGTGTTACAAGAAAACATAAGGAAGGTAAGCAAGAAAAGGAAAAAAGGAAGCACACAATTTAATAAATGGGAAGCACATGAGTGAGAGAGAGAGAGATAAATTATGTAAAATTGCATTTAATTTGCAAAAAAAGTGCTTCTGTAGCTGTAAGAGGTGAAACTTGTTCATGTTTAACATTCAATGTTTTAATGTATGACATTCACTTCATGGGGTTTTAATAGGGCTGGATTATGTGAGAAGGGTGATGTGATGCCGTGTGTTTATTTTTCTATGACAGCAGTCCCTGAAGACTTTTTTTCCCTTTCATTAAACAACAATTTGCCAACAGTTATAATTTTTCCAATTACAGAATAAAGTTATAATTTTTATCCATGTATTGTGACATTTAATGCTACAGAATGTCCACTGTTCCCTCACCAGTCACAATTTCTTACTCTTTTGCAGTTCCTATTATGTTTCGCTGGCTTACATGACACCGGGCAGTAATAAAAAATATATATATTAAAAAAAGATTTATTATTAATAGTATATAATGAATCTAAAAGTAATATAATGAATCTGAAACCCATAAAATAGAGACTCATTCACCACCGCTCAGACTCACGCAGAATTAAAAACAATTTAACTCAGGTAGGCAGACAAACTTTCGTAGCGCAAAACAACACCAAATATGAACAGGAACTCGTTACATGATTTAACTAACAAGAGAATCAATACACATGAATGTGTAATGACGAAAGAAAGAGTACTTGGAGGAAACCCACTAAAGCATGAGCAGAACATGCAGATTCCACACAGAACCACCCTCGCTGAGCCTGGGACTCAAACACAGGACCTTCTTGCTATGAGGCAGAAATGCTAATCACTACGCAAATGCGCTGTTATTAAATAATAATAATTGCATCGATATATACAATTGTTCCTACTGATTTTTATGCATTGTCTAATTTTAATTTACAATCACTTTCACCTCAGCTTCAGGAGCACTTTGTTTACACAGATTTTAAAGATTTCTGGCTAAAATGTTCTGGTAAAGTGAATATTTTTTTTTTACTTCCTTTACATGTTACAGAGTGCATATACATACAGCATGTCTGTAATAGTTGGGATATTGAGGTGTTGCACTGGCACACAGAGGCTGACCAAACAAAACAAAACAAAAAAAACCTTCATCTGGAGAATCTGATTTCTTGAAGTATTCCACTGGAAGATTCCTCCCAGAAATGACAAAAACATGGAGGACTGCATAAGGGAAGACAAACACACACACACACACACACACACACACACACACACACACACACACACACACACACACACACCAGGCTTGTTCTCAATCTTTACACACATACTCAAGAAAAAATTGATACGGCAGAAAAAAATAACATTCAGCAGCTGGAAGCAAGTACTCATGCAATATATACGGACATCACACTCACACACACACGACAAAGTTCGCATAGCATAGAGTGCATATATCACATATAAGAACAGGATAAAGGGCCTGTGAGGATGAAACACTGATGGGTTCAGCATAGGTATCTACGCAGTGTTGTTAAACTGTTACTTTTTTTTTTTTGGCTGTGTTGTTCTAAATCCTTAAGTTCTTCCCCAGTCCTGTGATGGCCCTTGTCCTCGTCCAGTTCTCAGTTGATAAGTAATGACAGCTCAAAGGTCATAGATCATGCACCAGCAGTTGATCATGCGTTTACAGTTGACAGGAAGCACTTTTTGATGTTTTTTTTGTTTGTTTGTTTGTTTTTTTCATGAATTTTTATACAAAAAAGATCATGCCCTAAGCTAGTTGTCCTTTTTTAATCACTGCAATTAAAAATGTTACAAAAGTAAAGGTAGATCTCCTCCCTTTTCTCAAGTACTACTCCTTGGACACTTCTCTTTTTTTCTGTGGGGTAGTGTAGTTGTAGTTCATTTTCATTCACTGCCGTCCATTTTCCTCCCATCATCCCGTCTCTCATGTGTCTCTCGTCTCTTTCTGTCTCCCAAATGTATTTGGGTGAAGGGCGGTTTGGCAGTGAAGGTCTGGCCCTAGAGAACATCAGGGGGGAAAAATGCACATTATATAAGAAAATAGTCAAAAAAATATTCTATGACTTCTGCCAGAAGGTAATTTTTTCACGTGTTGGTTTGTTATTTTGTTCTTCATTAGTTGTCAGTTTATTATGCATGCATTTAGACGTTATTTTTTTTCCTAATGTAGGGTGTGGTACAAGTATTAAAACATAAAACTTTGGAGGTGGTTGGGCCATGTTGAAAACAATTCCTAAAATCCCGAAAATTCTATAATATGGGTTAAAATATTTGTAAAAGGAGGTGGCACGGTGGTGTAGTGGTAAGCACATCTGCCTCACAGCAGGAAAGTGATCGTAGCAGCTTGGAAAATGAATGACTGAATGAATGAATGCATGAATAACTGCTTATTAAATGCCCACAAGGGATAGACATTTCATTCATCTATGCTAATCTATTCTACTCTCTCTATTATAATAATCCATTTTCTTGCACTTGAGGAATGCCCCTCTGCAGTGATTTTTATGTTTAAGCTGGCAGCATGTTCTTTTCCCTCAACTAATGCCGTGAGAAGCTTCTAATTTCTTAGATAACCATCTAGGAAGACATATTCCGTGGTCATGAAAAAAATGTCAACGCATTTCAGAGATTGTGAAAATTACTAGAACTATAGATGCTGTCAAGGTTGTACATGACTATTATAGGTGGAAAAAGCTTGATTTTTAATGGAATATGTACATAACTTGAAGCTATTTAATTGGCGGCCCAGGGGCCAGGTCTGGCTGCAAGGTGTTTTGTACTGCCACTTTGTGTTGGCTGCACTTTTCTTTTAAAAAGTAAAAGTAAATAAATAATATAAATAATCAAAATAAATAAATATCTGAAGTTATTCAATATTTTTGTATGATTCTGTCACACGGTGCGGCATGGTGGCGCAGTGGTTAGCATGTCCGCCTCACAGCAAGAAGGTCCTGGGTTCGATTCCCAGCTCGGGCGTTTCTGTGT
>JAOUQZ010000019.1:17991093-18003028 GCA_028564935.1 Neosilurus hyrtlii
CACACACACACACACACACACACACACACACACACACACACACACACACACACACACACACACACACACACAACTAGTCGACAAGATGGAAACTCCCAAAAGAGGATAAAGACTTGGATACCATGATAGACATTTATCCTGTGACGTCAAAGTAAATATCTTCCACAGGGCCCCCTTGTGGAACAAGACATGTGCGTAGGTGTGGCCTGAAGATGAAGACAACAGGATGGAGATGCAGAAACAATAAAATGGAGTCAAATGAGAAGACTCTGTCAATCTGTCTGGTTGCTAGAAGGTCATTCGGACTCAGACTTGAGTGATGCCCATGGTCATGATGCAAGATCATATGTGTTTTGTACTTATTTTGATTTACTTTATTAAATTACTAAATTGGGAACTGACTGAATCTGCTTGGTCTTTCACACATCAACAAACACGAGGAACCGGTGAGGCCTAGAGAAGATGGTTCCTTACAGTTCATGCAACCAATTTACTAGGACTTCATTGCATTGGTATTTCAATCTTTGAAAACTGTCCAGACCAGCAAGATTTTAAAAGATTCATGGGTGAAGTTCAACAACTTTAAATATCTTTTGATTTAAAAAACTTAAAAATATATATATATAACAAATACAGACTTGTATTTTGGACATTCATTGCATATTTACAATTTTTTTAGCAACCTAATTTAGGAAAACATAGTTACACAGGGTAAAACATGGATAAGTTAAGAATTAGGTTCTAGGAACCGTGTGGAGACAACACAACCCACTGCATCACCTTGCTGCCCCAACATGATGACAGTAAAATTGTATATGTTATTAAAACATGAAACTTAGAGGTGGATCTATATACAGTGCAGTGCAGCAAGCAGTACACCAGCCACAGTGACGTGGCCAAATATAACTCCAATTCCAAATAAGTAGTGCAGTGGAAACTGTAAATAAAAACTGAATACAACTAGTGGTACCTTCACCACGGCAGCATGTTTTTCTATTTTTTCCTGAATTTCTGTCTCTGTCAGCAGTACAGCATCTTTAACTCTTTGCCATCCAACCACAAATAATTTATGTGCAAAAAAAACTTGTTTTTACTTTTCTGCTCTGGCCTAGACATTTTTGGGCAAAGGTATTTTGAAAGTCCTGTCATGTTAGGATAACGCAAGCTAGCTTGCTCGTTTGAAAATACAACCGGTTTCCATGGTCTCATCTGAGAATTAGCCCCTCCAATATGGACACACCCCCTCAGAACTGCTGCTATATAATACATTTTAAAATCTTGTTTTTCTCTTTTCTGTCTCAACCCAAGACACTCCAAAATCAACTCAAATCATCTCTGGGAAAATTCCTAGCTGGGTGTGGTCAGGTTTCTGTTCACAGACAAACTAAAAAACAAATGCTGGTGAATACAATTCCTCTTCCAAAACTTTGTGACTTGTAATGATTTGCAAATCTTATAAACCCATATTTTATTTACAGTCAGAAATTTTGCCATTTTATGAAAAATATCTCAAAATGTTGAGACATAAAAAGACTGGCAATAAAAAGAAGCAGCTGTAAACTAATTTGTTTAATTAGAGTCCCTCAAAAGTGAAGATGGGCAGATGTTCATGTGCAAAAAAAATGCATTTACAAAATGTGGAACAATTTCAGAATAATATTTTCTTAAAATAAAATTGCCAAATTATTTTATCTCATCATCTACAGTACTTAATATCATCAAAAGATTCTGAGAAATATCAATGGAGGAGTAATAGGACATTACAAATACAAGGGTTTTTGTTTGTCTGTTTTTGTTTGCTTTTTTTCTCAGAGAAAATGCAATTTATTTCTGAGTAATTATTTCAAAGAAAAAGTCTGAGCTTGCATCTGAGTTTAAAGTCAGTATTGTGAGAACCTAGATGCAAGCATTAGGCTATGCCTAAGATTTTGGGTTAATAATAAAGAGATTCGTTGTCAGCTGTCACATAATTACCCGCATTTATACTTGTAAGTAAACAGTATTAAACTGACTTCTGACTTTTTTTCCTCAGAAATGATTTATGACTTTTATTATGACGTCTGACTTTATAATGACATTCATGAGAAGAAAAGAAAACACCAGTAGTTGGCCCTAGTACACTTCTACTGAAATCTCTGTGAGCAAGAGACGAGACCGAAAATCAATACTGTATGTTGTTGATCTTCCGACCCTCAGGTGGCACTGCCTTATGATAAGCATAATTCAGAAATGCCACCGTCTCCTCTGGGTCAAAGCTCATTGAAAATGGACAGTGGAAAACTGATCTATGGTCAGTAGACTTCTTTCCATTTGGGAAATCCTGGACATCATGAGCTGTGAACTAAAGAGTAGAGAGACCATCTGGCTTATTATGAGTGCTCAGTTCAAAAGCCTGCATCTCTGATGGCATCGGGAATATTAGTAGCTATGGAATTGGCAGCTTGAACATCTGGAAAAGCACTCAACAATGTTGGAAGGTATATACAGGTTTTAGAGCAACATATGCCTTCATCCAGATGACATCTTTTTCAGGGAATATCTTGCATGTTTCAAAAAGACAAAATGTTACCTCGCATGCTGCATCTATTTCAAAAACATGAGTTTGTAATAGAAGAGTCTGGGAACAGAAAAATATAACAAGGAAGACCCAGGACTGTTTAGCAGATAGAATCCTATAGTTGACAAGAATGTAATTCCCAGATATTTACAGACTGTTGGTAAAATAGGACAGGATGCTACACAGTGGTAAACGTGGCCCTGTCCCAACTTTTTGGAGACTTGTTGCTGTCATCAAATCTAAAATAACCTTTTTTTTGCCCTTGAAATTGAACATTTTCTCACTTTAACCATTTGATGTTTTTAAGGTTCTCTTGTGAATAAAATATGGGTTTATGAGATTTGCAAACCACTACATTCTGTTTTTATGTACATTTGACATAGTGTCCCAACTTTTTTGGAAATGGGGTTGTATTTCCAAGGTAAGTGACCATATATTGTTTAATAACTGTGGTCTGCAAGTTATCTGTGGAAAACACAAATGGACTCCATAATAATCACCCTAGTAGAAAAAAAAAGATCAAAGACAGTACCTTAACACAAGGAGGCATAGTGATGTTAAGGTTACACAGCACATGCTGTGCATCTTCATATTTGGTGGACTTGCGGAGGAAAGACAGAAACCCTGTGGACTCCTTGTTACTCTCTCTGACCTGAGAAGCCAAGACAAGAGGACAGGGGAAGCAGCAAATAGAGAGAGAGAGGGACACAAAGAAAGAGCGGGGAACAGTAAGACAGACAGAGAGACCCAATAAGGGAAGAAAGAGATGTCAAAAGAGTGAAAGAATAGGGGGGGAGAGAGAGAGAGAGAGAAAGAGAGAGAGAGACCCAATAAGGAAAGAAAGAGATGACAAAAGAGACAAAAGAGTGAAAGAATCGGGGAGAGAGAGAGAGAGAGAGAGAGAGAGAGAGAGAGAGAGAGAACCAATAAGGGAAAGGGAAGAAAGAGATGTCAAAAGAGACAAAAGAGTGAAAGAATGAGGGGGAGAAAGAGAGAGAGATAGTGAGACCCAATAAGGGAAGAAAGAGATGACAAAAGAGACGAAAGAGTGAAAGAATGGGGGAGGGAGACAGAAAGAGAAAGAGAGAGAGAGAGAGAGACCCAATAAGGGAAGAAAGAGATGACAAAAGAGACAAAAGAGTGACAGAATCAGGGGGGAGGGGGCAGAAAGACCCAATAGGGGAAGAAAGAGATGTCAAAAGAGACAAAAGAGTGAAAGAAATGGGCGAGAGAGAGAGAGAGAGAAAGAGAGAGAGAAAGATAGAGACCCAATAAGGGAAGAAAGGGATGTCAAAGATGACAAAAGACAAAAAAGGAGCAGAATAATGTGACAGAAAAGGGGGGAGACAGAGAGAGAGAGACCCAATAAGGGAAGAAAGAGATGTCAAAAATGATAAGAGAGAAAGAATGTGATAGAAAAGGGAAGAGATAAAGAAAGAGAGAGAAAGGGAGAGAATAAAGAGCATTAGATAGCTCAGCAGCCCAGGAATCACTAATACAGGTAGACGGGGACAGGGAATGGGGAAGGGATGGAAGCAGTCCGTAGGCAGGCGTTAGAGAGAGATTTACCTTCACATTTACCTTGTCGTCTGTGTGATCAGACAGTAAGAGTATAACCATGAGAGAGAAAGAAAGAGACAATAAGACAGACATACCGACAAGCAGGCAGAAAGGTAGGCAAGCAGGCACGGCAAGACAACGTTTACAGCTACCCCACTGAAAGTACCACAAGAAGCCACAATAACAGAGAGAAATGGATGGGGAAAGTCACAGAGAATGAAGCTGGAAAGAAGGATAAGGCTGGTGGAGGAAGAGGGTCACGATCATAGATGATAATGAAAGATGAGGGGAAAAAGTTTGCACACAACTGTACGAAATGATCTTTATTTATAATAGACACAGTTTATGCCATTGGGATATATTAAAGATCTTTCTGAAACTCAGAGAGATGGATAAACGAACCTTCACCGAGACAGGCAGCCTGTTATCTCTAAAGGCCTGAAAGCTGAATGTGCGAGGCTGCTGCGTGGCTTTCCTCACTGGCACAAGGTTTCCAGAGCATTCCAAATGCAGAGGCATGCCCTCCATCACCTTATGGCAGAAAAACAGAAATTAAACTAAGTGTGAGTTGTACAGCTAATACATACAAATATATATTTATATATGGCAGTCTGCCCTGGTTCTTGTGACAACTGTAGTCCAGAGTCAGGGAATCTGTCACACTTTGGCCAACTAAACAGAGCAGCCCATCGCCAGGGTTATCTTTGAATGTTTATCTTCAACAAGATTTATATTTCCAACATTTCATCCATCTTACAGGTCACCATTTTACTTGAGAACAGCACAGCTATTGTCACATTTCCAAAAGGATTATAATCAAACAGAAATCAGTGTTTTCAAAAGTGGATGGTGGCCTCTCTTAACAGAAAGAAAATGTGTTGTTAGTCTGTACAAAGAGTAATCCATGTAATGTACTATAGACCTCCGGCACCATTTCATTGTGCCTGCTTAGTCACAGCACTTTATTAAACAACATGGAATAAGATGCTATAGTTTCACCGCCTTATTTTGTGTGTAAGGAATAAATTGCATAGAGCAATTATACACTATTATAAAAATACAAGATGGTGTGTTATTATAGAACAATAATAATATTTTGCATTGATATTGTTATCGTATCAATTATTAATATTTTTTCATGTTTTGTGAAGGTTACTCGGATAACTGGATGCTACATTGTTCTATATTGAATATATTTTAACATGGCTTTTCTATACCAAAACATGGCAGAAAGTAAGTGGTAGTCAGTAAATAGGCCATGTGTATTATAAATATGACAAAAGCCCTGAGCACTCGTCCAGTCCCACATTGAGCTAACCTCTATATCTCGGCTACGTGCCACCTCAGTGAAGTTCTCATGCAGCTCCAGGGTTTTATCCATTTTGTCGTCGGTCATGCAGTAGCAGCGCAGGCGGCCTTCACGTGCCTCGTTCATTTTAGCAAACACCACAAATTTAGCCATGTAGGGAACGGCCGTCAGTTCACGGTACAGCAGGTTCGCAAAGGTCACGGCTTCTGCTGTCCGAGGACAGTCAGCCAGCCAGAATCTGCAGCAGAGCAGAGACAAGAGAATAAGCAGCTATGAGCTTACAGAATGCTCAGTTCTAGTTTTGCTGTTTGTGTAGATATATAATAAGCACAGAATTTTGAAAACAAAAGATTCTATTATTAAATAAAAATAACAGATGAACTAACTGATAGATCATGAACTGAACTGAATGTGTTTTTAATCCACCATTAATGGGACGATGCATTATTCCTCTTCATTGTTCACAGATCTGGCATGAGTTCTATGCCTTCTGTCAGCTAATGAGGCCTCCAATAATTAGACGGGTTGTATTTGATGTTAAATGCTTGAATGAGCTGGTTATAGTGTTTCTACTGTATGTGAACCTCACCTTGCTGACACATTGGTAGTGAAGTTGGCACAGTTGTTGGAGTACATGAGCTTGGTGGTCCCAGTGATGTCCTCCCACTGAGCTGGGGCCGTACCACCTGCAGGAGAATTTCAAGGTCTTTTCAGAAAGTCTGCCCATTTTGCTCTTCGTTTTACAACCAGCACCATCTGGAATTACCATGCTTAGGCTATCTTTATCCCTGCATATTTTTATAGCCTGCCTGGCAATCTGTTTTAGTCTCATCCAAAGCCTTGGCAGGGTAACTATATCAAAGTTAGCTGAGCTGATACACACTGGGATATAAGCTAATCTTCCTTTTTTATATGTGCACATCTTTTTAGCAAAGAGCATACCCAGGGAAAATATGCCAAAAACCAGACTGTACCAATAACACTGCAGAGGAGGCGCAGGCTGGTGGTGTCCCCTTCACCAGCATCACGTGGACTCTCCCGCCAGGAGGGGGGCAGAGGGATGCGCAGGCCAATGGGCCGATGGAACTTGCGTCTGCGTGGCTCCACAGTCACCACAGGGCTGAATGTGGCCTGGTTCCCTAAGTGCCGAGTCAGCAACTCGTCTGGGATGGGCTGAGCCTGGAGAAGGAAACGAGAAGATAAGACAAGGAAAAAAGGAAGGAGATGAAGAGAATAGAGACGATGAAAATCTTGCTTTATA
The DNA here is from genome assembly GCA_028564935.1 of Neosilurus hyrtlii. NCBI lineage: Eukaryota > Metazoa > Chordata > Actinopteri > Siluriformes > Plotosidae > Neosilurus > Neosilurus hyrtlii. The sequence goes on from JAOUQZ010000019.1 coordinate 17,997,781, forward strand.
TGAAAGACACCTTGGTAAGAATGTGATGTATTCTTTGAATAAAAAATGAAAATTAGATATCAAGTTCAGTATATTTGATCATGTAACATATGTAATCATCTTTAGAAATGTATTTTATATTGGATTATGTTGAATCACAAAGTTTCTGCGTTAAATGTGTATAACATGGCCATGAAGAGCCTTGTTGACCATAATGTTCAGAATTAATAATTATAAACTATAATGACTGAAAGGCATCAAGCCTTAATAGTGAAAATGAAAATTTCCATAAAGGCATTTGGTTTAATGTTTATCATGAAATATATAATAAATACTGAGGCTGAGAAATGTAATATTAAATAGACAAAAAACATCTGGTAAAAAGGTGGAGCTACAACTTTAGGTGTTTGCATCATGTTTTGACAGGAGCAAAGAGCCAAGATGCTTATGAAGGAGGTGATTAGGTAATTATTATGCAAGCATAATATTATTAGGTAATTGAAAATGAACAAACCAAATAAAAAAATCATTCAGACTTATAAAATTTTTTTCGAGGGCAGCATAGTAGACGTTTCTGTGTGCAGCAGGTTTTCCCTGTGTTTGCATGGGTTTCCTCAGGGTACTCTGGTTTCCTTCTACAGTTCAAAGACATGCACATAGGCTGACTGGCTGTTCTAAATTGCACCTAGGTGTAAGTGTGAATGGTTGTGTGTGTGTTGCCCCACAATGGACTGGCAAGCTATTCAAGGTGTACCCAGCCTTCACCCAAAAGCTTTGGAAAGAGACTTTGTCATGTTACCCACTCTGCCGCTGCTTCCAGAAATGCAAACTGAAACTGCAATACACAAGAGGAAAGTCATACATCAACTTGATGCAGAAATTCTACAGTTTTTTTGGCCCAAGATCCTTTGAGAAGGACCAGAAGACAGTGGAACCATGTGCTGTAATCCGATGAGTTCACATTTCTGCATGTTTTCAGGAAAAACAGGTGTCGAGTTCCACATGCCAGAAATGAAAATTAAATGTGCAAAAGCCAGCATTTGTGATATGAGGGTATGGGGGTACATAATTGTACATAAGTAAGTGTGAAAGTATCTTTGACATGGAGGACTAAAATGTTTTTTTTTAGAGAAACATACAGTGCCTTGCAATAGTATTCACACACTTGGCTTTGGCATGTGCATATGTATTTACCCCTTTGCTATAAAGCTCCTTAAAAGTTCTGGTGCAATCAATTACCTTCAGAAGTCACAAAATTAGTGAAATGAAGTTCACTTGTGTGCAATATAAGTGTCACATGATCTGTCAGTGTAAACACATTTTATTAAAGGCCCCAGAGGCTGCAACACCAATAAGCATTAGGCATAACACCATGAAGACCAAGCAGCTCTTCAAACAAGTCAGTTGTTGAGAAGTTCATGTCAGAGTTGGGTTACAAAAATATGCAAATCTTCGATGATCCCCCAGAGCACAATCAAATCCATCATCTTCAAATGGAAGGAATATGGTACCACAACAAACCTGCCAATAGAGGGCCGCCGAACAAAACTCACAGACCGGGCAAGGAGGGCAGAGACAGCCCAGAGACCAAAGGTAACCCTAAAGGAGCTTCAGTGTTCCACAGCAGAAACTGGTGTATCTGTGAATGGGACCACAATAAGCCGTACTCTCCATAGAGCTGGGCTTGATGAAAAAATGGCCAGATAAAAAAGCCATTACTTAGTGTTAAAAATAAGAAGCCATGTTTTGAGTGTGCCAAAAGACGTGGTACAAATGTATGGAGGAAGGTGTTCTGGTCAGATGAGACTAAAATTAGATTTTTTGGCCACCAAGAAAAACACCATGTCTGGCACAAACCCAACACATCCCTTCACCCCAAGAACGCTATCCGTATTCCATATTCCACAGTGAAACACGATGGTGGCAGCATCATGCTGTGGGGATGTTTTTCAGCAGCAGGGACTGGGAAACTGATCCGAGTTAAGGGAAAGATGGATGGTGCTAAATACAAGAATATTCTTGAGCAAAACCTGTTTCAGTCTGCCTGTGATTTGAGACTGAGACAGAGGCTCATCTTCCAGCAGGACAATCACCCGAAGCATACTGCTAAAACAATACTCGACTGGTTTAAGGGGAGACATTTAAATGTGTTGGAATGGCCTAGTCAAAGCCCAGACCTCAATCCAATTGAGAATCTGTGGCCACACTTGAATATTGCTGATCACAAGCGGAAACCATCCAACATGAAGGAGCTGGAGCAGTTTTACCTGGAGGAATGGGCAAAAATCCCAGTGGCAAGATGTGGCAAGCTCATAGAGACTCATCCAAAGTGAATTGCAGCTGTAATTGCCACAAAAGGTGTCTCTACAAAGTACTGACTTTAGGGTGGGTGAATAGTTATGCAGGCTGAAGTTTTCCGTTATTTTGTCCTATTTGTCGTTTGCTTCACAATAAAAAAAAATCACATCCTCAAAGTTGTAGGCATGTTCAATAAATTAAATAATGCAAACCTTTAAACAATCCATTTTAATTCCAGGTTGTGAGATACAAAACATGAAAAATGCCAAGGTGGGTGAATACTTTTGCAAAGCACTGTATGCCATCCTGTCAACATTCTTTTCCTGGGAAGTCCATGCTTATTTCTGCAGTACAATCCCAGGCTTCATTCTGCACAAGCCAAAACACCATGGCTTTGTACTGTGACTGACATGCCTTCTGCCAGTCCAGATCTACTGAGAATCACTTTAAAAAGTTACAAACCCTTAACCATCATAAGAACCCCGGGGACTTCTTGAATTAAGTGACCCTGCATACAGCAGCTTTAGGGAAATTCAGACTCAAGACTCAAATGAGTCTGATGGACTCATTTCTTGAATGAGCATGAAAGAAAAAACATATAAAGATTCAAAGGAGGATCTTTTATTGACATCAAAGCTAAATTGTATTATGAACTTTTAAATTGATGATTAAGGAATATATGTTAAGAAAGAGATTTGATAAACCAGAGATCAATGCTAAAAAGTTTTAATCTTACCTGCAGGCCCAATCGCACTCGTTTGGTGACTGCCGTCTCAGGGAAGATAGCCTGAACCTGGGGCACCAGCTTACTGATCAGCTGCCCACCCTCTGGACCAATCAAGTCACTCTCTTGCTGGACACGTGACACCACCGCAAAGTAAAGTGGGAAGTCAGTGGAGATGAGTCGGCGTATTCTTTTCTTGTCCAGCTCCTCCTGACTCTCCAGATCTGAATGAGAAATCTATAGATAAAGTCTGAACTTATACAAGTGATGCACTATGCTCTATTGTTATTATTTATTTATTTATTCTTTGAGAAGATTAGAAAACTTTATGGTTTATCTAACAAAACACACTGAAATATTCTATAGGAAGTTAGAGAAATAGGGCTGCAGAATGGATGCATATAATGAGTCTTACCTTCATCCATGCCATTTAGGATAGTCTCCAGGATGTCGTCACTATAGCGGCTACGGTGCTCTTTCCACACTGAACCATTCTCACTGCGGAGCACAACCAGCTCTCGATCACCTCTTCCAAGTGAAGCAAAGTGAGGGATCTCCACAATCACTGGCCTGAAAGGTAGAATCCTAAGTAGTGTAATTGTGCATATTGTGCCAAACATCTATATGTGGCAGTTTTAATAAATCTTTATTGCTTCCTTTCTTGCTAAGAAAGGCTTATATATTACAAAAGACAGGCTCACCCCAGGAACTGCATGCTGGAGGGCCCTAGGGAGATGATGCGGGAAGCAAGGCCTTCTCCTTCCACTAGGGGAGGAGGAGTTGTGAGTTTTTGTGGCTTTACCAGACGACAGGTGATGCGTGTCGGGGCAGCACAGGTACGAGGTGGTATAATCACTCGGAGGCCATTGTGTCTGCTGCCACGCATAGAGCCACCTCTTGCATCAACCATAAAACTCACTAGAAACCTGTCAACCAATAAACAAACTACTTTTTATACCACCGAGCAACTGACATTATTAAGTGTGTAACCCAGTAAGGTAGCACATGTCCACTGACCCAGTGTGGATGGGGCTGGCAACTGGGCTAACGTTGTCTGAGGTTTCTGTGGCAGGACTACTGGGTATAAGAGAGTCCTCATCATACTCCTTAGGCAAAGGAATAGGAGTGTGCTGCAGACATATGACAACATGCATCACATTTATAGCAAGTAAGAAGTCAGTTACAATTGTACAAACAGGACTGGGCTTGTAAGACCATCAAGTCTGTACATAAACATTTCGAGCCAATCCTTATTCTTTATCTGACCCATGACTTCTACACTGTGAAGGAATTGAAAAACAAGCAACTGTGAATGCTGACATGGACTTTCTGCACACTTACTTTTTGTTTGTTTGTGCTAATTGGAGGCAGCAGAGTAGCCTGGTGGTTAGTATGTCTACCTCACAGTAAGAAGGTCCTGGATTTGATTCCCAGGCTTAATGAGCCCCTTGCTGTGTAGAGTTTGCATGTTCTCCCTGTGCTTGCATGGGATTCCAACGGGGAATTCGAGTTTTCTCCCACAGTCCAAAGTTTCAAATTGCACCTAAGTCTGAATGTTAATGGTTGTGTGCGTGTTTGCCATCTGATGGTCAGTCGAGCTGTACAGGGTGTACCCCACCTTCGCCTAGTGTCAGCTGAGATAGGCTCCAGCCTCTCTGTGACCCTAATAAGATTACGCAGTTGATCAAATGCGTGAGAGAAAATGTGTTATAATTAGGGGTTCAATTGCCAGCTTGGAACCCCTTATTGTTTTTATTTAGTTTGCTTTTCTTTTGGCCTACATCACCATTGCATTAATCATTATGAAATTAGTTGTGCAAAGTGACAAGGCCTTGTTGACAAGACTAAATTTGTAAGCAATCCTTTAAAAAACAGAAACCACAAGTGTTTGAACACACTCATTTAACCAATTTTTATAAGTGATGAATACAGTTTAAAATCTTCTTCTCAAGAACTGTTGAGTTCATTTAATTGATGCAAAATTGCATAAGTAAGCATAAGTATGGTCTAAGTAAATTTGTGAAGGAAATATATATATATATATATATAAAGCACATGATTAAGATGTAGGCGGCACAGTGGCGCAGTGGTTAGCACATCCGCCTTAGAGCAAGAAGGTCCTGGGTTCGATTCCCAGCGTTTCGTTCGGGTGTTTCTGTGTGGAGTTTGTATGTTCTCCCTGTGCTTGTGTGGGTTTCCTCCGGGTACTCCGGTTTCCTCCCACAGTCCAAAAACATGCACAGTAGG
>JAOUQZ010000019.1:18034253-18053007 GCA_028564935.1 Neosilurus hyrtlii
ACCCCGCCCTCGCCCAGAGTTGGCTGAGATGGGCACCAGCCTCCCCGCGACCCTAAGTAGGAATAAGCGGTTCAGAAAATGAATGAATGAATGAATTTGACATCCTTTTCCTGGATGCTGCCATTGCACTTAATGTAAAACTCCATTATCATTAACATAATGTTACAATATTCATGCTTTAAACAGTGATGGGTTGAGTATGAGGTCGTAGCTAAAATCTTATATCTGTCAACAGTTTAAAAATTAAACTATTAGTTTAAACTATTACTGAGCAATGCTTTATGTCACAATATATTATCACAAATTAAAAAGATGAACACTATTTTACACACACATACACACACACACACACACACACACACACTTAAACGCACAAGATTAGTTGCATTTATGTAATACATTTATGCAGCAATATTCTAATATTTCAGTGTTTCAAGACCAACTTGCTTTATCATCTGTTTCCACTGAATTTATTGTTCTGTCTCCTGAACGTTTATATAATTTGTACTTGGACAATGTCTGATTAGTCAACATACTTTTAGTTTTCCCTCCAATAATAGTTTGGATTAAAGACAAAAGGATATGATATAGTAACTAATCCACCTCATTCATGTTTAGTACACCTTTGAATGTATTTCACGTATACTGTCTTGGTCACTGCTAATGCACTGCTTCAGATGTGTGTGTGTGAAAAATACCCCAAACACTGAAAATCAGTGATACTCAACCTGTGGCTCTTCATAAAAAAATGAAAAAGTAAAAAGACTGCAAACAGAATTCATTTCATTCTCATTCCAGCATATCAATCTATAATACCCTTACCCCAACCACCTGGAAAACTAACATGAACACTGGAAAATTGGCATTTCAAAAAAAAAAAAAAGAAAGAAAAGCCCAAAGAACATAAAATACAAAAATGAAGAGGAATACAAGGCATTTAAAGAGGACTGAGAACTGGAGTTTTTCTTGGTAAAAAACTGCTGCCAGTAAATTACTGTAATTTTTACAGTAAACTTTTTACAGTGATCCTCCTGGATGGAACACTAGTCCATTGCAGGTTACCTGGAATTATTACTGGTACTCACTTATACTGCTGGGTAGACAGAGGCACACTTGTGGTTAAGACCTTGTCCAAGGGTCTTAGCACGGTGGGGGTCTTACAGGGAATCGCACCTACAACCACCAGATCATGAACCCAGCACACTTACCACTATGCCAACGTCCCCAACAAATTTCAAAATTTGAGCTCATGCATTATTAAAAATTATTAGCAAACTCCTGTTACTTTAGGCTTACAGCTAACCCTTATTAAAAGGGTGAATTAGATTATATTAACCCACTAAATTAAAACTACACTCTAAATCAAAGCAAACTGCAGCCTGGAGATTCTATGCATGCGTTAACAGGCTTGCAGCCTTTCCTGTTGCTCCTGCACTTCCTGTACTTTTAACTCTTTTTTTCTTAATTACTTTAACTTTTTTTTTCTTGTACTTATTATTTACACAATTTCCTCTGGGAACAATAAAATATTCTGTTTTTTTTGGTACCACCAGATATTTGTGAAAACGTAGCGCACTGTTGAGTGAAGCTTTGATCCTTTCCAATCCCAGATAATGGAAGCTGTAAATGGCGTGCTCTCATTCCCAAGAATCTGTGCGGTTTACAGTAGCATACTGTATAAAGTGTCTACAGCAAGTTACTGTAAGAAATTACACTAAACTACTGCTAAATTTGGTATTATGGTGCTATTATGGACTTTGTAATCATTCCTTCACTTAATGATGATAATGTTGGAACATTGCCGGTAATTCTGAAGTATTTGGTTGTGATGGTAATAATAAATAAATTATTACCTCATGCTTTTCAGCCTTTAAAATATATAATATACTTGTTTTCAAATGCATAATGGTTTCAGGGAGGAAAGAGACGTTATTGGATTGTGGCTCTTGCAAAAATACTTCTTTCAATGTGGCTCCTGAGTAGAGCAAGGATGAGTACCACTGCCCCAAGTAGATATCAAATAACGATGGCATGTGACTCGGTGTAATTATTGAAAGATCCCTCACAGGTAGGCTTCATGCATCTGGGTTCTTTTCTAGAAAGACATCACCACCAACCTCTTTTCCTCATACAGTATATTATGTTCTGCTTTAGAGTGCATACACTGTTGATGGTGTTGAGCTTAGTCCAAAATAGACTAGATTTCTCTCACTGAACAAGGAAAAAAGAACAGAAACAGCCACTCTCACTCACTCATTTGCCAAACTACTTAATCCCATTAGGGTCAACTTACACTGAGCGAACAAAAAATAGCTAATGAGGTAATTGGCTACAAAAGAAATAGGAAAATCACTTTGTATCTGAGATTCAATATGCTAAACAGGTGTTTTTTTAATAACATGGGAGTCGACAAATTAAAGTGGTCATTTTCAAATTCAACTCCCTTTCCATGTTAGATATAACATTTATACCATATAACATTTAATACTGGTCATGGAAAACTACACAAACACTCACTCACTCATTTGCCGAACCACTCAATGCTCTTAGGGTCATGGGGAGCCTGGAGACTATCTCAGCCAACTCTGGACAAAGGCAGGGAACACGTTGAAACAGCTTTCCAGACCATCACAGGGCCAGTATACACACAACCATTCACACTTACACCTGGGGCAATTTGAAACAGTCAGTTTGCCTGATGTGAATGTCTTGAGACTGTGGGAGGAAACCAGTGTACCCAAAGAGAACGTGCAAACTCCACACAGAAACGCCTGAGCCTGGTACTCGAACACAGAACCACCTTGCTCTGAGGCTACATACCAACCACTATGCCACTGTGCCACCCACTCCAAAAACATATGTTTTATTTACAGATTTTTTTTCTGAATGTTAATTAAGTCGTTATAATGTTTGCACTATGTCTGCTTTACATTTTTATTGCCTAATCATAACATATACTCTTACCAGTAGCATCTTATCAAAACCATACCACTTACCGCTTTTTATAAAGAGATAAATAAAATACTTTTGGTATAACTAGCTCCCAGTTACGTAGTTATAGTTGTAGTTATAGTTGTAGTTATAGTTGTCTCTATAATCTGACTCCCCCTTACCCTATATGTTCTGTTGAGTTCAGATGCGTTTTCACTTTTCAACTAATCATGAAACCTTTGAACATCATGCAGTCATCTCAAACTGTGTCCCAGTTGTTCGAAACCTCAAACAGACTTAGTTATATGGTTTCTAGCACTGCATGACACACTGTTGCGTAGCTCAACACTTTAGTAGCGGCCATCTTGGATTACACACTCTCACTCCTCACGCTTTGCTAAGCATTTATATAATTAAAACAAGCTCAGTACAAGCCATTTGTGTGAGTACATGTGGTGGGATAACAGCAGTGGCTAGACATACTCAATGTCGAACATTTACATTCTAAGGATGCCATGCAAGTTCTTGCACTGTGACAATATTAGAAACTTAGATGTATCCATCCTAATCAAGGTATTACCTGGATACTCGAATATCTTGTACTCACAATGAAAGAGTCCATGTTTTTAAATTGCTTTTGTTACCCATGTGTTTTGAGTGCCTGCATGTGTGTGTTTGTGTGTGTGTGTGAGAGAGAGAGAGAGAGAGAGAGAGAGAGAGAGAGAGACTGGCAATTAGTACAGCAGTGACATTCCTTTTCCACCCCGCCCTCAGAGCTCTGTCTGCTCCCGTAGTGGAGTGCTAGTGTGATAAATGTTAGCCTGACAGATCAATCTAGTCGGAGCATAACAGTCGGCGTGGATTACTTCCTCCCGTCAGATCTACCCAAATCACCAGGCTTTATCTCGCTGGTGAAGAATTGAAAACACTATACTCTAAGCAGCGCTGCTTTTGCAGTGTAAAGGCATTGATGGGGAAGCAAAATAATTCCCAAGTCTCCAAGGGTTTGTGCACATACCCTAGCACTGGACCTGCATACAAAGAGCTGCAGGCAAATTCTTAGGTGATAGTCTCTCTCTCTCTCTCTCTCTCTCACACACACACACACACACACACACACACACACACACAGAGCATGTGCATATTGCTGATATAGACAATGCTAGAAGAGGATCAGCCAAACAATAGGGAGTGTCGAAGGTTCCCTTTTGCCTTTAGAGCAGTTGAATACATAAAGCACACAAACAGCAGAGATGCATAGGGTGTGCTACTCACACTGCAGCCATGGATGTAAATGGCATCAGCTTCAAAAGCATAAAGCATGCTCTCTCGTGCTTACTTAACCAATCATCTCCAAGTCTCCACTGACCCCCTTCTCCTCCTCCTGCATCTCCTGTCTGAATGAATCTCAGACTAATGCAGCTGCAGCATGATCTTCAAACCAGTCTGTCCATGTCTGGTTAATGCGTCTGTATTGTGTCTCCTCAGATTTCAAAGAGATAATGGAAGGAAGCACTTTACCTTGCGTCTACGGTCCCTCGAGCGGTTCCTCTTCTTGATCTTCTCCTCCTCTTTCTCCCTCTGCTCCTGGGCCGCAGCCTCGGCTAGGTCCTTGTTCTTGCGGAGCTGCTTGGCGGCTTGCGCCATGGTGCCACTGTACCCGTATGCCTCAGTGTCCTTGTGCCAGTTCTTGGGCCAGTGCCTGCACCAGTTCCTGCAGGTGCCAGTGCGAGAGAGATGGTGGCGCTAAGCCCCTGAGAGGGAGCGCCTTGTAAGGTGGCCAGTCCCAAGCAGCACACCGCAAAAAAAAACACTGCTGCCGATGATGCCGTTGCTGCCGCCTCCTACCTCTCATCCGCACAGGAGCCTTCTCCTCCCCCTCCCCCTTCTCTCTCTTTCTCTCTCGCTCTCTCTCTCCCACTCGCTCTCTCTTTTTCTATCAGCACACACCAGTCAGTCATGCAGTCTCAGGCTCAACACTGTGGGGATGGATACTGCAGCAGCTCCCCCCCCACCCTCTCTCTCTATCCCTCCATCCATTCATTGTCAGCATTTCTTCATGCACAGCTCTAGTATATATAACATATACACACTGTCTGTTCCTGATGTACATCCAGATCTAATATTTTTTGCGCATCTCTTCTATGATTAGCAGCAAACTAGCACAGATGCAATTAAAAACGAGGATTTCCATTTTTACACTGTAACCCTTTACATTCAAGCCTAAAATTGGCTTTGTACTGTACAATGTTTAGCCTGATGTGAAGTCTCTGGCATTAAAATAAACTTATTTTGTATTGATACATATAATAGAATAATCTTTTATTAATAAAAATGGTTTTATACAATTTTTATTATATTTGTTTTGGAAATCCCCTTGGATTGAAATGGCCCTCTGATGCCCTGCAGTGAAAGGGAGACTGAGCAACACAAAGAAACGCCTAGAACATTAGTCAGTACATACAATAATCATCCTTGTGTTTAAAATTTGTCCTCTCTCTAATATCATTGTTTATAGTTCATAATGAATGCTTTAATAAGAAGCTTGCTGATTATAGCACTAGTTGTATATGCACCTGATGAATAATTAAAGTGATGCTAGTATGGATCTCCAGCAATATGCTTAAGCAACACCGTCATACAGATGTGTGTTTCCCACTGAGATCTGTGTGGTCACATGACCAACAATGCATCATTTTTATTTGTGATCATTGTGGCATTGAGCTTGAACGTGACAAAGTGATTTAATTGATCTAAAATCATTCTAAATGGAACAAAAACGATAATCTTGTGTTCCTTTGAGTGTAGCAAGTCCAGCGTTGTCAGATTTTAAGCTGGTTTACAGTGTTTGGACAGTAATAATATAAAAAAGTAAAGCAAAAAAAAAAATAAATCTAATTATTTGAAAATTCGTTCCCTGGAAGACTTTGGCATAATGGCGAATCAGATCAGATCAGACCTAAGAGTGACCATAAATATTAATTAATTTAAAATGTATATTCATACGCTATTATAATAAACATATATCTGACATATTATTTATGATTTCCCAGTAGGCCGACAACTTCATCCCTCTTAGTTCAACATCTGAAATATTTATATCTGAAGAATAAAAAGTTACTGGTGTGCTACGTTAGCATGTTTAAACATTATCATTCTCATTTAGCATGTTTAAACATTCTCAGTTGGGAGACCTGGTGCTACAAAGTTTATTCTTAAATATATTGTAGCTAAGAGTTCTTCAGAGTTTAGAAATGTATGTTATCTGTTGTTATTATGGTTCATAATACACCATTTTCAGTGGTTTGTAATATCCCACACTGTGTTACATCAGAAATCAGCTCAATACAACAACCTTTTTTTTCCCTGACATTTGAAACATGTCTGATTTATGAGCCAATATCTACTGAATTGTTTGATGAAATATAGATTTTCAGAAAATCAGTTTAAAGAAGGCTTGAAGCACTTACTGTTATGATGACAAGATTTAGGGTTTTTTTACTATTATTTTGTGGAGAACACACTTTTGTTCATGGAATTCAGTGGCATAGAAAAAACATCTAGAGTGCTCACTCTTTAGGAATGGTGCATGCCATAAAATTGTAGTATTTTTTCCCACATACAATATATATATATATATAAAATCCTGAGTCAATTTTCCATAGAGCAGTGCTCAATACATCGAAGTAGAGCGAAATATATGGTATGTGAGAAAAAGACTACAGTTTTATTCCGACAAGCTGGTTCATGGTTGCCCACTCCACAATTGCCATAAAAGCCCTGCTGAGTGGGAAACCATGAAACAGGCTTGTCGGAATAAAACTGTAGTCCTTTTATTTTTTTCCACATACCATATATATATATATATATATGGTATGTATATTCCCCAGTTTTCTTTCTGAAGGTGGACACAAAACACAACATAAGTATTCACAATATAAAGATTTATTTTCATAAACAATAATTCAGTATTTTTACTGATACTTGGTATAGTTTCACTTAAGAATTATCAGTAAAAAATTCCCCTAATGTGTACAATAAACCCAAAACCATTTTTTTTATTGCCACCGCACTGTACCACTGTATTACTGATACCACTGTATTACTGGAGTACTGGTTGGTTAGTCAAGGTTTTCTTTACTCATCATCAAGAGACTGATGTGGATGTAGGAAATTCAAATGGACAAATTCCTGAACACTGACCACTCGTTAGCTCTTGAGCAACTTCAGCGTTGATTCAAAAGATCTAATATTCGTCAGAAAAATCTTAACACAGTGGACCATGGAAGCATATTTTATTTAATATTTTATTTATCAATTTTATTTACTAAGACAAAGTCTATGGATTCCAGTAAGGCATAATTAAAATAGGCCTACAGGGCTGAATTTTCACACAACATTTTAAAGATTATATTAAGAATATAATTAGAAATAAATTTTGTCAAACAGTGAAATGACACATTTTTCCATCCCTTACGGCCTTTGTTGTACTTAATCTAAATTGCTATTATTATATTATTCTAAGGCATTAACCATAAAGTGTATGCAAGTGCAAGATTCTCAACCTTGACTACCAGACTAGGGCTATAGCAATAAGCAGTGAGAAACGGTTGCGTTCGTGGCCTCGGGGATCGAACCACACGCACTGGTACAATTATGCATGGGTGAAAAAAAAGAATAAATAAACAACCTAAGTATGTGCACCTAAGTAATATTTTATTTTCCACAAAAAAATCAAGAAATATTTCATGCTGACAGTTCTATATGTTTAAGTGTATAGATGAGCTGTTTGCACGTCAGACAGACGGCGGTCGTTACCTACAAAATAAAGGAACATTAAAAATATTGTACTGTGTTGTCTTTATTGTATCAAGAGCCGGTGCCTGGAATACTATGTAGTTATCCATAAATATTAACGTGACTACAGTTTTACAAAGAATAATAAACACTTACCAGTGAAAAGATATTTCTTTTCTATTGCCTGCACAGTTTTCACAGCCAACAGCGCAACAAGAACTAACCATTTTAACCCAGAAATAGTACATATCCAAAACACAAAGCTAGCACCTCCTGGTTTTGTTTGCCATGAACAGAAGTTGTTCTACCTCATTGATAGAAACTCGTTTGGATATGCAAGGAAGGCATGTGGCACCAAAACAGCAAGCTTATTAATCATGTGATTAAAGCAGGGGAGCATAGGATATACAGCACCAACAGACTTACTAGAATCATAATGGTTCATTATACCCACTTGGTTTTACCATTAGTAAATCTCACATGTGTTCACAAGCTCAGCTAAAACCAGCCCATCACAAACCATGGTTCAGTGAACAGATTTTTGAGTGAATGTATGTCCTTGAATATTAACATGAAAATGTATTTTGTTACATTTTTTATTAGGGTTGCAGGGGAGGCTGCAGCCCATACCAGCCGACTCCGGCTGAACAGCTTGCCAGGCTATCAAAGTGACAACACACATATACAACCATTCACACTTAAGGGCAATCAAAAATAGCAACTTAGCCTAATGTGTATGTCTAACATGCAAACACAGAAACACAGAAGCAACCATGATAGTAGGATTAAACAGTTTGACAAATTAGTCATGAGTGAGTGAGTTTCATATGCCATGTGTGGGAGGTCATGTGATAAGAAGGTGCTTGCATCTTTAACATAGTTTCTATATGGGCATAATCGTTACAGCGATTTTTTCATCTAAAAAATACACCAACAAATAATAAAAATACACAAACTCCCTCTAGTGGGCACTTTCAGAACTGTGTGTAACTGCTTTCTTACCTGTTACCCTTGTGTTCAAAGAGACAGGAGATCAGTTTAGTGCATAGACATCCATGTATTCATCCATCCATCCATGCATATACACATAAATACGAAATTGGTCCATTTTGGCTCGTCAAGCGGAATCTTAAGGCGGTGCGAGTTGGGAGCAAGCATACAACACAACACGTGTTTATTCCTGTGGAAGCAAGTCTCAGCTATTTTTGCATCCTCGTGATCATACACATCATGTAATATATATCTAAAAGTATAGAGTCACTCTGATAGTATACTGACACTGTTAAAAAATGTTTGTACCTCCAAAAGTTTGCATTTTGCTGCATAATATGTTGGGCAGTCAACAGCTGTAATAAAAAAATAATAATAATTACAAGGGCCCTGTGATGGCCTGGCGAGCTGTCCAGGGTGTATCCCGCCCTCGCCCAGATACAAAAGTGTATCCCGCCCTCGCCCAGAGTCGGCTGAGATGGGCGCCAGCCTCCCCGAGACCCTAATTAGGAATGAGCAGTTCAGAAAATGAATGAATGAATGAATAATTACAACAGCTGTAATAAAGGAGAAATATATTTAAACAAGCAAAATATTTCAACCATTTTTAATACAATGTCTATTAATGAAGGTAATATATAATTGAGCAAAGCCACATTGTTTATTCAACAAAATACCAATAGATATAATATTCTTCTGTGGAAAAACTAAGAACACAGTCAACTTGCATATACGATAACAACATGGTGCTGTGCAGAAAATCGTCATTGCCAGTGTACAGTGTATCAGTGTGTCAGTGTGACAGCATACTTCTTTCATCCACCCTGCTCAGCATCCACTCTCTTGAAAGTAGAGGCTTCAGATTTTATTCCTCATGCAGACATTCTCCATCCTGAGCTGATGGCAGCAGCATCAAAAGCTACCTGGAGGTCCCATCACTTTTAATACCACCCTCAGAGGCAAGGTGAAAGGGGAGGTCTATGAAAATATATTTAGGGCAACCTCTGTTTTAAATGGCATGGAAAACGTTGTGACAGTATATGTCACTGGTCTGTTTCAAAAGGCAGTTTTACCAGAATGTACAGAGTATGAAAAACACTACATGTATGATGTCAGCTCAGGACAGACTACTGTATTAAAATTAAATGTCTAAATCAAAGCACTAGTTTGGGCTTCTTTAAGAATACAAAAAATATATTAATTTATAAAAATATTTTTTATTTTATCCTTTCTTGTGTTCTTGTTCTGTTGTGTTGTTAAAGAAAAAGTTTTGCTTTGTACTGGTGCAGTTTTTAGACAGGTATGAACCTGTGGTTTCATTCTGGGATTACACTGAGAAACAGAAATATATAGATTCAGGAACTTCTGATGGATATCTATAGATCTCTGAGGCTGGTGTTATAAAAGTTCCACAGCTCCTTTAAAGATTGAATCAACTTTGGTTCTGAAAGAAATAAATCCCTCCTGCATGGGCGGTAGCGGCTATCAACTGGATATCACTGCTGTCTCCCGGTGCAGCTAACTGTGTTATCAAAGGCCGGTCATGTCTCTCACTGTCTGTGGTCAGAGGCATGTAAAACAACCATTGCTGACTGTTGTCAAGAGTAGCTGCATAGCCTTCAGTGTGTTTTTGCCCTGCGATGGCCTGGCAAGCTGTCCAGGGTGTACTCTGCCTTCACCCAGAGTTGGTTGAGATGGGCGCCAGCCTCCCCGCGACCCTAATTAGGATAAAGCAGATTAAGCGGTTCCTGCATTTCCCAATGATGGACTGCAGTGAAAGGAGAAAAGATTAACATTGGGGTGTTAATCACGACGATCGTGATTCAGGTGAATCGTCATTGACGAATCAAAGGAAACCTTTCACTAGCTCATTTTATAACCTGCTTTGTTAGTTTAATTATTAATTTAATTAGTTCATGTATCTGTTTCTTGTTGTTTTGCTCTCTGAAAGTTTGACTGCCTACCTGAATTACATTGAGTGTTTTTAATTTTGTGTGAGTCTGAGCGGTGGATGAGCCTCTGTTTTTGGGTTTCAGTTTTGTTGTCAATAATAAATCTGTTGTTGTGTTTTTGCTGCCTGTCATCAGGCAAGTCAGCACTACTTAAGAGCCAATCAGCATCAACTCAGCAAGGCAGCCTTATTGGGTTTCCTGTGTTGAGCAGGCATGGACACAGGACGACCATCCAAGTTATGTTTCATGCCTATGCTGCTCTGCTCATGAGTCTTGCTTATGCCTCCTTCTCATTTTACACTTCTTTAGCTAAGTGAACACCAGTCCCTAGATGTCTGGTTTAAAGAAGACAGGTTCTACCTAAAGTCAATTGCACAAAATCTGGAACACCTGATTTTAATTGTATGGACTTGAAGGTAGGAAAAATGTACTGTGCACTTACTTTTTCCATGTTTTATTGTTTGTTTATTTAATTTATGAAAATGACAACTTTATGTATAATTTGTTTGTAGAATATTACGTATGATATTAGAGGAAAAATGTATGATGGAAAGAAATCACTGCTACAGTCAACAGTGCCAATGGCAAATGTCATAAAGCCATGTGCTCAATTTTGTTGCCACATCCATGCCCACGTGCCCTCACAGGAAACCCAATAAATGAAGAAAATGGAAGTGAAAACATATCGTGCCCCATTGCACCGCCATCGTTGCACTTCGCAGCTTATTCTCGTAATTTATGAACACGTTTCTGTAAACTTAGACATGAAAACATTTTCGGGGATCTGTTTTTAGGTAGAATCTAAATATTTATAAGTATAGACTTACACCTCTAACATTTGAAGTGAATAACATTGATTATCTTGTTAAGAGGGATGTAGTAGGCTGAAAGTGAACAGACGGTTTTTAAAGTTGATGCAAGAAGAAGAAAAAGAGAAAAATAAAAAATTCTGATTCAAAATGGCCACACTGTTATGTCTAAAAGACTGGGTCTATTAATTTCCAAAATGACAGGTCTTGTGGGGTGTTCCTGACATGCAGTGGTAAGTACCTACAGAAGGTGGTCCAAGGGTGGAGAACCAGTGAACTGGTAAGAGTGATATGGGTGCCCGTGGTTCGGATTTCAATTCAAAAATAGTTTTAGAATGTACAACATACTATATGAAATTATCATTCCTAACGGTTATGTACATTCTAAAACTAGCTGAGAAACCCCCAAACCCCCCACCCCCACATGCACACTGACCGCTAACAGTGCGCGGCATTAGGACATAACTGGGTTCCTAGTAAGAAATGGGAAACGTGATGCCATTAATATTCATGAGCCGCCCTGTACTGGTACACCCTGTACACTGTGTGTTTTCGGTCTTACATTTGTTTGATAAATCAGGATCATTGTGTGCGTGACACTGAAATTAGAACTGAGGTTTGTATGATTCCTTGGAGCAATCTCACGAAACGTGTGGGTTTTTTCAGTTCCCCAGTTAAACTTGAGCTTCTACCAGCAGTTGCTCTACATTCACCGTTTCATCTTATCCTCTCGTACACTTCTTGTTGAAGGGACACTACCTAGAAAAAGTTTAGGAGGAACTGATTTTTAATCTGCATGATCTATTTTTATGATACATTATCAAGGTTGTTTTTAAGAGTTAGTTTTTTTAAGAGTTAGTTGTTTTTAAGAGTTAGTTGTTTTTAAGAGTTAGTTAGTTAGATTTTTGAAGTTATACTGTACATTATATAGCTACTAACTCTTCATTTTAGCAAATATGAAACAGTGAATACCTATAATCAATAGTGGTTGCTACAACTCTTTGTAAATGCAAATTTGGTCTGGTCGCCAAATCTTAATTAGAATAAAATGTAAATGTGTATTTCTAATTTAATATATATATTTATAATAATATAATAATATATTTTTAATTCATGTTGTCCATTTTCCTGAAAGTAAAGCAACAAAGAAAGAAAGAAAGAAGATGATATTGTGATTTTCATTAGTTTCATGCAGTATAAAAGATTATACATACAGTATAAAATGTTAGACACATGAGACATCTATGAAAGATCAAATGATAATTGCATGTAAGAGAATACTCCATAAAGCAGTGATTTCTGGTTTAATAAGCAAATTGGTCAATTTTCAATGAAAATAGCACTGGACTTCTCCATATTATCCACATGATCTATTTGGGGAGTTCAATGGTCAGGTGTTTTAATGACCACTGTGGCGTCCTCAGGTTTTGGATCAAACTTCATCACATGATCAGAGTCTTTGGCCCCTCTAGTGAAATTCACTGTGGTGTAGCATACGTCCTCTTCACCACCCTGAAAGACCCCAGAATTTATAAAGAAGGATTTGTGTTATTAGAATATTGATTCTAATAGAAAACCTCTCTGGTCCACTCTTTATCCACCTCGTAAGAAGCAACTGTACAAACACCTGACTAAGAAAAAAGAAAAAATATATACATTTAGGCCCCCAGTGCAGCTAACTGGGTTATCAAAGGCCGGCCATGTCTCTCACTGTCTATGGTGGGAGGCATGTAAAAGAACCATTGCTGATTTTTGTCAAGAGTGGCTGCATAGCCGTCAGCGTGTTTCTGCCCTGTGATGACCTGGCGAGCTGTCCGGGGTGTACTCTGCCCTCGCCTGGAGTAGGCTGAGATGGGTGCCAGCCTCCCTGTGACCCTAATCAGGATTAAGCGGTTCAGAAAATGGCATGACATATACATTTAGGCAATTATTACTTGAGTGCAAAAATTATTGTTTTAGACAAAATAAATAAACAAATAAAACGTACCTCAGTGTAACAATTTATTTACAAAATAGAAAAAAGTCAGCATATCCTGCAACAAGTGAATACTTTTTGCTGTGGATCTTACATATATTACAGTGTCTGAAAAAAGTGGGTTTCCATTTGTCTAAGACAACTGATATTCATGCTATTAATCAGAATTTTTTTTTTTTACTATTACATTTTTTTGTGATTAATTATTCGCAAGTTTTTGCACATGCACACCGTCAGTAAAATAAGACCTGAATATCTTGATAATATGAACTAAATTTGTTTCTCATTTGTCACAATGGTAAGCAACATTCTGGTCTTGGATTTCTCTTTTATTCGTAATTGACTAAAAATAAATAAGTAATAAATAAAAATAAAAATAAATAACATAAATATGCAAACTTACTCAGGTTGTGATAATCTGTGTTGCTAGGGTTTCTTTGCCGTATAATCGTAGCCACTTTTTGGACACTTGTCCATCACACCTATATATGCTGTTTGAGTTTCAGATAGGGTTCTCTTTTTCCATCATTATGACTTCTTCCTAAATATTCTTCTTAAACGCTTAATCAGATTTTATAATCTAGCCTGGCTGTGGAGTTCTTTCCAAATATCAGTGGACAAGACTCCTACAGGCTGCTCAGGTTCTTTACACCAGCCTTGACAGACCATGTCCTCATGGACCTCCCTGTATGCAGAAGGGCATTGTTATGCTGAAACAGGTTGTAACCTCAAAAGTTTCATAAACAGGAAATGGTCATGTCATGTCATGTCATTTTCGCTTAATCCTAATTAGGGTCGCGGGGAGGCTGGTGCCCATCTCAGCCAACTCTGGGCGAGGGCAGAGTACACCCTGGACAGCTCACCAGGCCATCGCATCAACACGCTGACGGCTATGCAGCTACTCTTGACGAAAATCAGAAATGGTTCTTTTACATGCCTCCCACCATAGACAGTGGCCTCACCCAGAGTCGGCTGAGATGGGTGACAGCTTCCCACCGCGACCCTAATTAGGATTAAGCGGTTCAGAAAATGAATGAATGTTTCAATTCCCATACATTTTAGGTATCAACATCATAGACCTCCCTGCCATACCATGTGGTATGAGGATTGAGAATTATACTAAAAATCCCGGTACCCCCATTAATAGGCTTAATCATTCCATTTATTTTTTTCCTGTAAACATTTGGCAGTACCAGTTTAAATGTTATGAATGTGATGTCATTCATTTTCAGCAACTGCTGGTGATTTAAAAACCCTGTAGCAAACCACATACTGACATTCTTACTAGTATGGCAAAAATATACCCATTTTACAAAAGTGTAGTGTATAGTAGTGTATAATATTTTAAGATTTACTACCCAGGGGACACAACGGCTCAGTAGTTAGCACTGTCACCTTACATCAAAAATGTTCAGGGTTCAGTGCTCACCCATGGAAGTTTGCATATTTCCTCTTGCTTGCATGGGTTTCCTCTTAAAGGAGCATGCACATTAGGTCAACTGATTACTCGAAATTGCCCATAGGTGTGCATGGTTGTTCATGTCCATGTCAGCCCTGCACTACACTGAAGATTTGCTCAGGGTGTACCCCACCTCTCACCCAAAGCCAACGGGAACTGTATCCAGCTTCTCTCACAACTCTAACAGATAAGTGGTAGATAATGGATAAAAGGATGCACTGACTGTCCTGATATGTGATTGGGGATTTACAGCTTTTTAGTGAACTGGATTAATAAGCTCATGTTACCAATAAGATCCCACTCAAATCCCAAAAGACTCAGTGCCAATACTCAAAACCATCCACGGTCTTTGACCTTTGGTCTTTGACTATCTATTACTTAATGAATTAGACTATAGTATTATTAGGTCATTATGTCATTGCACACTTTGTACTTTGCATAATCATGTCTTTTTTTCAACCAAAAATCTGACAATACTGATGACTGTACATTTACTCGGATGAATCATATCTTCACTTAAAATGGAGACGTTTTAGCATAGAATGTTATGCTGTCCCAAACAACTCAGATGCGTCCCTGAACAACAAAAAGCATCGACCAAACACGACTCGGGCTAAACAGGAGAGGGACAAAAGTATGTGAACACACCTGTCAAGTGAAACGGTTTTCCCGTTTTTATTCATTTACAGCGTATCATGTGTCTTACATTCTTTATGTCAATTATCAGCTAAGCTCCAGATCAATACCCAAGACATGTATCTTTGCAAGTGGCACAATGGCATAGTGGTTAGCATATCTTTGCAACAAAAAAGGTCCAAGGTTTCAGTCCTGTGCACGACGAGTGTTTCAGTGTGGAGTTTGCATGTTCTTTTAGTGCTTGCATGGGTTTCCTTCAAGTACTCTGATTTCCTTTCACTGTTCAAAGTAGATGAGGATCCTACCAATGTTTGAACCTCGGATTCAAGAGGAACAATGTGGTTTTCGTCCCGGCCGCAGTACTTTTGACCATATATAGAGCAGTAATCTATAATTAGATTAGAGTGTACAACATACAGAACACTACACACGCATAGTCATAACCACTGTATGCAACAAGTTTTAGGTGCTCGTTTATAAATTCTGCACAAGTGCTTGTATCTAGGACAGGGTGAAGATGTATCTGCAGTTCATCCTTAAAAAACTGAACATGAGCCTGGTGTCACATTCAGGGCATACTCATACCATCTCGAGCTTAATGTTTTTACTGACTCAAGATTCACTGTGACCCTCAACAGGGTAATGGATTTAGCTTAGCAGCTAACTTAGAAGTAATTATTACGCCTTACAAGATGCTTACGATGCTACAATCTGGGCACAACTGGATTTCACATCCCGCAGACGCTCAATCGGGCCTTCAAGAACTGACTGCTCTCACCCGAAGTCACCTGGGATTGGCTCCAGCTTCCCCTGCAACCCTGACAGAGAAGCAGTATAGATAACGGATGGATCAATGGACGAACAAGCTGTTCACTTGCTGCATAATATGTACCACTCCTTTACTGGTGCCACTGCAATCAATGGTTTTCACTTCACCTGTCACCAATTTTAATGTTATCGCTACATAGAGTGCACAATAAATTTGGAAACAGCTGTAATCAGTGAGCGACATGGCTCAGTTTTACAGGAAGCTGCAGTCCAATATGCTGGTAAATGCAAGAAAAGAATCACACTAATATGCTTTCTTTGAAAAAATAAATCTCTTGAGTCACCTCATAAAAGGTCCCCAGAGCTGTACTCTGTTTTTGAAGCGCATTATGGGCAGTCTCTTAGAGTAATCAGCCACAAAGGGGTCAAAAATAAAGACGTTTAATTTGCTAAATTTTTACTACTAAAAAGTAGTAATTTTCTTAAATGTTCAAGGTTATAAAAACTTTTTAAATTTTGGCTGTAAGGTTGTTTTCTTAGAAGTTATGGCCTTTGAAAGTACGCATGTCCAAAACAATAACATTTCTTTAAAAACTTTCATTGTGGGCTTGTATCCAGATCAGCAGCGTGTAAGATTCTAAATGTACAGTATATGAAATATGTAGCAAATGGATATTTTTTCTGAGCTTTTATTAGAAGATTTGGAGAGGGCACTTTTGGATGGACACATATCCACGCTCATGTAATCAACATTTCAGAATCTGGTTCAGATATGTTTTGTTCTAAAGTTACATATCTAGATGTACTTTACAAAAAGTGCATCTGATTAAAAAAAAAAAAAAAAGATACATTTCTTATTACCACAAGAGATGGACATTTTGGGCGAACACTTCCTCGCATATATTCAGATCTGCCCTACGCAGAACAAATCGGGGATATTTAGTAGATATGCACGATTTAGTTAAACAACATGCGTATCTAATTTAAATGGAAAAAGTTTCATGACAGACATCCTCCTTTGAAAATTATTTCATTTGGAATCCTGAGAATTTTTCAATAGGGAAACTCAAATTTGTCAAAAATTTAGTATGAAATTTTACATATGTACAGATTGTGGAACGATATGCTTCATTTTATGAATCCCAGTGCTCTAGAAGACTAAGAAAAAGGCTCTTATAGCATTATAGAAACCTTTGCCATGCTCTAAAGCCTCTGGTTTAATATGGAAAGCACTTTTAATACAGCAAAATTTTAACTCATCATATCATGTGCAACAACAAGCATGCATCCCAATGTCTTCATACCATGTGTATCCAAAGTGTATTCTACTTTTGCATGTGTCCCTCTAATCAAACAAAGATGTGAGGTGTTTCTATATTGTAGTTATCTCTATGCAGCATGTCCGCTCAACTGTGCAGTATCACCATGCTTCACTGAGAATGAGTAAATGTCTCTAGGGTATGAATGGTCTCCTACATCATGCTTGTTGAACACTGATCAGTAAAACATAACACAATAAAATTCACCCAGTAAATCTTTCAGACTTGTACAGTACAAATAAAAAAAAATCAGTGTTTATTTGTGAAATACATAAAAAAAAACTACTATCAATAAAATCCATATCCACATCAGTAATTTTATTTGTTAAAAAAATCTACTAAAATACCTTACAACAGACCAAATGTGTAAGATGTCTTTGAGACAATGAACAGCGTTCAGTGAGTTTCATGGGCAGGAGTATCAGTTTCCTGTTCAGTTGCGAGGCTCATGGTAGAAAGAGCTCCATCTAGCTGGGCAGAAGGTGAGCCCTCTTTGGCCAGCAGGTTGTTTTTGCGTAAATGACAGGCTTGCTGATATGGGGGACAAATTGGAGGCTGTGTAGGTGGCAGATATTCATACTCCTTATTAGAGTCCAGCTATATATAAACACACAGAGAGGTTGAGAATTATAGATAACTTCAAATAATCTGATACATTCAATATATACATTAAATTTACATGCAGCCTAATAATCAACAAATAATCCGACAGAGACAATCTAAATAAGAATAATTTATGTAAATGTCTCTACACCTTAATAGAAATAATTGCGATGCCTAATTTTCTTTTACTATTGGGTAAATAGAAGAATAATAGCAGTGGAAATTTTTGTCCTATTAACTTCACGACTGAAATTGTGTGCATGTGTGTTTGTGTTGTGATGCATTCCTGGTTCAATTAAAACTGTTTATACTACATACTTTAATACAGGGGTCACCAACACGGTGCCCACGGGCACCAGGTTGCCCCCAAGGACCACATAAGTCGCCTGCAGGCCTGTTCTAAAAATAGCACGACTCACTAGTGAGCTGCGTCTAAAATCAATTTTTGATTTTTATTGTTGATAATTATTGTGAGAAATCATTAACGTGATCAGTGTCTTCACATAGATGAGTAT
>JAOUQZ010000019.1:18072415-18092443 GCA_028564935.1 Neosilurus hyrtlii
TGTGTGTGTGTGTGTGTGTGTGTGTGTGTGTGTGTGTGTGTGTATATATATATATATATACACATACACACACACACACACACACACACACACGTGTGTGTTTTGGCATGCATTATACATAAATTATTTCTTTTGCTTGAAGGATGAAAGATTCTTACCGGGTTTACTTAATTCATACTTGATCTGAGCCAATGAATAATATATTTGGTTTTAAAATCAATGACAGGAGGTACTTGTAAATTATTGGTTAACCACAAATTTAGGATTTATGAGATTCTTATGTATGTGTATATGACATTAACATGAATGTCATTTCTCACTCAGCTCCTTTGCAACGTTGGCCTTTCAGAAGAGAAATTTGGCTTTACCTACGATGAGATCATCATCTGGTGAGTCTTCTGTAGAATATTTTTTCCTGTAACACAGACTTTATGCACAGCTGGTAAATTGTCTAACACAACTGGATCTCTGGTATGTTTGCCAGCCTCCGACTGGCTCTGCTTAATGAAGCAAAGGAGGTACGAGCTGCAGGTTTACGAGCTCTCCGCTACCTGATCAGAGACAGCGCCATCCTCCAGAAGGTCCTCCGCTTCCAAGTAGATTACCTGATTTCTAGGTATGTTTGTGTCATACTCCCAGGGTTACAAAACGCAGGGATGTAATGAGCCATTGTTATTAAAGCCACGTTTAAGTTCAACCAAATTATCCATTACAAATTTAATTGAAAAATTTGACAGTGGAGACAGAAGTGAAACAATGGAAGTCATGCTAAGCGGAGTGTACACTATGCACTAATCACCAAGAAAAAAGTATAAAAAATATAAAAGTATATCCCTCAACTATTGAATTCTGAACAGGAATTTATAACAGCAGCTCTGATATTAATGCAGCTGCAACTCTGTTTAATAATTTTGTATTTATACAAGTTTATATTAATGCCTTATTATTTCTGTAGTAACAATTCAGTCACAGGGACTTGCATGGTGGACCCTCCAGATAACCTATTCCTAATAATCTATATGGCTGCAAGCAGTAATTTAGGGGTCCAGGCATCAATAAACTAATTTCCTGGAGGTCATGAAATGGCTCAGAGGTCAGTGGAAGGGCTTTACATTCCAAGTTTTCTGCTGTTTTGGCCAGTGGTTCAAATGCATAGGGCAGAGGTGGCTCAGTGCTTAAGGCTCTGGGTTGCTAATCTGAAAGTTGGTGGTTCAAGCCCCAATATCACTAAGCTGCCACTGTGGGGCCCTTGAGCAAGGCGCTTAACCCTCAATTGCTCAGTTGTGCAAAAAATGATATTGCAGACAAAAAAAGTCACTCTGGATAAGGGTGTCTGCCAAATGCGGTAAATGTGCATCAGAATTAATTATCCAAAAAATGCATTATGTCAACATTGCAATTTGATTTGCAGTTGGCGAAGTTAGCGTTTCAATCAACTTTAGCGGCCAGGTCATGTGACCTATGGTTACAAAATTGTATCATGTTACCAAATGACTTGCTGAATTCTTGCTGTTTTGGTTTTATGGCAAAAAGTGGCTTAAAAATTGTAATAACAATAATAATAATAATAATAAATCGAGCAAAATTAGGGCTTTTGCTGATGATTGAACCCCTAATATCTAACATTTTTTGAAGGTGTCTCCACCGTAACCAGCTTGTAAAACTAATAAAGTTGTCAATCTTCTTCCTCACTTTTCTTTGATGTAAGTCTTTACTCAGCTTATAAGAGCTTCTATTCGAACAAATATAATGCTGTGTGCATCTTTTTTAAAGAGGTAGTGGTTGAGGAAAATACAAAGTGTGAAAGCCTAGTTGTTGTTTTTTTTTTTTTAAAGATATGCCATACACCATAAGAAATCGAAGCTGATGGCGCGCGATATGGATAGTAATATGGTGATGAAGCAGGTGCTTGTAATCTCCATCATGTGAACCTTTATCGAGTAAGGAGTAGGAATTTTTTCTTTAGAGCCATGTTGAGGAGTGCCACGGGAATTCTTCCTCTGTAGCTCACCCCTAGTGAAAATATATTTGCCCCAGTTAGATTCTGTATGGTGTGTGTGTGTTTGTGCGTTAGCATGGCTAAGGGAAGGGAAACTCAGCTGTTGTTAGGATCAGTGTGAAGGTTGTGAAGTTCTGTGATGCGGCAATGCAGCAGGAACACCGTGTTCCTTTTGTACCCGTCTCACCCTGCAGCGGCAGCTCATCTCTTATGCACTGTGTTCCTGTCACAGACACGCCTCACACAACTCAAATAAAAAGGCACTCTTAGGTCAGATTCTCAGCTTTGGCCCAAGGCTGGGGTAAATCCTCTCGAACTTTTCACCAAATTACACATTTTTTTATTCTCTCCAGCAGGTGCTTGTGCATCATATCTAGGATTAATGTGAAAGTATTTAATTTAGAAAAGCCCATAAAGATAGTGATGCAGTAAGTAATCACATGCAATAATAATAATAATTTCGTCCTGCTGATTAAAAAAACAGTTAATTTGGGATAATGAATTCACAAATTTATAATAAAAACATGATAATTTCATACTTATGCTAAATAGAATTTACAATACAATACTACACTATTGCACTTTTACCACATCGTTGTTGAATTCATTTTTATTACAGCAGCTCTGACAGTACTGCAGCTGCAAATAACAGGCTAATATGCTGTTGTTTTTATACCATATTATTCAACATAGAAAATGCATATATAACAGTTACCGAGGACAACGCATGAAAGCATACGACAAGCACACTTAATTCCAGCGTGGTCCTCCAGAGAGCAGTTCTCCAGTGTGGGCACTTTTTTAAGTCCAACACGGAACATTATAGCTTACTTTTTCAGTAACATGACATGGTGCATTGTTGTAGGTTTTTTCCCATATCTTGTGTTCCTGTTCGAAATTTGTCCTGCTGTGTAAATCACTCTAAAGTAAACGTAAAAGTTTTTGCAAGGAGAGTCCGGTCTTTTAGGCAGGGGCGCACTTGTGCTGGCATCACTAGCATATGGTAGCATAGCATACGGGTAATCTCGTTCTTCGGTTCGACAGTTATTTTATCTTTGCGTTTCTTTGCACCACTGTCCTCTTTTCAAATATCCTTTTTAGTTGTCATGGTAACACAGTTTTAAATGTTGTTGTAATCAAGTAAACTCCCAAGAGATGCTTACGCATCCAATCCAATCCTTGTCCAGCGTTCCGCAGCCATTGAGATGATGGATGATGCAATTCTACGTGATCATGTGAACATTGAGTGATTCTTTGTTGTGCTAATATATGGGTGGGGCATCCTGGTGTTATGAGACATTCCTCGTCTTTCAGTGCAGAAAATACTCAAGCATCCCTCGTTATGCAAGTTCCACACTTGTCTTGCAAGTTGTCACTTAAGTTCTTTTTTAAGTTAAAGTCTGTCCTATTTAATTTGATGGTGTCTTGTAACTCCATAGCTTGTTTTTTGTAAAATCTGAAAGAAAAAGAAATTTAACACAACAAATAATGTTGAAAAAAATTGAGAATGATAAAAATCTGACTATTGTTGTTCACAGCTCTCGGAGCTATTGACACTGTATAACACTGTGCTGTCGTGTGTGTGTGTGTGCTGTCGTGTGTGTGTGTGTGCTGTCGTGTGTGTGTGTGTGTGTGTGTGTGTGTGTGTGTGTGTGTGTGCAGGTGCATTGACATTCAGCAAAGCAATGAGGTGGAGCGAACTCAGGCACTTCGGCTGGTGAGAAAGGTAAGTAGTAAATATTTGTGTGTGTGTATGCATGTACATACGAGGACTGGGAGATGTCATTAAAAAATTTGTCATGATAAAATGTTTCACTCGATAGCAAATTTAAATACTGATTTTTTTTTACAACTGCTCTGAAATAGAGTTTATATTAACCAATTTATTTCAATTTGAACACCTTCATTTAATCAGTAATCTCCTGGACTTCAGCCATTTTAGCAAACAAGTATGTAAAGTGGGGATGTGAGAAATAGAAAATAAAAATGAACAAGAGCATTCTGAATGCACAAACTTCCACTAATCCCCAATATAATCCAAAATGTTTAAAATGATTCTGTCTCACAATTGTAAAGAATCCTTTAAACTAGCTCAGTAGCTTTTAAAGAAGGACGAAATCTTTTGAGAGTGTACTGAATCAGCAGTATGTCAGTTACATTTTGATGGTGGTTGAATGTTTCTTTTTGATAGCTTATGGCACCGTTGCCGTGGGCTTGCTCATTGGGGATGTGTAGGGTTTGTAAAACAAATGTGTAAATTCTTTACCAAATTAGTTTTTATTATGTAAAGCTGCTTGTGACAATGTCAATTATTAAAATCAAAAATAAAAATATAAATAAAACTGAATTGAACTGAACTGAATATTACATACTGGCAGCCAAAAATAATTTGAT
This sequence comes from Neosilurus hyrtlii, assembly GCA_028564935.1. Taxonomy (NCBI): domain Eukaryota; kingdom Metazoa; phylum Chordata; class Actinopteri; order Siluriformes; family Plotosidae; genus Neosilurus; species Neosilurus hyrtlii. Next base: position 18,076,809 of record JAOUQZ010000019.1, read on the forward strand.
CCAGAAGAATTTGAAACTTTACTTCCTTATAGCTATAAAGATCTTACATGAACACAAGAGAAATCCTCCTGATCTGGAGAAATTTTGCAGAGATTTAAGCTCTTGAACTTAAGTAGGATTTCCTATGTTAAATTAAAATTGCTGTCAAATGTGCAAATCTGTATCAGATCTGGATGAAACTTGGTTTAAAATATCGAAGCTTCTGTTCCTTGAATTATACATGGAAAATTTCATTTTCATTTTGTTTTGACAGAGAATTGATTATCTTTTTTTTTTTTTTTTTTATCCACTAATAAGAAAGTTTTTGTGCCGTCCGTCATAACAATTTTCGATTGATTTGTCAAAAACTGGTAGTTGATTAAAAATTAGCCCCTTTGGAAGAGGCACATATGCCTTTTTTGCATAAATTGTTTTGGACTGTAGATCTTCTACACAGAACACCGGGGCAGAATAAACAGGCTATGAAATGGGTCCCACTCTCTCTCACATTACATCTCTGATATTCTTTTTGCTTTCTTTCTGCACATACACACACACAAAAACAATCTTTTTCTTGCTCTTTTGCCCTATTTGTTAATTTTATGCCTTTTCATACTCTCTGTGTCCCAACTCATTCAGTACAACCATATAACAGCAGTATATAATCATTACCTGGCTCTCTCTCCCTCACATGACTTCCAGATGATCACTGTGAATGCTCAGCTCTTTCCAAGCTCCATCACGAACTCACTCATTGCTGTGGGCAACGATGGCATACAGGAGCGTGATCGCATGGTGCGCGCCTGCATTGCCATCATATGTGAACTCGGTGAGTAAATACACAGGCACACATGCATGCTTTTTTTCTTCTTCAGCCTAATTTCTGTGATGATCTGTCACTTGTGCAGCACTGAAGAACCCAGAGATCGTAGCACGGCGTGGTGGGCTTAAAACCATCCTAAAGAACGTGATTGACTGCCAACTCAGCCGCATCAACGAGGCTTTAATGACCACCATTCTGCACCTTCTCAATCACCCTCACACGCGGCAGTACGTGCGCTCAGATGTGGAGCTGGAGGTACACACCTTCCTTTCTATAACGCTAAAAAAAATTACCATTGAGACATTTAAAATAGAGCTGTTTGTTTTAAACTAGTTTAAATAGAGCTGCAGCTGCAGCTTCTCCATTTCATTTGTTCCTTGCATCAACATGTACTATTGTAAAAACAAAAAACCTAATCTTAATCTTACTTAATCGTACTTGTTATTTTAAACACTTAAATTTACTAGTCAGAGCTCCCGTTAGCATCAAGTGTCAAGTAGTAAACTGCCCACCACAACCCGTGAAAACAACTCGCCTGAAACTGATACAATTGGCAATCGGGCTAGTGCACACCAAGATACCGGTTACCTTGAAGCTGTAAGTGATCTATTTCAATGCTAATAAAATTACATTATGTTTCCACATTACTTTTGTTAACGACACATCCGTCCTGTATATTAATGAGAGGATTTTTCTGCAGTATAAACAAATGCACGTGATTGAAGGGGCTTGTTTAGTGCTGTTTTCTTTAATAGCTGGTAGAATTGTGAAATTTTGGTTCAGTTTGGGAACGGACAGACAAGATAAGTCGTGACTAAACATTACCATGTGTCTAGCCGTGCTTTTGTGGGAGAAAGTACAAGTAAAGAGTATTCGCTGCTTTGACTTAGCTCAGGCGGTTTGGAGATGTGCATGAGCGAATGTTTTTTACCCACAGACTCGAAATCTTAACTGTTTAACAGTTTATAAATTTATGATCTATCTATTTATCTATCTGTCTGTCTGTCTGTCTCATTTGTCTTGGTGCAAAGCACAGATATTTTCTTAAAGAATCCTTCTCTCATATATGACACATAGGTTTAACATTTTGTGAGAAAATAAGTTGAGCTTCCAGGCCCTGTTCAATGTATTATGATGTACAATTCCAATTTATGAACATTTCCCCCTTTAATAATTCAAGTCCCCTCCAAAATGTTATGGCAAAGGGGGACCCCACACACCCCATTTCTAAATTGCTAGTGGAAGCTCTTCTATTGTAAGAACACCATGTTACACTGACCTCAGACATTTTTAGTGATGAAGCAGTGGTCAGGTGGAATATATATACAATTTGCTTGGAGAATAAACGATTAGTACATGGCTGAAAACACAGAGGAACAGGAGATTTAGTTATACGTGCCAATTTTGGTGATTTTCTTTTTGAAGTAGATTTAATATGGGTAAATTATATATAATGTTTTAGCTTAGGGTCTGACCTAGTCAGAATGATAACATTTTTCAGCATTTTCAACATTTTAAGTCTTCTTATTAGAAGAAAAAGAAAGTAGGTCAAGGTCACTTACCCATGATTAAATAAAGTTTCAAACTAATTATTGAGTTGGCAAAGATTTACATGATTAATATGATCCAGTTTACTGAAAAGACTTTAAGTCACACATAATAAATGATAACAAAATTCAGGGAATATATTTCCCAAAATAACCTGATTTATTCACTAGGGGATAATCCGAAAAAAAATTATGCTTTAAAAAAATAACTATAGCTGTATAAGCATGCGTTCATTCCATTCCAGTCAGATCGGAGCATAATTACCTGGAAGAGGTTTATAATTATTTAATCTGGGGATTTATCAGTTTTGGACATGTGTAAAGACTAGATCCCGTATGATGTCAGCTGAGAGATTACGTTGAAAATCTGAGTTTAACTAATGATTCAGGGAAAGGTAAATAACTCACAGTTCATAGTTTAAATAAAGGTTTCTTGAGTCTAGAATCTTCTTCCTAGTCTAGATTACTGCATAGCCTATGCATTTCCCAGCCATATTCTTTTTTTCTTTTTTCTTTTTTAATCTCCCCTCTGTGCGTTATCTAGCCCTGGGTTTACACTGGGGCACAGTGTCAGTGATCTCTGCGATTAAAAAAAAAAGTGCGGAGCTTCAAAATTTGTGAACATGATAGGGGTATAAAAAGGAGGCAGCTCGCATGTAGGAAATATGTGGATTTTTTTTTCTTTTTAAAATGAAAAGGAGATGAAATAATGCAGGGCAGGATTGTGAGCAAGTTATTACAAAGATAATGTGACATGAAGAAAATCTTCTTTCTGCGAGTCTTGTTTAACCTAAGCATCCACTTCCATATTTAAAAACCTGAACTAGGAATAGCCGCGATAGTGTGCATGCGCAGAAGAATTCTCCCCGGCACAACAGGTGGAGCTCGGGATTTATTTTTTTTTTACAATAAGATCACTTCTTATCCGTTTTAAGTCCATAAGTTCCATTAAAACAGATAAATAGAACATATAGAACAGTTGTTTAAGGCTTACTTTACCGCGTTGGTGAAACGTACTGGAGTTTACACTGTGATTTCAACGACAAAATGGGCTTATGACATCACATTGCTTTGATCTCCCTACAAAAGCAGCAAGTGTTTTTTTTTTTTTTTTTTTTTTTTTTTTTTTTTTTTTTCTTTTCCCCATTCATTGACTTTTATTTAAGCTTATAGAAGTGCAAAAAACATTGAACTTTCTTGGTGCAAAGTACAGATTAAACTTGTCTTAATTTTGTAGTACTGAAATGTAGAAAATGAAAAACAAATTAAAACGAGATTTTTATAGTACATATTTACATATTTTAACCACGACAGAGACTGGTGAGGTGGGCTCTGCACTTTAAGTTAATCAGTGTTACGTAGTGTTAAGTGGACTTATTTATAGTTAGCACATACTACATGGGAAACGTGGTTCCGTAAACATGTGGTTGCCCACTTGTTCATAAATTTAGTATAAACTACAAGGAAATCGAATAGAAGAAAAACAAATGAGATTTTTATGGTTTATTTTTCAATTCTGAAGTGTCATGATGATGATGATGATTGCTTAAGTTACTATCATTCTAATTCAAGCATTATCCGCTCAGAATAATGATTTATAATCCCAAAATAGCAGACCCGTGCAGTATATGTTAAAACCCTTACCCTATGTGGATAATACTTGAACTCCCAGTTTTTTTCGTCATCAAGGTCATGCTTTAAAATATAGAAATAAACTATTCATGTCTTGGTTTTGTTTTAGTTGTTTTTCTTGTATTTTTGCATAGTATGTAGTAAAAGTGAATAAGTATAAAAACACTTACAGTTTTTAGTTTACTGTTACAGTTCACAAAGTGCAGTTTCTCATCTGATCTGTCTCTGTAATGGTTAAAATGTAAAAATTATGCATAAAAGTCTTATTTATGTTTTGGGTGTATACTGAAACTGTGAATAAGTTTTAAAAAAACTGCTCACTAAACCTGCCTCTGTGGTGGTTAAAATATACTCCACAAAAATATAAACGCAACACTTGTTTTTGCTTCCATTTTTCATGAGCTGTACTCAAAGATCTAAAACCTTTTCTATGTACAAAAAAGGCCTATTTCTCTCAAATATTGTTCACAAATCTGTCTAAATCTGTGTTAGTGAGCCTTTACTGAGATAATCAATCCACCTCACAGTTGTGGCATATCAAGATGCTGGTTAGACAGCATTAATATTGCACAGGTGTGCCTTAGGCTGGCCACAATAAAAGGCCACTCTAAAATGTGCAGTTTTGTCACACAGCACAATGCCACAGATGTCACAAGTTTTTAAGGGACCGTGCAGTTGGCATGCTGACTGCATGAATGTCCACCAGAGCTTTTGCCCATGAATTAAATGCTCATTTCTCTGCCATAAGCCGTCTCCAAAGGCATTTCAGAGAATTTGCCAGCACATCCAACCGGCCTCACAACCTAAGACCCGAGCTGCTGCTGCAACAATCGCTTTGCATAACCAAAGAATTTCTGCACAAACTGTCAGAAACCGTCTCAGGGAAGGTCATCTGTATGCTCGACGTCCTCATCGGGGTCTCGAACTGACTGCACTTCATCCTCGTAATTGATTTGTGTGGGCAAACTGCTCACATTCGATGGCATCTGAGACGTTGGAAAGTTGCCTTTTCATGGAAGGAGATGTGTTGCACTGCATGCGGCAAATGGTGGTCACACCAGATACTGACTGTTTTTCGGACCCCCTCCGATATAGTAAAACTACACATTTTAGAGTGGTCTTTTATTGTGGCCAGCCTAAGGCACACCTGTGCGATATTCATGCTGTCTAATAAGCATATTGAGATGCCACACTTGTGAGGTGGATAGATTAGCTTGGCAAAAGAGAAGTGCTCACCAACACAGATTTGTGAACAATATTTGAGAGAAATAGGCCTTTTGTGAACATAGAAAAAGTTTTAGATCTTTGAGTTCAGCTCATGAAAAATGGGAGCAAAACCAGAAGTGTTGCGTTTATATTTTTGTTCAGTGTATGTAAACATATAAATATGTGTTTGCTTTTTTTATGCTCCTGTGTAGTGTATATACTAAAACAATTTATTCACTTCAGACTGCATGTAAATCATTGTGTCTTAGGGACTGTTCAGAAACATTCCACCTCTCCTATGGTGAATAAACAGTAATTATGCAAGTGTGAAATAATGCAAGTAAGCTGAAAATGATGATTCTGTTGCACGAAGAGAGAGTTCTGAGCATTTGTGAAGGTGTGAGCCAGTGGAGAATTAGACGTCAGGGCAGTAGCCTGTTATTTCTAGGAAAAAAGCAGGATTTACTGATTATTACTCATTATTTACAGTTGCAAAAAAAAGTTCAAAGGTAAATAGCAGTTACCTCTCATGAACACTGCATTCTATACTTTTGAAATCATCGTGTGCTCTCTTGACAGTCGTATCACCTGTTTAATTTTTAAAAAAATGTAAGTCTCTGTTCTTGTTTCATGGCTTTATGTTAGGCCGCATTGACAGGCAAAGCTGATATGTATCAGAAAAAATATTTCTATTTTCTCTGCTCTGAAATCAGACAGCAGGTCTAAAGCCACAGTCACACATGAATCAAAGAGCAATGTCACTGATGAGAGGCAAAAATTTTTTCAATCAACACCAAGTCGGTGGGTGCGGAGTTCAACTGAGCTGAAATTTTTTATGCACCACAAATCAAGCGATTATAAATAAGAGCTTATAGACTGAACGGCACACAGAAATTTTAGCATGGTAAATAACTTAAAACGGTATGCTTGGGTTCATGCTATGGTCTCCATTTCCTGTGATTGTATATTTATGTATTTCTTACTCCTCCCAGTTCATGGTGCAAAAGTGTCTATGTTCTATATTTGGCATGAAATTATAATAATAATAATAATAATAATAATAATAATGATGATGATTATATATGATTATAATATTAGCTAATATAAACAAAAACATTTTAGATAATGATGATAAAAGCTCTCACAGCCCTGCTGTAGGGAACTAGCTCACAGTTTCACTCGGAAAGTGTTTTAAGCGCCAAATATGCCAGGAAGTTACCTAGACAACGAAGTGAGCGGTGAAGCGATTTGCTTCTCTCGCCAGGCGATTTTTGTCTCACTCAGCGGCGTGGAGACTCACTCACAACTTCCTGTGTCGCTCTTAACGTCCCTCTGCTTTAGATTCCAAAAATAGGTAAAAAATACAAAATTTTTGGAAACACAGTGCACTTTATTTTGAGACTGTAAACACTGTTATAACACACATTTAATCCTGCTGCATTCATAATCAACACCAAGATCAGTTTGACCAAATAACATATATATAATGCATTAGAATTATTATGCATCATTATTTGTCTTTCATATTTGTTAAACAACACCATAGATTTAAGAACATATTAATTAGCTAAAGTGACCGATTTTCACTCATCATTGCTTGACCCTTTGCTCCAGACGAGAGAAGAGGTTTAAAGCTAGTGCGACTGCTGCCCACAGGACACAACTTGGTCAGTTTTTACCCTAATCTACAGCCAGTTGTCAGACCAGAAAGAAAGGAAAGTTCCTTTTGACTCACTTCATTCACTCTACGTGTGCGTAGTTAGCGTATATGAAATGCAACATCTACAGAATGACAAGAAACTCCCAAAACAGGAGTGTGGTCACATTGTAATGATCCAGTTAAATTCTCCTGAACACTCATTGCTTTCATGCCCTGTTGACCCTGACATACAATGCTCGCAGACTATTCTAAATATATTCAGATCTTTTTTCCCTCTTAGCAAATCCTGGCACCTTATACAGACTTCCACTACAGACACAATCCAGACACAGCAGAGGCACAGCTCAAGTAAGAACACTACTACACTTACAACATTTTAACCAATTGTGCTTATTTAATGACCTGAATGTTGGTTTAAACTTTTTTGCACACTAGAGAGGACAGAGAAGCTCGTTTCCTGGCTAGTAAGATGTCCATCATTGCTTCCTTCCGCTCATGGTCAGGTAAGCTCATGAAGACAGATTTGTTTCGCATCCTCTGTGCATCCTCATATCAAATAATATGACACTGTGCTTTGACCTACTGTGAACTCCTGTTCCTGCCTATTTTTTTTTCTGTTTGCATCCAGGCATCATTAACCTCTGCAAGTCAGGCAGCTCCGGCATCCAGTCCCTCATCGGCCTTCTCTGTATACCCAATATTGAAGTGAGGGTACGTAGTACTGCGTATTCATAAATGACTGCAGTGATTGTTCATGAATTCACTGTAGTAGAGCTAAACCTTGTGCATTTTAAATTTGAGTAAAGCCAAATGCAACTTCACTTAAAATTAATTACACCAGAGGAGCTGCCTTATTTGGATAAGAACAACAGAGGGTGTGATTTGAGCTAGACATGATTTGAACTCTCTGATATTAACTGACCCCTGCAAAGTCTTTTCTTCAAGGGTGCCTGTGGTGACTTGGTGTTTCTAGCTTTTAAACGATCAGTTTTGACATCAGCGGTTCCTTTCAGCAACATCAGTCCTTGCCCCGTGTCAAAGTTCTTGTGAGTGCTGCGACACTGGGCATGCTCAGAGACATGTTGCCTTCCTCACTGGCTGTTCCAACTTGGTAGTGACACAAACTTGTTGGACAGGCTGGTCTGTGTCACTGATCATATGCATCATAGCACATCATAGGCCAGTGCTGAGCTGCACAAACAAGTGCAGAAATCATGGAAAACATTTCCTTTGTGTTCCTAAAACAACCTCTCTCGTTCATATAGGTAACCATTTACACCCGTTTCCTTGAAACTTTTGCTTTGATTTTTGATTTTCCTTTGAAAATCCTGTTCTAGATCTAATTTCTCTGTTATAATATAGCATTCCACCATATATAACCTACACTTTTCTGGGAAGGTGTTACTTGGTTTTGAAGTGAAACTGTGATGATCTTTCCATACAGCCACAAGATCATTAGTGATTAAGCTTGTAACGATCGATAAAACTATCAAATAGTCACTGGACCCGTGACAGCTCACATGGACAATGAAATCTTACTTACCGATAATTTCCGATAATGATTTCTGAAGATTTGGTGCGATTCTCTCTGATTTTTATATTTTTCACTTATTTTCTGCTCAGAACTGGCATTAGCCTTGTATTTGTTACGGTGCCATTTTGGTTTAAGCCTCATCATGGTACCATGAATTCTGCTGTCTAAACAAAAATCCTGAAGGAGAATGTCTGGCCATCTGTTCGTGACCTGAAGCTGAAACAAACTTGGGTTCTGTAGCAGGACAGTGATCCAACACACCAGCAAGTCCACCTCTGAATTTTGTCTTGTAACAGTTGTATCACTGTCGCATGAATATCCTACGAATTAACTTCCAGGCCTGACCTGTTTTCCCCCACAACAGAAGTACAACATGTTTTATATATCAAAGCAACTACACAAATCCACATCAACCAAACCTTCGTCAGTGCCATCTGTGATAGCTCTGCAAAATTCACGTGGGAAAAAAAATTAGGTTGTTGGTTAAAGGGGCTTAAGTCACAGGAAATTGTAATGTGACAGCAAACAAAGTCATTCTGTACTTCAACTTTATGGGAGCAGTTTTATTGAATATGAAATGAATGGCAAAAGGATTTTGTGCTTGCTATTTATTTATTTAGTTAGTTAGTTATCTAGCTAGCTAGCTATTCTGATATACTGTATTATTACCTCAAGGTACATTATTAGATTATTAATATTATTATTATTATAAGGTGAGCACACGCTCGGAGCAGTGAGCTGCTACACACAGTGGTGGTGCTCAGAGAGCAGTTTGGGGTTAGGTGCCTTGCTCAAGGGCACTTCAGCCATGAAGGTGGAGGAAGGGAAGGTGCAGCTCACTCCCCCACCGCCACACGTTTTTCCTGCTGCTTCAGGAATCGAACCAGCGACCTTTCAGTCCCAAATCCGCTTCTCCAACCATTATGCCACGGCTGCCCACAAATACACTCGAGCCAGTCAGGAATCGAACCTGGAATCTTCTGATCCTAAGTCCAACGCGTTACCCATTGCGCCACCAGTCCACCTGGTGAATGACTGGATGACACGTGTGCTGCAGTAGAGATATAAACAGAGGTCTATAATACTGTACGGATGGTAATAATGTTTTATTTAAACTGATCACTTTAAACTGTACTTCATTTCTCAACAGAAAGCCCTTCTTGACGTGCTGTATGACATTTTCCGACTCCCCATTCCTGTAGTTACACAAGACTTCATTGAAGCGCTTCTTAGTGTTGGTGAGTGGTGACCTCATGTAAGATGGTTTGGCTTACTTGAATGTGAAAAATAAATGTATCTGGATTGGAAGAATTAATAGAATGTAGTAACTTGTACATTCCTCTGTAGATCCCAGTAGATTTCAGGACAGTTGGAGGCTGTCAGATGGCTTTGTGGCCTCAGAAGCCAAAATTATCCTTCCTCATCGGGCACGTTCCAGGTAAGAGCTCTGGGAAGACAGGAGGTGATGGACTCAAACGTTGCACTGTCAGAGCAAGGTTTTGTGACTCTTGGACAGGTTGTCTTATGACTTGTACCTGTTTCACTAATCAAAAACACTCTCCTGTCTTCATCCCAGGACATTTTCCATCCATTCGTGGCTTAAATTCCTCTTAAAACAGTAGTTTTAAGTGCTATACAATTAAGAAGCACTTTTTAAAATGAAAAGTGCTGTGAAATTATATTTCAATAAGCTACTCTGTGAAAGTGTTTTTCCCTTAAGAAGTGACTTCAGAATGAAATGATTCTACTGCCATCCAAAGTCTAGATTTTTGGTGCTGAGTGTGAAAATCTACACACACACACACACACACACACACACACACTTTACAGTGTAGATTTGTTTGTAATTTTGGGATGGCATTTTGTTAAGATTTCAGAATCTCTGATTGTGGCACTGTGACAAGTCTCTGCTGCTGTTTTGAGCAAGACCTTGCTCAGCTGTATGAATGTAATAAAAACTGTATGTCCCTATGGATCAGGTCACCTGCTGTAAATGGTACTTTTAGATCTAACATCTGCATTTGACACAGTGAATCATTTTATCCTTTTGACGTGCTTGAAAAAAAATTGTAGGACTTGAAGGTTGTGCATTTAGGTTGTTCAAATCTTTCCTGTCAGATAGGAGTTTCTTTGTTCACTTGGGTGAGTATTCCTCAGTATTCCTGAGACGGCCCCCTTGTCAATGGTGTCCTCAATGTTTTGTTTTGGTCCTATTTTTTTTTCTTTATAAGTGCCCTTAAACCTAAAAATTAAGGGTTCACTGCAGCCACTGTTTGATTTCCTAAATTAAAGCACGTATATAAGATAACTCATTAAATTATCTGTTGTGTTTCTATAGGCCCGACCTTATGGATAACTACCTTGCACTTGTACTGTCTGCCTTCATCAGTAGTGGACTTTTAGAGGTATTTTATTTATTTATTTATTTTATTTTCCTTGACATGTCAGTCAGAACTCTAATGCAGATCAAAAATGTACGGCCAATAAAGTTGCCTACTCATGGCTTGCATGCTAATTTCACGCTGAATGCGTCTCCAGGGGTTGGTGGAAGTTGTCACGAGCAGTGATGACAACGTGCCAGTATGTGCTACCATCCTCCTCGGAGAACTCTTGCACATGGTATCTTTCTATTTTCACTTTAAACAGTTAATTTTGTCTTTCTTTTGCAATTCTTTTTGAGTTGTTGTGTTGTGTGTCTGTTTCCTGCAGGCCAATACCATCCTCCCTCACTCCCACAGCCATCACCTGCACTGCCTACCCACTCTGATGAACATGGCGGCCTCGTTTGACATCCCTCAGGAAAAGCGGCTGTAAGTCTTTTTGTAGTGTAGAGCAGCAAAGCTGTTCATATGGCTCAAGCCTGGGTCAGACCATTAAAATATGACCTCCATGGTTACATGCGTAAACAATTATAAATCCATGTAAATAAACAAACAATAATTTTATCATGCAGTATTCAGTGTTGCCCTGTTTTACCATCTGTTTCATTCCAGATTTTATTTTATACTATTTATTTTTTGCCATAAGCCAGCCATTCTTCTTTTTTATTTAGAAAAGTAAGTATATAATTAGAGATGCTTAGAGAAACTGGCTAGAAATTGGAATCAGTCAATTTTCAGCGTGACCGTCCCTGGCTGGAGATCGGCAGGGCAGTCTCACATATTCCCACCGGTCTAGTTGGGTCTGGCACAGGAAATAATGCCATTGTAACATGCATCTTCACTATATATACATACACACATATGAAATGTATTACAGTATAGTCAAGATATCGACAGTCGTGTCCTCTTCACTGTGGTGGCCGAAAAGGGAAAAGTGAAAGCGCTCTGTGAGCACGAAGAGAATTAGAATACTTTATTGATCCCGAAGGAAATTTTACACAATTTTCTCCGGGATCAATAAAGTATTCTGATTCTGATTCTCTTCGTGCTCTCAGAGCTCTTTCACTTTTCCCTTTTCGGCCACCACAGTCTGCATCTGTTCCCATGAACTCCAGCCTGCATCTTTCTTTTCTTGCGCTACAGTCCGTCTCCATGCTTCTGGTCTCCTTCTTTTTCCTTCCGGTGCCCAGGTCATTGCCACATTAAACTCGTGCCACATTAAACACTTTTGTCTTTTCCAGATTTTGAGTCCTACTCTTCTAGCTTTTTCATCCAATTTTGTCGTTTTGTCTTGAATTTGTTGTTTAGTAGAGGAGAATCTAAGTCGTCAATTTTGCCGCCAACTTCCACCTTATACCATTCTCAACTTGACCAACAGTCATTCTCTTTACCCAGTCCATTACAATCAGGAACAATTTCTTCTTCCTCCAGCACCTGGTACTTATTTCTTAAGGTGATGTTAAACGCCTTCAGCTCTTCCTCATTTTTCAGTTCAGATGTATCATACTTAATTCTACTACTATTCTTTTCCTTTGTTGGCTTCCTCAGTCTCAGCTTGACAGTTGTGCACATAAGACAGTGGTCACTTCCTATGTTGGCAGATCTATAGACTCTTGTCTTTCATTGAATTTCTGAACCAATTACCACATGATCTATCAGATTCATTTTCTTCTGGTCTGTAGAAAACCATGTTGCTTTGTGAATAGTCCTGTGTGGGAACAGTGTTATTGTTATTACTAACTCATTAATGCCGCACATCTCACAAAGCCTTTTACCATTATATTATTCCGTTCTCCTAACCGATGCATAACCATAACACTTTCTTAATCCCAGTTTTGCTCCCTGGGCAATGTTGCCACTACTGTACAGTGTACCTACATTCCAGTTGCTAAACTTTATGGTGTACTTTAGGTGTATCGATGGTCTAATCAACCAGGAGGCATCTTGATGGCTTTGGCTCCTGGGCATCATCAAATCTGTCTCACGAGGTGGTACCATTCTGTCCCCCTTAAATTACGAATTTACTCAGTTTCTGGTTTTTGTAATAAGTTGTTTTTATGGGAGTGGATAAACCCCCAACCTGGAGGACCCTTTGACCTGTCCTGCATGGGTGGCGCTACCAGGAGTACACAGCTCCTGCTGGCATAGCTCTAGGGGTCATTGGAGCACTCAAACTGCCTCACCGTGATACGGGTGGGATACCGGTTGAAGCGGTTAATTTTGTCCTTCAAAATTTGCTTTTGTCAAAAATCCTCTGAGATAGCCCACTATGTCGCATGTCTACCTCCATTGCTATACAGCAGTGTACCAGATGTTTTAAAACTCTGGCTCCTGGCTTAATCACATGCGACCATTTCTGTGCAAAACTGGATGTTAAAAGAACCAGGGTCACATGGACCCAGTAGCAGGAATAGATGTAACAAGGTTTTAATATGATAACTGATTACTGACTCTCTTTCTCTCTCTCTCTCTCCCTCTCAAACATGATTGTTTATTAGACGTGCGAGTGCTGCAGTGAACTACCTGAAGCGCTTCCATGAGAAGAAGAAGCAAGGCCCCAAACCCAACAGCCTTTACCTAGATCATATTGTTCGCAAGTCAGCTGCAGCCCAGTACTGTCGAGATCAGCACCTGCGGCCCCAGAAGGACATCTATGTCATTAAGGTAGATTTGCTAACAGGCATGCATTTAAAAATAAAATTTTAAATAATGTGTTTACTTTTATAAAATTTTATTGCATGTCTGTTAAGTCTACTTGTGTTAATTAGTAACAACAAATAGTTGGTATAACAAATAATAATATTAATAATAAATAACAAATAATAGTTTATATTTTATATGTATTTCCACAATATAATGGGCTCGTAGCGCCGTGCATGTATTGGATATCACAGGTGGGTGGTACTGATTGTTCTCGTTTTCCTCTGTCAACCTCCAATCTGGTGGTTTCAGCCGAATAACTCAAAAAATACGTTAAATATGAGTACGAAACATTCACAATTTCTCAATATACTCAAAAGACAGATCAAGTTGGATTCCTGGCTTAATCCGAATGTATTGGTATAGCCTAGCTGAGTAGAGCCATGTTTCTAGCCAAATGTGTCATCATTACAGAGAACAATACAAAGAGGCCTCAATTATTTTAGTCAAGTGTATGTTCACAAGATCAAGATCATGGACTGAGCAGGGAACATTGTGAGAGTCACAGCAAAATGATGTTTGCAGTCAGCTGTACGTGGGGTCTGCCACACACTTTAATCGGTCATATATACTTATTCATTTATGATTTCGGCTTTGGAAAAGGGAGAAAACAAGCATTTTAGAGTACCATTCTTCAGAATTGCATATCCCCCAGGTGCATCCAAGAACCAATTTCGCAGTGGCAGTGAAGACCAATCTGTACAATTACTCTATCAGCCTTTATTATTTTGGGCCAGCATGTCAATGTGAAAGTTGGAGCCGGGCACTTAAAATAAGGCATTTTCATTGGTTAAAATTCTACGACTGGTTGACAGTGGGGAAAGGTCTATTGTGTTCACCCATGGGTATTAATTCCCAGACGAAAAAATTCAATCAAAATTAAATCCCTAAAATAGTGAGATTTTTTCAAAATATATTTTTTTATCATACTGCAACGCATGTGCGTGTATTTATCAAGCGGCAGCCTCCCAGGCTGCAAAAGGAAGTTTATCAGGAAGTCTCTTAAAGTGCAATATCACTGAGATTTGCTAGGGGCAGGCTACAAAAGATTTCTGGTTCTATAGACTTCCATTTTCACATAAAACACAGTCAATTAATTTTTTTTCCTCCCACAAGTCATTTTGGTTTGAATTCTGTCCTTTTTACTTCTGTTGTGCTGTTTTTCTTAAATTGTCCCACGTTTAAATTGGTATTACACTCCTAGTGTCTTCATAATAGTATTACTCATAATGCATTAATTTATGACTGTGTACATAATAAGTTTTAGTGTTGAAGCTCAGTTCAGTTCTCCACAGTGTGATGTAGTAACACAAATTAAGGTAATTAAAGTCTATTGTACACAGAGTATGAATACCTGATTAAACTATTAGATTCACAAGTAGCATAGAATTATACAAAATACTGTAAGTTGAATAAATCCAATAATTATTATTGGATTTAATCAATTTATCAAATTGAATAAATCTAATTTTGTAATAAATTTGATACATTGTGCTATACATATGATGATGATGATGATGATTATTTTACACCAACAGTAATAGGTCAGTTATGAGCTGCTTAAATTTTAAGTTGTATTAATTTTTTTTAATGTGCTGGATCATTAATGTTAATGGTTTATGATAGCATAAAATACCTTTCAAAATGCACCTCTGTGCACCTTCCCTTTTTCCACCTTCATGGTTGAAGTGCCCTTGAGCAAAGCACCTAACTCCCAACTGCTTTCCAGGCGCTTCCAACGTGTGTGGCAGCCCACCGCTCCGAGTGTGTGTGCTCACTGTTTACGTGTATGTGTGCTCACTTTAAATGCAGAGGCAATAATTTCCATTGTGAGGATTAATACTGTGTGTGTGTGTGTGTGTGTGTGTGTGTGTGTGTATGGTTAAATAATACAACTAAGCAATTAAAACTGAAGAAGAGTTTTCAAGATGTACTCTGAAATGTAATCCTACATAAAAGCGTATTATACATGAGGAAAAAGTTAGGACACCCCCACATTCATCAGCACTTAAAATAGCTCAATTTACAGTACTCAGCATTTTGAATGAGTTTTGCCCTATTTAAACATCAGACATTTAGTTTGGTGTCTTCCTGAGTGTTGAAGTGAGAGTGAGCACCGTGGTGAGAGCAAAAGAACTGTCTGAGGCCTTCAGAAAGAAAATTGTTGCAGCTT